>OY757020.1:70558379-71137913 GCA_963580285.1 Lucinisca nassula
TTACTAATCAATACGACTGCTCACATTTACTTCACGGAAGACACATATTATTCACAAATTTATCTTCGATGGTCCGAATTCGACAGTTACAGCCAGTCAAACGGAGAACCGGACGCAGTGGAGCTACTCAACCTCGAAATATCATTACTTTACATGAAACGGTCTTCTGGGAAGAAGGCATGCACTTTTTTGTTGATTGTAGACATATACATGATAAATCGGACTGTTGCAAATACGATTTAGGGAAAATTTGAAATTGGAAGGTCCAGGATGAGAAATCCTAGTTCCATTTTCAATACAACGCGTACGGGCAAGGAAATGGGTACAACGCATATGATAAGACAGAAACTTTTCCGGGGAAAATGGTAGTTGTATGGTCGTAACACTAGTAAATTTTCATCTTAGATTAGGTTTTTCCGATTTTAATAATTAGTCCTACATAGTTTAAAGCACCAATTGTGACCTTTAGGAAACATTCAAAGTTATGTGTCTTGCCCTGGCATGAGCATTGCTCTGGTTCTAGCAATATAACCCGAATCCCCACCCCACCCCCGCCCCCACACTATGAAGGAGGACGATTTGGCCCGGACGATTTGACCAAGGAAAATTCGGCCTAGGACAATTTAATAGCCAGCAAAAAATATTGGGTTGGACAATTTGGCCATGTTAATATAATATCCAGTTCAAATTGACAATTTATTATTTTAGGTTTGTTTTCAGTAATGCTTGTGGAAGGAATTATTTTAAAGAAGATTTACTAAATGGCAAAACGAAATTCATGCAATTGTCCACGTGACCAGCACTGATTTGGGAAAACCGATATTATGTTATATTAATAGAACTTGAAACGTTGCGCTTTTTTTATCGATGCAACAAGAGCTATCTATAGAGTCTTGACAGGAATCGTGTGGTGGATAATACCCAGATCAGACGCCGCGGAATATGACGTCTGATAAGCAGGTTGCACAGGGACTACACTGTTTGCTTAAATAGTGGCATTTGAGGGTTGAACGAAATAGTATAAGAATGTCAGGTTGCTCACGTAATGAAAGAAAAGAACAATATCTGAATCCAGACCACGCTGTCACGTGACGTCTTTCGGAACATTCCATTTATAAAACTGTCACACAAATGTATGTCAAGTCGAGTAAAATTAGACTTTTCACACTTCTGTTAAGAACTGAATTTTTTAACCCTGAAAAATGAGTAGCACAGACTTTATAGGTGGTACCGTTATTAGACATACAGCGTAGGCCAAGATCGGATATAGAGTACATCGCTTCTGATCAGGGTCGGCACCATTCGCCATATGTATGCAACAACAGTGTTGAACATGATTCAGGGCCGTACGCAGACTCTGAAAAGGGGCGGGTTGAGGGTGCGAGTTTCAGGTATTTTGCAGAGGGTGAAAAACTGTATGAATCTGAGATAATTTCCAAAAGATGGGAGAGGGCTGCGTTTGCACCCTCCCCACTCTGTTGGACAGAATCCAAGTACTTCCCTAAGACGTCAGAGCACAGCGTAAGAAGAAAATTCCGACTGTTCTCGTCAACACTGTGTAGGTCATTTGGAGACGTTACTTCCAATGTTACGGGACTTTCAGCACTGCGTGGAAGCATCATGCAGCTCATCTATTTGTTCAAGCCCCGATGGGCGGGGGCGGATGGACCACTTGGGGTTTGGCAAACAGAATCTACATAATCGGACGCCACATAACGCAATGTCTGATCAGCTCTACTGTGTTTGCTTAAAGTTAAACGAACAGTTCGATTCTCAGCTCAGGACTATTTTCCCAACCTACACTCAGAGACGATCGACCCACCAGTACTCTCAGTGCTTTGATTAAACTATATCTTTAAGTCTGTGATATTCTGACATAGATAGATTAGGATGTTGGGCCCGTAAATGGGGCATGAGATTTCAGCCAGTTAAATGCAATATTATGCAGATAACTTGGAAGAGATCTAATAAAGTTGAGGCTTCTTACACCTTAGAAGGAACGGTCCTCGAGAATGTGGACTCCATTAAATACCTTGGAGTTACAATCTCACACAACTTGAGATGGAATACTCATATTAGCAACATGTGTACTAAGGCAAATAGAACGCTTGGTTTCCTGGGGCGAAATCTTCATCAGTGCCCTCAGGATGTAAAAGAGGCAGCATATAAAGGTCTTGCTCGCCCAATCTTGGAATATGGTAGTTGTATCTGGGACCCCAGTGGAGTGGTCCTTAACGATGAAATTGAGCAAGTTCAGAATAGAGCTGCTAGATTTGTAACAGGCAATTACTGCTTTGAAACTGGGAGCATGACTGGAATACTTGGAAAATTAAAATGGGAGTCTCTCAAGAAAAGGAGAAAAGACAGTAGGCTAATCCTTTTATACAAAGGTCTAAAGGGTGCTGCCAGCATTCCAACAGATGACCTTGTTCCCCCAGCTAGACACTGTAGAAATCACCATTCGTTGGCGTTTCAGACCCTTACAGCAAGAACTGACATTTATAAAGAGTCGTTCTTCCCTAGATCCATTAGAGATTGGAATGCCCTTCCCGATTCGATTATTTCGACAGCTGAAGGTGCCGATGAATGTGTAGCTAAATTTACCTCTTTGGTTAGAGCTAGGGACTAACATCCCACATCACAGGTCCTAGTGTATGAATGTCATTTGACGTGTCACCGGTAACAATTCTGATTCTGATTCTGATTCTGACTGGCCAAAATCGTTAGTAGCAAGGACATAATAATTGATAACTATACAAAAAATAGATAAATTATTTTGTTTAAACTTTTTGGAAGACAAGATCAATTAGCACTTGGTTAACTGGCCCACTGATTTGTTGACTGGTCATGTTTCCTTGCTTTCTTAATTACCTTCACTTAAATTGTTGGTTTTGTTTGTGTGTGTGTATATTGTAATATTTTTCATGGATCCACAACATATTTTTAGGATTTTGTAAAACAAACCCTTGTTAGGATGTGTTCCGAAGATAATTTGGGATAAACTTCCGTGTTTCTTGTATTGGAGTTTAACGGCCCAGTCAACACTATTTTAGGTCATTTTTGAGCCGGTCAGTTTAAATATACACATTTGTCCTGGGCAAGCGTATACGTAAGCGGTTAACCAGTGTAGTGCACCTTCTTTCGCCAGAAATTGACAATCAGCGGAAGGTAGAGAATGGCCACAGTAAAGGTTTCATGATCAATCTCCACGAAAGAATGTTGCCGACTCCGGCAGGTATCGAACCCGCGTTCTCTTGATCAACAGTCAGACGCGCATCCGACTGAGCTACGGAGATCGGCATCAAAATTCAGTTACCAATACATGTACATACTTTAATATTTACCTTATATCCGACGACGAACTGCGTACAAAGAGCCTGGTAAAATTTCCCATTATATCTGCACCCCCACCCACACCCACCCACACTGAATATTTGTTTCACAGCTGTTTTACGGTGATAGCCTAAATAAGTTTAATGAAAAGATACAACTTCAAAGCGGCCCCCGCCCATCGGGGCTTGAAGAAATATATGGGCTGCACGATGCTTCCACGCAGAGCTAAATCCGACCCGCACACGAGTACTGGTGAACCGCTTAGAGGATCTAAGCCTGCCCAGGCAAAGCGGTACGAGTCGGACCGTCCATGCATATAAACCCTATTGGTTTCATTGGGCGACAGGGCTTGAGATGTCATTCCATCTCAACGTCGGGTGAAAGTCCCACAAAATTGGAAGCTACGTCTCCAAAATGACCTTTACAGTGTTGACGGGGACGTTAAACCTAAAAAAAAACTTCAAAGAAAAACAAATCGATAAAAATGTTTGGTCATTCACAAATAAGGTATGTGTTTACCATGGCTTTACTCCTACCCAAAGCTGATTTTGACCAAAATTGAAAATTTTGCCACCTTTGTGGCTTTCAAAATATACCAGCCGAGCCTTGCTTGTGCATATTTTATATTTTGTATACAGATAAAGTTTTGATATGTTAACATGTGGTGAAAATATAAAAAAAAAAAAATGAAAGATGGACTCTGTGTTTATTTTTTAATTTTTCATAACTTAATTTTTGGTCATTCTCAGAAATTTCAGCATAAAAATTGCCATAACTCCGTTCATAGTAGTTGTAACTACTCAATGTTTGAGTTAGAACCCAAGGAATAATTTGGTACCTGTTTCCTTTTGATCCTGTAATTTTTCATTTTTCGTATATCTCCATGATAATGCAAGTGGGTGGGGTAACTAGATACCACTCACTTAGTGTATAACTGGTTAGTAGTGCTACCTGATATATTAATGCGCCAATTGAAACCTATAATCAGGTGCTTCCACCTTCTATTGTCTTTTTCTTTCGAAGGGATATATACTTTTATCACACTTTCTTAATATTTTCGTCATAATTTATTAGCTCAATACAGACACATCAAACGTCAAGTTATTCTGAATATATATGAAGACGAAACAATTTGTTTCTGAATTTTTCCATTAACTAAGCCTGTGAATAATATATGTCTTCTGTGAAGCTAATGTGAGCAGCCGTATTGATTAGTTACCATAACACGAGATCTAGACAACAACAAACCTGCACATGTGTAGCCGATTCTGCCATTTTCTTCCTTATCCTGAGCGGAAAAATTTCCTTATCCTGTGGGCTTGTTCCTTACCCTGCGCGTTTGCCTTTACCAGTGCGCACTTTTTCCGCTCAGGATAAGGAAGAAAATGGAGGAATCGACATCACATTTGCAGGTTGTTGTTGTTCTAGATCCCGCCCAAAGGGGCTTTAAGAAGTTTATGGGCTGCATGATGCTTCCACGCAGAGCTGAATCCGGCCCGCACACTAGTACTGGTAAACCGCTTAGAGGATCTAAGCCTGTCCAGGAACCGCGGTGCGAGGTGGACCGTCCATGCTAATAAACCCTATTGGTTTCATTGGGCGACAGGGCTTGAGATGTCATTTCATCTCAATGTCGGGTAAAAGTCCCACAAAATTAGAAGCAACGTCTCCAAAATGACCTTTACAGTGTTGACGGGGACGTTAAACCTCAAATCAAACAAACAAACAAACATGTGATGCCGATTCCGCCATTCTCTTCCTTATCCTGAGCGGAAAAATTTCCTTATCCTGTGTGTTTGTGCCTTACCCTGCGCGCTAGCCTTTACCAGCGATGTAATGGCTCTGGTGGCCTTTTGTTTAGCTCCTGTGGCGATTGTTCAGCAGACAGGATCATTTTTAGGAATTTTGTTAAAAGGTCATATGAAGAAACATCACGAAAACAAGCCTATGTAATTTGACCCCCTTGAACCCCACTTTTAAATAGTGAAACTGGGGTTTACACGGGTAAAGCTTATTTTTCTTTTTTTCTGCTCTAAAATATAGACAGTGGGTACTCGTTAGAACCGCCTCGATGAGGCGGTTCTAACGAGTACCCACAATCTATATTTTAAGCAGAAATAAGAAAAATATCACTATTTTTCATCTAAAATTTCGGGTTTTTTTTTTTGGCGGTAAAGTTTAAAATGCATTTGTATAGGCGAGTTTTCGTAATGATTTTCTATCGGGACATTGGCCTGGGGAATATCGTTTAGACATTGGCCTGGGAGATATCGTTTAGACATTTGCCTGGGAGATATCGTTTAGACATTGGCCTGGGAGATATCGTTTAGAGTTTGTTTTTTAAGTTCTAGTGACCATTGACACGATTTTAGCAATTTTGGTAACTTTTTTTTAATAATTTGAAACAAAGCCCATCACGAAAATACGCCTATATAATTTTGACCCCCCTCCTCACTGCTGAACCCCGCTTTTATATTGTAAAACGGGGTTTACAAGGTTACCTTTATTTTTCTTATTTCTGCTCTAAAATATAGGTTGTGGGTAGATGAGGCGGTTCTAACGAGTACCCACAATCTATATTTTGAGCAGAAATAAGAAAAATATCACAACTTTTCATCTTAAAACTCTCTCTTCTTCTTCTCTCTCTCTTCTTCTTCTTCTTCTTCTTCTTCTTCTTCTTCTTTAGCTGTGGCGGCCAGTTTGTTCAGCGGCACAGACTGAGTTTAGCAATTTCAGAAAAGGGTCATATGAGGAACACAATTATTTTGAAATTGAGCCTTTAGCCTTGGAAATGTCGTTGAAAGTATTTTCTATTGCACGACCCGCAGAAAAAGCAATCGACTGAAGTCGGTGCCCTAAAATCACCGTGTCATTCTGTCATTCGGTCATTCTGTCAGTCTGTCCGTCCGTAACCCGTTTGTGAAAATTGGTGATAGTGACTTAACCGCTTGGAATATTTAAACAATTTTTGGCATACTGATAGATATCAATGAGATCTAACCAATGAACATGTGAAATATTACATTCCATTTAGTATAGCCCCGAGGCGAAAAATGTGAAGATTTTCGAAATGCTTCTCCTCGGAAACCGTTGGGCCGATTGAAGTCAAATTTCATATGGAGCCTCTATGGGATGGGGGAAACCAAAATTTTCTCATGGGGTCCAGGTCACATGACCAAAATGGCCGCCAAACCATATATGGTCTGTCTGTCTGTCCGTCCGTAACCCGTTTGTGAAAATTGGTGATAGTGACTTAACCGCTTGGAATATTTAAACAATGTTTGGCGTACTGATAAATATCAATGAGATCTTACCAATGAACTTTCGAAATATTACATTCCATTTAGTATAGCCTCGCGGAGGCGATAAATGTGAAAAATTTCGAACTGCTTCTCCTCGGTAACCGTTGGGCCGATTGAAGTCAAATTTCATATGGAGCCTCTATGGGTTGGGGGAAACCAAAATTTGCTCATGGGGTCCAGGTCAAATGACCAAAATGGCCGCCAAGCCATATATGGTAAAAAACCCTTCAAAAATAGTCTTCTCCAGAACCACTGGGCAGATTTCCACGAAACTTGATAAATAGCATCTGGGACGTAGGCCAATCATAAATTGCTAAAATGGTGACCCTGGGTTGACCTTGACCTTCTTTGTGCCTAGGTCAAACTTTGCCTTGTATGCTTTTGTATTGGAAAAGTGAGAATGCATTTTATCCTGCAAACGATTCAGAATACAGTTTTGTTTTGTTTGATTTGAGGTTTTACGTCCCCGTCAACACTGTAAAGGTCATTTTGGAGACGTTGCTTCCAATTTTGTGGGACTTTTACCCGGCACTGAGATGAAATGACATCTCAAGCCCTAGCGCACAATGAAACCAATAGGGTTTATTAGCATGGACGGTCCGCCTCGCACCGCGGTTCCTGGACAGGCTTAGATCCCCTAAGCGGTTTACCAGTACTAGTGTGCGGGCCGGATTCAGCTCTGCGTGGAAGCATCATGCAGCCCATATATTTCTTCAAGCCCCTATGGGCGGGGGCGAATTCAGAATACAGTACTAAAGTGTAAGATATATTTTTGCTCCTTACGATAAGGCGCATTTATTGGGGGAACCGTTTTAGGTCCAGGTCACATGACCAAAATGGCCGCCATACCCATATATGGTAACACTCATAAAGCTAAAAGCATCCGGCGGGTCGTGCACTTCAGCTGAAGCACTGGTTTTACATATATAGTGGCCATTTTGTTCTGTGGCGGGGAGCCATTTTAGCGATGTGGTAGGTGGTCAGCACGGCAATATTTCTTTGATCGGACCTTTTGCCTCAGAGGAGATGTCATTTTTTTCTCGATTTTCTTCTGTTTTATATTTTTAGCTCTGGTAGCCATTTTCAGCGGAGCGAAACGGGTTTAGCGACATTGGTAGCGGGTCACCTAAGGAACATTCTGTCATTTTTTTTTTTTTTTTTTTTTTTTAGATCGGGTCATTTGCCTATGAGGGATCGTTTAAATGGTTTACAATGGATGGGCTGCATGATGGTTCCACGCAGAGCTGAAACCGACCGCACACGAGTACTGGTAAACCCCGTAGAGGACCGAAGCCTGCCCAGGTAAAGCGGTACAAGTCGGACCGTCCATGCTTATAAACCCTATTGGTTTCATACCAGCAGGCACACGTCACTAGGGCAATCTCAAATCAACATCGGTGTAACGTCATGATGTTGCACCGACGTAGAAATGTCATGCTGAACCGACGTTGTGACTTCACAATTACGTCATGTGTCTGCTGGGATTGGGCGACAGGGCTCGAGACATCATTTCATCTCATTGTCGGGTAAAATTCTCGCAAAAATGGAAGCAACGTTTCCAAAATTACCTATACATTGTTGACGGGGACGTTAAACCTCAAAACAAACAAACATTTTCAGTTCTCGTGACCATTTTGAACGATTTAAACAATTTCGGTAAAGGTCCAGAAGAGGAACATTTCTGTGAAATTAGGCCTATTTTCAAACCTGACCATTTGCCAAGGAAGCGAACTAGATAGAAAGTATAATGGCTTTGGTTTGGATTTGAATAATATCGCGATGCTCTCGAGACTAATTTGACATTTCATTGTGTGGTTTGCTACTGAAATGCTTGCTCCAGTGAAGTAGTAGCGTGGAACCCATTCGTTTCCCAGTGGACAGATGACATCCATGTTACGTCGCATCAACGTCGATGGAACGTCATTACGATGCATCGACATTGATTCGACGTTGCGCACATTTTATACGCCTGCACGGCCATAGGTCCCGCCGTCCCATTAGTATCAACAGTGATTGCCATCTTGTTGACCGGTTACATGTGAGACGCCAAGTTCTCCAATGGGAGGTCAGATGGTTTTTCTCCGGGTACTCTGGTTTTCGCCCATCGGCTTTATATAAGAGAACGAAAAGACAGAAAATCAAAATAATATAAGAAATGAACAACCTCCAAATTTACAAGAGTGGGCGAAGGAAGAGCCAGAAACTTAACCCTTGACCCGCTGAATATTCATATATGCTACACCTACTACTGATTATCAACCAATCAGATTACTTGATGCAAATTATTGCAACAAATTTATGAGCTGAATGACAAACAATGAAGATCCTGATCAGATGGCTTCTGATCTGGATCTTCATTGTTTGAAAGATAAGGCATATCCGGGCTCAGCAGGACAAGGGTTAAGAAAGCAACAATAACTCTTTCCGAAATTATTTAAAACATATTTTGGAGAGGGTCACGTATGAGAGCTTCAAAACATCCGTTGTGGAAATAGCACACCGGAAACACTTTAGGTCATATTATACGAACAAAAACTGATTGGGACAAATAAGGAGGCGCTATTCAAAGTCATAGATCAGATTTCTACGTAAATACTCTAAGATAGGCCAGAGCTCGTTAACCCTTTCAACCCCGATTATCTGAAGTGGACTCTCCCATCTTTGAATTTGGACTCATCCATTTTTATATAGACCTGGGCCCAGTTGTTCAAAGCCTCGTTAGCTTAACGAACTCGTTCCAAAGTGGTCAAATTGTTAACCCTCCTAGCAAGTACAATATCTATTTTTTTGCTATTTTTGCTGAAAATATGTGCAGATGCAAAAGCTGATCACATTTTTTTTTCAGCAAAAATATTAGCATATTTGCCATATCAAATGATCACAATTTTAACGATACGTTAACTAACGACATCATTAGTTTTAAACAACTGGCCCCAGTTAGTCAAAACCACTTGCAGGGTGACAAACAGTGTAGACTCTAAAGAGAAGCTTCGTTACCGTCTCGCCTGTCACAGCTAGGTCTTTGTAGGTAACACGTTGTACTTTGTGGGGCTGCCGTGTCATGTCAGTCAGCTAAATTATTTACGCCAAAACACGTGAGAGCACTTAATATAAAAAGTTCATTGTGAGTATTTCTTGTGTTAAAAAGTGAATTTAATCTAAATATCGGTAAGTAGCTTATCGTATAGCTTATCGTGCATAACAACTGGGCAAGTCATATAGATGGGCATGGTGATCGGTTTTCCAACACGATGGATCAAACTGAAATGGATGCCCGTGCCAATGTTTGTTCAGTCTGCTTTTCAATGCATATACGGAGGATGCATTTACAACAGTATTGGGGAGCTGGTTCTATGAATTCACAACTCGAATACTGAATATATATTAGCACCGAAGGTTCTGCGTTGCTCTTCTCTTTTGTAGTCTATAGGGCCATTGTGCCATTGTAAACAGTGTATCTTTGTCAATAGTACAGACTTTCGGATGAGTCTTTAAACAGAGGTCCCGTCTCAGCATGACCTTAGCTGTTGGTGAGACGCAAAACTCAAACGCTCATAATCAATAGTACATGGCATGCAGGATCTTCTAAACTTAAATCAAATCTGCACTTTCTCTCCTGTATTCTAAAGTTAGAAGCCCTAATTTGTGCCATGTTTATGTATATGGTAAGTTTGTTTAACTAAGATGCGCGGCGCTGTGCGTTTTCATTAGTGAGTTTGTCTAGGCGACTGGAGTAGCATTATCCAGATTTGGTCTAACGATTGATTTATGCAAGTTTAAAACGTTTCTTCATAGGTAAATGTAAAGGTTCGTAAATAATTACTAAGTTTTTGTTAGCTGTAATGACATTTGACGTAATATATGGTCTCTAAATGTCCATTTTGATAACCCCAGTCTTTCTCGTTTTAAAATAAAGTTCAATCAAATGTTCACTGGAGGTCATTGAATAGTTCCGGCCTCGGTAGATCAGTCGGATGCGCGTCTGACTGGTGATCAGGAGGACGCGGGCTCGATACCTGGCGGGGTCGGCAACATTCTTTCGTGGAGATTGATCATGAAATATTTTCTACCGTCATTCTCTCCCTTCCGCTGATCCAAGAAGGAAGTTGTCAGTTTCTGGCGAAAGAATGTGCACTGTACTTGTTAATCGCTTACGTATAAATCTGCCTAGGAAAAGTGTGGATAGATAATCTGACCGGCTCAAAAATGACCTATAATAATGTAGGCTGGGCCGTTAAATTCAAATACAAACAAACAAACATTGAATAGTTGGTTTCCTGGTAAAATTAACCCATTTAGTACCAGAAACCCCAAAACTTCTGGTTGGCAAACAGTCCAGACCCAGATCAGACGCCGCCGAACGCGGCGTCTGATCAGGGCCTACACTGTTTGCAAAAAGTTCAGTCAGTTTCCTGCTAAATTTTGTAGAAAACACGACCTGATACCCCTATATTTTGAAATGGACTCCTGCTATATATATAAGAAGGAAGAGTTCATTTGGTACAAGAAGGGTTAAATAACATTCTCCAGATATCAGTCCAGTCGACACCTCTTTTTAGCTCACCTGACCGAAGGTCATGGTGAGCTTTTGTGACTGTGAGATGTCCGGCGTCGTCGTGCGTTGTGCGTCGTTCGTCGTGCGTGCGTAAACTTTCCTTGTTAACACTCTAGAGGCCACAGTTTTGATCCAATCATCATCAAACTTGGTCAAAATGATCATCATGACAATATGTCAGTCAAGTTCGAATATGGGTCATGTCGGGTCAAAAAGTAGGTCACCAGGTCAAATCAAAGGAAAACCTTGTTAACACTATAGAGGCCACAATTTTGGTCCAATCATCCTCAAACTTGCTCAGGATAATCATCTTGTTAATAACTTGATCAAGTTCGAATATGGGTCATGTCGGGTCAAAAAGTAGGTCAGTAGGTTAAACCACAGAAAACCCTTGATAGCACTCTAGAGGCCACAGTTTTGGTTCAATCATCCCTAAACTTGCTCAGAATGATCATCCTGACAATATCTCGGTCAAGCTCGAATATGGGTCATGTCGGGTTAAAAAGTAGGTCAGTAGGTCAAATCATAGAAAAACCTTGTTAACACTCTAGAGGCCACAGTTTTGGTCCAATCTTCCTCAAACCTGGTCAGAATTTTCATCCTGACAATATCTCGGCCAAGTTTGAATATGGGTCATTTCAGCTCAAAAAGTAGGTCAGTAGGCCAGATCATAGAAAAACCTTGTTAACACTCTAGAGGCCACAGTTTTGGTCTAGGCATCCTCAATCTTGCTCAGAATGATCATCCTGACAATATCTCGGTCAGGTTCGAATATGGGTCATTACGGGTCCAAAAGTAGGTCAGTAGGTCAAACCACAGAAAAACCTTGTTAGCACTCTAGAGGCCACAGTTTTGGTCCAATCATCCCCAAACTTGCTCAGAATGATCATCCTGACAATATCTCGGTCAAGTTCGACTATGGGTCATTTCGGGTCAAAAAGTAGGTCAGAAGGTCAAATCATAGAAAAATCTTGTTTACACTGTAGAGGCCACAGTTTTGGTCCAATCATTCTCAAACTTGCTCACAATGATCATCCTGACAATATCTCGGTCAAGTTCGAATATGTGTCATGTCGGGTCAAAAAGTAGGTCCGTAGGTCAAATCATAGAAAAAACATTGTTAACACTCTAGAGGCCACAGTTTTGGACAAACTTGCTCAGAATGATCATCTCTACACTATCTAGGTCAAATTCGAATATGGGTCATGTGGGAGTCAAAAGTAGGTCAAATTGTAGAAAAACCTTGTTTACACTCTAGAGACTGCAATTTTAGTCTAAATATCATCAAACTTGCGCAGAATGATCATCTTGACAATATCTAGGTCAAATTCGAATATGGGTCATGTGGGGTCAAAAAGTAGGTCAGTAGGTTAAATCATAGAAAAACCTTGTTAACACTCTAGAGGCCACAGTTTTAGTCCAATCATCATCAAACTTGCTCAGAATTGTCCTCTTTTTGTAATACCTTGGTCAGGAGGGGTATTTTATTTGACAGAAAATGCTGTTAGCAAACAGTGCAGACCCTGATCAGATGCCACGTTCGGCGGTGTCTGATCTGGGCCTATGCTGTTTGCCAGGCTACCCCTTCAGGGTTTTCCCGCCTTTTAGGGGTTATTATAACTTTAAACAAATATTCTGTATGATAATACAGTATCTCAAGCAATTCAGACTTTCAGGGTGTTTGGATCATGGTCAAAGTTCTTTTGGCTATTTTTAGAAAAAAAAAAAAACATTGTCATCACTCGACCTACTTTTATTTCAAATTTTCCCCACCATAAGCATGCTACAGATTAGAAATGATTGAAATCAACCTTCAGGCTGCAGAAATATAAATGCTGTCAGACATGAAGGGGCGGACCTTTCATCTCAATGTCGGGTAAAAGTCCCACAAAATTGGAAGCAACGTCTCCAAAATGACCTAAATAGTATAAACCTCAAATCAAACAAACAGAATTGGTCAAATCATACTTGAGACTGCATTTTTGGTTCAAGCTTCATGAGACTTGCCAAGAATGTTCGCCTTTATAAAATCTTGAATATGTTTGAATATGGGTCATTTGGGTTCAAAAAGAAGGTGATGAATAGACTCAGGTGAGCGATACAGGGCCATCATGGTCCTCTTGTTACTGTTCTCAGCAACATTTGTTTTTTGTTACTACAGAGCAGATCTTGGCATCGTTCGCGAACAATTTTATAAGCCCGCCTATTACTTCGCGCAGATTATTTAAAACGTCCAGGAACGATACTGGTCGAATTACACAGCCTTGCGGAATTCCACTTGTGACATTTTCCAAAGTGACTCCGAACCGAACCGTTTATCATGATTACACGCTGCTTTCGACAGATATTCTTTTACCCAACCGTGGATTATGCCCCTGATACCATAAGTATATAGTTAACCTTTTATGAGGTCAAAAGCTTTGTATATCGCCAGCATCATCACCACTGTCGATTGCTTGGGTAACCTCAAGGAGTCAAGGAGCTGTGCTGTGCATGAGCTCCTTTTTTTTTTTCTTTTTTTTTTTGGGTTTGGGTTTTACGGCCCTTTCAAGATTATTTCACTCATATCGAGCCGATCGTTAATCAGAGGTGGGCGAAAACCGGAGTACCCGGAGAAAAACCACCTGACCTTCCGTTGCAGAACTTGGCGTCTCACACGTGGCCCGAGCGAGGCTCGAACCTACGGCGATGAGAGACCTAATGACTAAGAGTCAGCGCTCTTATCCACTAGGCCACGGAGGCCCGTTGCATGATCTCCTTTATATAAACCTGCGTTGTGTCTTAGAGAATAAATTGTTTTATAATCGAATCACGAATAAATTTAACCCTTGTGCTGCTGAGCCCGGATATGTCGTATCTTTCAACCAATGAAGGTGCAGATCAGATGGCTTCCGAAGAAGCCATCTGATCTGCACCTTCATTGTTTGTCATTCAGTTTATGAATTTGTCACAATAATTTGCATCAAGTAATCTGCATGATTGGTTGATAATCAGTGGCGGGTGTGGCATATTTAAATATTCAGCAGGACAAGGGTAAATAATACCATTAATGTACAATGCACTGATGTTAACCTTACTGGTCGACAGTTTCCACGATTTTTTTTTTTTTCACCATTTTAGCTCATCTGTCACGAAGGGACGAGATGAGCTTTTGAGACAACTTTTTGTTCGTCGTCCGTCGTGCGTGCGTCCGTGCGTGCGTGCGTCCGTCCGTCCGTAAACAGTTTATTTCAAACAACATCTCCTCCTAAACCACTAATAGGATTTTGACCAAACTTCACAGGAATGATCCTTAGGTGGTCCCCTTTAAAAATTGTTCAAATGGTTCCGGACCGTTGCACATCTAGGTCACAGGAGCAGAAAATAGAATGTTTTTACTGAAAACTTAAAAATTCTTCTTCTCTGAAACCGCATGGTCCAGGTCTTTGATATTTGGTATGAAACTAGTGGGCCTCTACCAGTATTGTTCAAATTATAACCCTGGGGCCAAAATACCCCCGCGCCTGGGCCCACAAGTTTTACATAGACTTATATAGGGAAATCCTTTAAACATTTTTTGTCTGAAACCAGAAGGCCCAGGTCTTTGATATTTGGTATGAAGCTTCATCTAGTGGACCTCTACCAAGATTGTTCAAAATATAGTCCTGGGGCCAAAAATGTCCCCGCGCCGGGGCTCATTGGTTTCACATAGGCGTATATAGGGAAAACTTTTAAAAATCTTCTTGTATGAAACCAGAAGGCCCAGATTTTTTATATTTGGTATGAAGCTTCATCCAAGATTGTTCAAAATATAGTCCTGGGGCCAAAAGTGCCCCCGCGCCGGGGCCCTTTGGTTTCAGATAGGCGTATACAGGGATAAGCTTTAAAAGTAACCTGGTCTGAAACCAGAAGGGCCAGGTCTTCCAGAAATGTCCCCGCGCCGGGACCCACTAGTTTTACATAGGCTTATATAGGAAAAAAACTTTAAAAACATTATTGTCTGAAACCAGAAGACCCAGGTCTTTGATAGTTGGCGTGAAGCTTTATCCAGTGGACCTCTACGTATACTGAGATTGTTCAAATTATAGCCCTGGCACCAAAAATGTCTCCGCGGCAGGGCCAGCTGATTTTACATAGGCTTATATAGGCAAAACCTTTAAAAGTTTTCTTTTCTGAAACCAGAAGGCCCAGGTCTTTGAAATTTGGTATGAAGCTTCATCTAGTGGACCACTACCAAGTTTATTCAAATTATAGCCCTTGGTCCAAGAATGTACTAGAGACACTGATACTCAGGTGAACGATTCAGGGCCCTCTTGTTTGAATACCGCACTAACATTGGCTTTTTTTGTTCAGATTTGTGGCAGTTTGCTTTCGTCAAGAGATTTTTGGAAAATTTTTATCAATTCGTTTGTTTCCTCAAAATACTTTGGATAGAGTAGAACTGGTCCTTGACTTTAGCCGGTTTTTAAATCTGCTAAAGTTTCCTCGACCTTTTTGTCTGTGATGTGAAATATTCCAATGCTTGGATAAAGATTCGATCTTCACAATCTCACAAGGTTCAAACTCAATCACAGTTGAAAGAAAAATATTCATTTAACGTGTTCGCAGTTTCCTGGTCATTTGTTGATAAGTTTCCATTTGGTATCACTAGTTCTGGTACACCAGTTCTCGTTTTGAGTTTTGATCTTACATAATTCCAGTCGACCCCGCCCATCGACGCTTGAAGAAATAGATGGGCTGCATGATGCTTCCACGCAGAGCTGCAACCGACCGCACACAAGTACTGATAAACCACTTACAGGATCTAAGCCTGCACAGGCAAAGCAGTGCGAGTGGGACCGTCCATGCTTATAAACCCTATTGGTTTCATTGGGCGATAGGGCCTGAGATGTCATTTCATCTCATTGTCGGGTAAAAGTCTCTCAAAATTGGAAGCAAAGTCTCAAAAATTACCTTTATAGTGTTGCCGGGGACGTTAAACCTCAAATCAAACAAACAAACAAAACATAATTCCAGAAAATCTTGTTGTCCTATGCCATAGAGCTGTTTTGAAAGCATAATGGCGATCACTTTTGAATGTTTACGATCTATATAAAATAAATGTGTTGTGTGTACTCATTAGACTCGCCTCATTAAAGCGATTCTAATGGGTGCACACAACCTACTTTTTCAAGGTCAGAAAAAAATCATATATTATCCTAAATACATGTATATGGATATCTGCAGCTTTGGGAAATATTCGCAAGGGCTTCCAGAACTTGTTCGAGTTAGCCCAGGTAAACGAACTATCCATGTTCGAGGTATCAAAGTTTTTACCCTTTTTGTACCAAATGGAATCTTCCTCCTTATACATAGCAGGAGTCAATTTTAAAATTTAGGAGTGTCATGTTGTGTTTTCTTCAAAATTAATTTGGAAAATGACTGAACTTTAAGCAAACAGTGGAGGCCCTGATCAGACGCCGCGCGTCTGATCTGGGCCTGCACTGTTTGCCAGGGTACCACTTTAGGGGTTTCCGGTACAAAATGGGTTAATGCAATTGTCTTTCTGAGTAGAATAATTTTCCTTGAGGTCATATTTTTCACATGTTTCAAGAATATTTCTCGGTTCGGTTATTATCTCAAACTTCGATGGCTCGTACATCTGTGAGCCCATGGAAATTTGTTCAAGATCGGGAAGTTGGAGCCACTAAGAATTAATCGTGGCGCCAGGTCCGTGGGCATAATGGGTATGGGGGACCACGTTGATCTTCCACGAAATTAAGATATGTTGTGTGTACTCATTACTGTCGATTTTAATGAGTACGTATAACATACTTTTTCAAACGAAACGTTTGTAAATGGCCATTATAAGTGACAAAAGTATGTCAACAGCCGATATACTTTAAAATGGCTATTGACAAACGATTTCACGCTATTGATAAACGGTCATTTATTTTCAGTCCTCTATTTAAAGAGAAACATACAGTTGGAGAGAACCCCCTATAGGACACAGGGGAATCCCTTTTTTACAGTTGCTTTGGTAACTTGTACCCCGGTCGGGGGACAAAAAGGCCATTTTTGGGTATGGTCACAGACATCAGCCTGTGCAAAAATGTTAGTCATCCAATCAAATAGCTTAAAACACTAATTTAAAAAAAAAACAAAGGTCTAACGTTTACCTTTCAGATTTTTTTTAATTGATTTAGTTAAAAAGTTACTGATCATCGAAGTTGTTTGATTAACTGTCTCTGTCAAAATCTTGCATGATCCCTATTGGGGGTACACAGGACACCGATTGTGGTCCTCAAAAACATTCTGACCCCGTTTGGGGTCTCTGTCAAGGTAAATTTCCTTCATATGTGTCATTGTTGTTCCGAGTAGAGACAACTTAGCATTTCAAGATTTCAAGCTTTTATTATCGACTGAATCCAACTGGAGCATGATTTTAACATGCATCAAATGAAAAAGCATGCTAGGGAAACATATCTCAGGAAAGTTGCGAACCCCTGTGGTCACATGACTATGAACAAGAGTTTTCACTAGAGAAAACAATGTATAACCCTGACCCTGCTGAAATTTAATGTCTTCAACTGGTCCTATGACCAGTAGAAGTGTCCATTGACTAGCAGTTTAGTGCCAGTCTTAATATACACAACCTTGGGATCTCTTTGTGCTGGGGAAATGTGCTCGGGCCATGCCTCACCCCTCCACTTCATTGAAGGACATACATCTCAGAAACCATTCAAATCCCCTCGTACCAACTTGGGGGTCTGCAGGGGCTATTCCTTACCCTCCCACGTCATAAAAGGGCCTCATATCTCAGAAACCATTCAGATCCCCACCACTAAACCAAACGATATATTCTTGGTCCTTTCAGCGACAACAATCTTGGGATTTCTTGGGATCCGCCGGGGCCATGCTCCAACACCTCCACTGCTTAAAAGGCCTTATATCTCAGGAACCATATAGATCCCCACTCCTTAACCATATATATTCTTGTTCCTAATGACAAGACGTACAGTGAAATTCCGCTTTTAAGACCAACTAAAATTTTTGAAAGCATATTTAAAGGTTTACGTAATTCCTTCTTAGTGTTTTCTGTACTCAGTGTATTCTAGAAAGAGACCTACTTTGGGACTGTTCAAAATTGGTCTTAAAGACCACTTTTGAACAGTCCCAAAGGTGGTCTTATTACAGGAATTTTACTGTGTTTAGTGATATCAACCAGGGCTCCATTGGGCCTATGCCCTACCCCCTCAACCTCATAAAATGCATAATATTTCAGATACAGAGTCCACATGGGTGCTCATTTGGGTATGGGGACTTCATTAATTTGTATTTTAAAATCATGTGTTAAAATATATGGCTGTCATTTGGTAGTGCCCACCACAGCTGTGGTGTGCATAGTGATCCATGGGCCTCTTGTTTATGTGACCAAACTCATATTGATTAATTTTTATTTTCTTGTTCCAAAGGCTTTCAGATGAAATTTGGTCACAGATGGCCCAGTACTTCCTGTTTTGAATACGTTTTAATTTTCATCTCTCAGTGACCTTTGGCCAAGCTTAAAGAAAGACCTTGACCTTGAATACTCCTGTAGTTTAATTTACTCATTTAGCTAACTGCATCTACCAATTTCTAAATAACAAACTGAAATAGTTTTTGAAACATACTTAGTTTTGATTTTTCCTCATGCAGAAGTCTACGTGACAAAATTTGACCCTGGCGTAAAGTAGGTCGATATCCGGGGGTCATCATTTGAACAAACGATGAGAGGCTGGAGTCCCCAATCCTACATACTAAGTTTCAAGATAACCGGCCCATTGTTACCAGAGAAGATTATTCTGGAGGGTTTTCACCTTATATGGGCAGGGCGGCCAAATTGGTCTTGTGACCAAAACTAATACGTATAAATTGATTTCATTTTCGTGTCCCCAAACGCTTATCGTATGAAATTTGATTACAAAAGATTCAGTGGTTTCTGAAGAAAATAACTTTCAATTTTCATATCTGAATGACCTTGGACCAAGGTCTAAGAATGAACTTTACTTTGATTACTCATTTAGTTTCATCCACTCTTTTTATACAAAAGTCTATGTGACCAAATTTGACCATGGCGTAAAATAGGTCAAGGTCATCTGAGGGTCATCATTTGAACAAACTATAATGAGTCCGAGTCCCCAATGCTACATATCAAGTTTCATGACAATCAGCCCTCTGGTTCGGGAGAAGATGTTTGAAGCGTTTATACCTTATATGGGTATGGCGGCCATATTGGTCATGTAAACAAACTCTTATGTATTAATTTACCTTCCTTGTTCCTAATGGCGTTTATATGAAATTTGGTTACAAATGGCTCAGTGCTTCCTGAGGAAAATAAGTTTTAATTTTCCTACTTGAATGACCTTGGGTCAAGGTCAAAGAAAGACCTTGATCTTGAATACTCTTGTAGTTTCATCCACTCATTTAGCTGCCTGAAGATCACAGGCTGCAATAGTTATCGAAAAAAATACCCAGTTTTGGCATTTTCCCATGCAAGGATATGTGGGCAAATTTGACCTTGGCGTATAATAGATCAGGGTCATCCGAAGGCCATCATTTGAACAAACTATGATGGACCCGAATCCCCAATGCTACATACCAAGTTGCATGACAATCAACCCACTGGTTGTGGAGAAGATTTTTGAGGGATTTCTACCTTATATGGGCATGGCGGTCAGCTTTGTCATGTGACCTGGACCTCACGAACAAACTTTCGTTCCTCCATCCGATGGATGCTCCACATGAAATTTCACTTCAATCGGCCCAGCGGTTTCAGAGATGTTTGAAAATATTGACTGACAGACAGACAACGGGCCCTTCCCATACTAAAAGCTCACCGGTAAGTTTTCGGCTCAGAGGAGCAAAAAAGCAAGAATGGAAAAAAGCATCGATGCTTCAGAGTTTTTGATCGGAGTTTAGTCTAAGTTCAGGGCCATTTTAGCTCGCCACACCCCCGGGCGTCCGTCGTCAGCGTCAGCGTCGGCGTCCGCATTTGGTTAAAGTTTACCTGCAAGCTCTTATATGTGATGTTTTACAAGTTTATTTTGAATATATAATTAACAATCTGTAAAAAAAAAAAAAAAAAAAAACAATATTTAACATGATCATTGTACTTCATTTTACACAGAAGCCTCCGTGGTGCAGTGGTTACGCTCATTTAAGTTACACAGAAGCCTCCGTGGTGCAATGGTTCACCCATTCTCAAATGAATTGGGATTTTAGCCGTTTAAAAAGTCAAATTATAAAGTTACTTAGATTCAGTCACCGATATGTTAAAAATAATCAAGAAATCAAAAGTTATTTCACCCCAACAGCTAGAAATATGTCGGTATTTTGATAAATTTTGATTGTGAGAAATGTACGCTACAATCTACTTGTTCGTTGCCCCCGTCTATAACATCACAAAATCAAGAGACGGCAGCTCGCAATGACAGAAACTTACCACCGGGTTATTAAGCGGGAACAAAATTGAACATATGGTCATATATATGGTAAAGAAATGAATAGCCATTTAGAATAAAATTCGGGGTTGGTTAGAGAATACAGAAAGAGAAATAGTTTTCTGAAAACATACAACTTTCGTTTTGTTTTAAGAGAAGCACATGATAGCTAGATCACTTACGACTATTGCATTTGAACAGGTATTGAGTGCTAAATAAGGAACACAAGTAATATTACTTTAGATAGACGATCAACATAAGCAATATGTTTTTTTTTAATTATATGTAAAAAGTCGCGGACATTACAGTGATTTTGTTTCTTTAAGTCAAGTAGTTTACTAACGCGATAAACTGACACTATAGCTGTTAGTGTCATTTTCATTCATATTTTGGATCTAACTAATGTAACAGTGTATGTTCAGTCATATGCTTTTAAAACATGGTGTCGCTATTACGCAAAACATCCTCGGTATATACTTTTATGCATAAAAAATGCTCTCCTGACAGATAAACTGCTTTCTTAAGGCAGCCGAAACATTAAAAGACATATTTATCACATATTAACACACAACAGCCGCATGGCCCTATGTTCTCAATAATCAAGTATCTAAAATTAATAATGCCACCGCGAGAATACAGTATCGAACATTACAATGCATTCCAGAGTAATATTTGTCTATACAAAAGTCTTCAAAGTGTAACCAATTTTGTCTACCAGCTGGAAGAAAGTAACACGTGTTGTGAAGTTTGTAAATAAGTTCTCAGAAATGTAAACAAATGCATGTCTGTAAATGGCAGCTATGATGGTCTCGGACATTACCATACACGGTAAAGGGACATGCTATGCCACTTTACCATTTGTACTTGTAAAATTGCAAATGAATCTAATATTGTATTTGCTGTATCTAGGAACATAATCAAGAGTAAACCAGCATACCCTAAAATATAAATATTTATTTTAGGTGGGGATGGTCGATACAATTTGTAATGTTCGATACAATAATGTTAGTAACATAAACTGCACTTACATTGTTTTTAACATTCAAAATATGCATTTGGAAATACAAATTTGAGATTTGAAGTGCCTGCCTAACAGTGCACATTTTATATTGAAAATATTCATTCTGGCAAATAAAATTTGGGAAAAGGTTATAAGTTATGGGACTCCAATCCAAAATCGAAAATACGTAATAAATTTGGAATCAACATTGTTACCGTTTGCAGCTATTGTTAGAAATGTAGCAAACATGTATATCACTAAACATGTTCATTTTACACAACTAAGGTTGCACAATTCAAAAGTGTTCATTTGTTTGCAGTCATTATCCCTGGACGGTCAACATAGCAAACCTGTCATGTTCGATACCAAATGTAGCGGACATTTCATCGCATACATCCACTGCTTATTGCAATTGAATAATGATCTTGCAAGCGTACAAATGTTGTTCATTAATAATGATGTTTGGTGGCATATTCTTAATTGAACAATATTAATTGTGACAAATAATATTGGAAAAAGATAAAAAGTTTCTATGCAGGTATTTAAAAACAAAATATGACTTCTGTTTTCCCTTAACTGTGGTATTGTCTGCCGACTCCCTTACCCATCAAACACCGGAAAAGGCAACCAACCATGTCGTCTGCAGATACTTTCTACTATGTAATCAGGTAACGGTAAACTGTGCCACGTGAGAGCAATGTGATCAAGCTGGTAGATTAACAATTTCCGGTATTGGACATTACAGGTCTCGAACATTACAAAACACTGGAAATGAGGAAATTTCAACATCAAAATATTACTTTCGTTCCAGATGATGTATTTGTGTCAGCCACACATTGCGGGAGTTTAACTCAATCTAGCATTTTTTTGTCCATACATACGTAATGAGCCTGGTATAATGATCGCGAACATTACATGCATTTTTGCAACAAATCCATGCACATTTTTGTATGGCAAGTATTTTTCATTTCCTATTGAACAGGTAACATCAAACAACCACATATGCTTAATATAATATAGAATCTCCATTTGATCATGTTTCCGTGCATAAAAACCTAAACGTTGTTTTGAAATAACAAGAAGAAAAACGTCGTCTCGTACATTACAATGTTTAATTAAATTTCGGCGACAGCCATAATCGGGGAAAAATACTTAGTAAGACTCCATGTGGTCCTGCTAATGGCAGTTATTTCCCTACCCAGAATATGCAGAATTTATGGAAGCCACCTAACCCTTTCCGTACTAGTGGAATTTCAAATTTGTAAGTGAGCAAACAAAGAGAATTCGAAAAGCGACAGTCTCGAACATTACAAAACCAGGTTTTCCCGTGGCTCATTTTCTATGAAAAGGTACTTTTCTACAGGATGTTTATCATGATATCTTCGGGACATGTTGTTCTGTCATATAAACGCATTCATTGGTTAAAAATGACTGCTTGATTTCAGAAAATATACGGCGACTGCAATATCCCAATTCATTTGAGAATGAGTGGGTTACGCTACTCGCCTTGTAAACCAGGGGTCGCAGGATCGATCCCGGGCTTCTCCATACTTTCATATGAGTCTTTAAACCGAGGTCCCGTCTGCGTATGACCTTAGTTGTTGGTTGGACGTAAAACTCAAACACTCATTCACTTCATTTTACAGTTTTTTGGCTTAAATTGGCCCATTTTTTTAGATGTTAATTATTTGCTCTGTATTACCTCCCTTATTTCTCTATGTCACAGTTTACCTGCTCAGGACTCTGAATCAAAGTGTTGTGGGTTCAAATCCCGGTGGAATATATTTTTTTCTTTTTTCTTTTTTTTTCTTTTTTATTTCCTTTTAAAAACACAGCGAGTTCGACTTTCAGGGTCCGGGGCTTAAGGTCAAGGTCAATGCAGCTATTTATGCCCCCAACTTCGAAGAAGTTGTGGGGGCATATTGGTTTTGCCTTGTTCGTCCGTCCGTCCTTCCGTCCGTCCCGCTTTTTTACTGCATAGCATAAATTAAGAACCATGGGTGCTAGGTTTTTTAACTTTCATATATGGATTCCTTATGAAAAAATAATTGACCCGTGCTTTTTTTTTTTTTTTTTTTTTTCTCGTCAGGATTATGCCCCTTTCTTGAGTTATGCCCCATTTGCAAAAAAAAAAAAAAAAAAAAATACTTTGAAATCTTGTTAGCAAGATATCTCAAAAACTGTTCGAGCTTTTGCGCTGAAACTTTACAGACTGGTTTGGAATGATGAGTAGATGAACTGGTTAACTTTTAAAAAAAAATCCGAAATTTTTTTCTTGAGTTATGGCCCTTAGAAATTTTTTGTGTTTTAAGCTTGTAAGCCAGATAACTCAAAAACTGTTTGAGCTATTGCCCTAAACCTTTACAGAATGGTTGGGGATGATGAGAAGATGAACTGATTAACTTTTGACAAAAATCCAATTTTTTTTCTTGAGTAATGCCCCTGTTTTAAGCTTGTAAGCAAGATATCTCAAAAACTGTTTGAGCTATAGCCCTGAAATTTTGCAGGGTGGTTCAGGATGATGAGTAGATGAACTGATTAACTTTTGAAAAAAAAAATCCGATTTTTTTTAGTTATCGCCCTTTGAAATGTTTTGCGTTTTAAGCTCGTAAGCAAGATAACTCAAAAATGTTTGAGCTATTGCCCTGAAACTTTACAGAATGGTTGGGGATGACGAGAGGATGAACTGATTAACTTTTGACAAGCATCCAGTTTTTTTTTTTTTTTTGAGTTATGCCCCTTTGAAATTTTGCGCGTTTGAAGCTTGTAAGCAAGATATCTCAAAAACTGTACAAGCTATTGCCCTGAAACTTTACAGGCTGGTTCAGGATGATGAGTAGATGAACTGATTAACTTTTGAAAAAAATCTGAAATTTTTTCTTCAGTTATGGCCCTTTGAATTTTTTTTGCGTTTTAAGCTTGTAAACAACGGATAACTAAAAACTGTTTGAGCTATTGCCCTGAAACTTTACAGAATGGTTGGGTATGATGAAATTAACTGATTAACTTTCGACAAAAAACCATTTTTTTTCTCGTCAGGATTATGCCCCTTTGCAAAAAAAAAAAATACTTCGAAATCTTGTAAGCAAGATATCTCAAAAACTGTTCGAGCTTTTACCCTGAAACTTTACAGACTGGTTTGGAATGATGACTGATGAACTGATTAACTTTTGAAAAAAATCGGAATTTTTTTTCTTGAGTTATGGCCCTTTGAATTTTTTTGTGTTTTAAGCTTGTAAGCTAGATAACTCAAAAACTGTTTGAACTATTGCCCTAAAACTTTACCGAATGGTTGGGGATGATGAGAAGATGAACTGATTAACTTTTGACAAAAATCCATTTTTTTTTTCTTGAGTTATGCCCCTTTGAAATTTTGCGCGTTTGAAGCTTGTAAGCAAGATATTTCAAAAACTGTACGAGCTATTGCCCTGAAACTTTACAGAATGGTTGGGGATGATGAGAAGATGAACTGATTAACTTTCGACAAAAGTCCAATTTTTTTCTCGTCAGGATTATGCCCCTTTCTTGGGTTATGCCCCTTTGCAAAAAAATACTTTGAAATCTTGTAAGCAAGATATCGCAAAAACTGTTCGAGCTTTTGCCCTGGAGCATTACAGACTGGTTTGGGATGATGAGTAGATGAACTGATTAACTTTTGGAAAATACCCAAAAAGTTGTCTTTGGTTATGGCCCTTTGAAATATTTTGCGTTTTAAGCTTGTAAGCAAGATAACAGACTTCAGAGTAGTTGATAAGCGTCGTATCGTCGTAAATACGACTCTAAAATCGAGCAAATACGCCTAGAAATGAAGAAAAAGTCGTACCAAATACGACCATCAAATTGGCGATACGCCAAGGTTGTTTCATTGCGGTCGTATCGGCAATGAAACAAAAAAGTGCTGCCTGACAAAAAACAATCGAAATCGCGGTAATTTTCGGCGCATCATATTCTTAAACAAAAACTGTTCCAATGTTCAAGAACACTTGGAAATTAATACATTCATGGATGATGGCATTTGTTTTAATTACGCTTATACATTTCAACCTTACCTTTTGACGCTCATTTATTGAATACCGACCCGCTTACCTTTAATCAGCATCAAGTTATGACAACTATCAACATGATTAGGAAACCGATTATTGATGCGTGATTACATAACGGTATTTATTATCAAAGGGAAAGCCGCCCGCATTATTGCACGACCCGCAGAAAAAGCAATCAACCGATTGGTTGATTTCTAAGAGTGCCCTAAAATCACCGTGTCATTCGGTCATTCTGTCAGTCTGTCTGTCCGTCCGTAACCCGTTTGTGAAAATTGGTGATAGTGACTTAACCGCTTGGAATATTTAAACAGTTTTTGGCATACTGATAGATATCAATGAGATCTAACCAATGAACTTGCGAAATATTACATTCAATTTAGTATAGCCTCGCCGAGGCGAAAAATGTGAAAATTTTCGAACTGCTTCTCCTCGGAAATCGTTGGGCCGATTGAAGTCAAATTTTATATGGAGCCTCTATGGGATGGGGGAAACCAAAATTTGCTAATGGGGTCCAGGTCACATGACCAAAATAGCCGCCAAGTCATATATGGTCTGTCTGTCTGTCCGTAACCCATTTGTGAAAATTGGTGGTAGTGACTTAACCGCTTGGAATATTTAATCAATTTTTGGCATACTGATAGATATCAATGAGATCTAACCAATGAACTTGAGAAATATTACATTCCATTTAGTATAGCCTCGCCGAGGCGAAAAATGTGAAAATTTTCGAACTGCTTCTCCTCGGAAACCGTTGGGCCGATTGAAGTCAAATTTCATATGGAGCCTCTATGGGATAGGGAAACCAAAATTTGCTCATGGAGTCCAGGTCACATGACCAAAATGGCCGCCAAGCCATGTATGGTAAAAACCCTTCAAAAATAGTCCTCTCCAGAACCACTGGGCAGATTTCCACGAAACTTGATAAATAGCATCTGGGACGTAGGCCCATCATAAATTGCTAAAATGGTGACCCTGGGTTGACCTTGACCTTCTTTGGGTCCGTCCGTAACCTGTTTGTGAAAATTGGTGATAGTGACTTAACCGCTTGGAATATTTAAACAATTTGGGGCATACTGATAGATATCAATAAGATCTAACCAATGGACTTGCGAAATATTGCATTCCGTTTAGTATAGCCTCGCCGAGGCGAAACATGTGAAAATTTTCGAACTGCTTCTCTTGGGAAACCGTTGGGCCGATTGAAATCAAATTTCATATGAAGCATCTATGGGATGGGGGAAACCAAAATTTGCTCATGGGGTCCAGGTCACATGACCAAAATGGCCGCCAAGCCATATATGGTCTGTCTGTCTGTCCGTCCGTAACCCGTTTGTGACAATTGGTGATAGTGACTTAACCGCTTGGAATATTTAAACAATTTTTGGCATACTGATAGATATCAATAAGACCTTACCAATGAACTAGCGAAATATTACATTCCATTTAATATAGCCTCGCCGAGGCGAAAAATGTGAAATTTTTCGAACTGCTTCTTCTCGCAAACCGTTGGGCCGATTGAAGTCAAATTTCATATGGAGCCTCTATGGGATGGGGGAAACCAAAATTTGCTCATGGGTCCAGGTCACATGACCAAAATGACCGCCAAGCCATATATGGTAAAAACCCTTCAAAATAGTCTTCTCCAGAACCACTTAGCAGATTTCCACGAAACTTGATAAATAGCATCTGGGACGTAGGTCCATCATAAATTGCTAAAATGGTGACCCTGGGTTGACCTTGACCTTCTTTGTGCCTAGGTCAAACTTTGACACATATGCTTTTGTATTGGAAAAGTGAGAATGCTTTTTATCCTGCAAACGATTCAGAATACAGTACTAAAGTATAAGATATATTTTTGCTCCTTACGATAAGGCGCATTTATTGGGGGAACCGTTTTAGGTCCAGGTCACATGACCAAAATGGCCGCCATACCCATATATGGTAACACTTATAAAGCTAAAAGCATCCGGCGGGTCGTGCACTTCAGCTGAAGCACTGGTTGTCTTTATTAACTTGATCAGATGACAACGCCTGATGCATGAACTGTAACTTTATGACACGCGTGCATAAAAATACGATTCTGAATATTGTTAGGCAGCCACATTGACTCCTACGGAAAATTGTCATCTTCGAGAAAAAATTGGGTTCGACAAGACCTACAGATTCACATTGTCATGTAGTTAGGAATTTAATATCAAAACAGACGCGCAAACGATAAAAAGCTAAAGCCCACTTTTTGTTTTTGTGGAGAACCTGACAGACGTGAAATCGACAATTTTCATCGGAAAACGCAAACGCGAGAAAAAAAAATCAAGCGCATGAGAAATTTCTGGTAGCTATTTCTCCCAAATCGCCGAGATTCAGGTTGAAAATTTGACTGACTTGTACTGAAATGGATTAACCTGTATTTTGTGGAAAAACAAAACCAAAACAGAAGCAACAACAACTGGGCTAACAGAAAAGTTATAATTAATGTAACAGCGAAGGCAGCGTTAGCGCTAGCTATTTCTGTTTAGCGTCCGCAGGACGCAGATGCAAGTAAATTTGCGTCCGTGAGTCATTATTTCGCGTCCTTGGGCCGTTGGCGAAAACTCTTAACTGGAGGTTTAGAAACCTTGTATATTGCCGTTTTCCGACACGTGTATGTCGGCGCCTTTGATTATTTCACCATGGTGGTTGTTTACTTTTGACACGATTCAAGTATATATTAACCGAAAAAATGGTATTTCTGTCGCATCTGACGCACTGGAAACAACCGGCGAATTGAGTGTTAATAAAGTTTGTCGCGGCATGCTAAGATTGCACATCTCAGTTTTTTTGCCTGGTTTTCTCGGGATTACCAGTATTTATTGATAGTTTGATGCAGCGAATTGCGTTATAATTGTTATTATTGAAACAGTTAAATTTTTTTTAAACTTTTTATGAAAATAAACGAAACAAATAAATAAAACGAAGTTCATACTTTTAACATCGCCATCCCGACGTATTTTTTTTCGCAACATTGTTGTTAATGCACGTCTGAGATAGAACCACTGCTGCACAGACTGATCTCTTTGTCCGCCGTGTTCCGTTTACATTTTACCACAATTATATTTATTGAGTCCCAATTAGCAGGATTAACCTGTAATACTTCGGTTAGTACTCTAATATCTAATGGCCAGCACCCAGTGCATGCTTATTTACCTCTATCTGTCAAGTAGCCGATTAAATTAATACCCCAAGATGTCTCGTCGGCGTCTTTGAACATTAAGCAGAATGACTGAAAGCGCATCATAAAAGAACGCAAACACAGCAACCAGGACAGACTGATTAGCTTTCACAGATGCGCAGGCTGATCTGAGTCTTCACTGGTCACACGTTTTATAGGAACTTTTTTCGTGACGTACTTCTGGTTCTAAAAATAGAACGGGAAACGCCCTGGCCGTCATCTGTCGTTTTGCTTCAAAGGCAGTGGGATAGATAAAATGTTAATTACAGCGTCAAACAGTGGAATTCTTTTAAACTTTTGGGGAATTCTAATGTAAGATAATGGGAGAAACACCGATATGCTGCCAGATGTGAAATTTCGCATTACGAAAATGATAATTTGTACACACGATATCTCCCTCTCTCTCTCTCTCTCTCTCTCTCTCTCTCTCTCTCTCTCTCTCTTAGCACACCAACAATTAGCGAGCGCAGGCAAATGTAAATTACAGTTTGTCTTTAAATGACGCTACGTCAACCGACATGCAGCGTGTCAACAACGTCGTGTCTACATGATCAAACCAACTTCAAAGCGATGCATTGAATTTGACATTGCAATGTCGATGAAACGTGCCAACGTTTCGTTGGCGATAATACGGCGTTGCTTAAAAAAATGTCATTTGCCCAGTGCTCGGATCCATCAAGACTCAGTGGGATTGGAACATTAAATTCAAAACAAACGTAGAACACCCTTTCAGAGCATAAGAATGTTAAACACTCCTTCGCAAGTGCAAGATTTTACAGTAAAATCTGGTAGATTTGTAGATTGGTTCAACCTGCCCAGCCCAGCCCTTAGGTCTACATTAAACCATTTGGTACCGGAAACCCCAAAAGGGGTAAGTGACAAACAGTACAGGCCCAGATCTGACGCCGCAGAAAGTGGCGTCTGATCAGGGCCTACACTGTTTGCAAAAAGTTCGGCCATTTTCCAAATAAATTTTGAAGAAAACACAACCTGACACCCCTAAATTTTGAAAATAACTCCTGCTATATATAAGGAGGAAGATTCCATTTGGTACAAAAAGGGTTATGGGCTTCTTGGATACAGGGATCAGTCAAACCATCTCAACGGTCCCGTGTCATTGAAGTGACTTGGGGTGGTTGTTATAGATAGATAGATAGATAGATAGATAGATAGATAGATAGATAGATAGATAGATAGATAGATAGATAGATAGATAGATAGATAGATAGATAGCGAATAAAACGAAAGTTATGTAAAAACTTATTTTGTGAATAACGGTATCTCAAGCCATTGACATAGGTCATTCACGAAAAGATTTTCGTCAAATAAAGAAGGGATTTAGGATAAATGAATTTCGGTAATGAAAGTAAAATATCATTCTTTCCTTCTCGAGGCATTATTTCAATGAAAACGGGTATATTTTCTCTCAAAATGTCTGAATATTGTTAGCATTTTAAGTTCCGCCTATACATTTGAATAGCGATGGCCGTTTCAATTGACGGCCAGTACTTTGCGCATGCGCAAGAATGACGTCATAAACGGAATTCCTAAAACCTCCTTTTGTATTTTGCCGAGCGCTGAATGTCCCGCCTTTTCCAATCGCATGCAGTTGCTACAATCAGTGGAAATTTTCCCCCTTTTAACGCCCCTGATTGCAAATTGAATTAGTTCCAAGTTCCAAGTTTATTTGTACTCTCAGGTTGACATGGTAAACAACAAGAGAATCAAGAAGAAACATAATTGGGGGGGGGGGGGGGGGGGAACCTACGTCACAATGACGTCACACAGAAAGACAATGGCAGCCGCCATCTTGAAAGAACCTCTCGCTTCGGTAAGTGTTTTTGTGTTAAACAGATGATTTAAGCACAATCTTGACACAGCTTTTTTCGCAGAGTACGGGCGAAATAACAATGTTTTGTCTGCAAAAAGAAATGTGTGCAGGCTTTCAGTAGTATGGATAAACACGTTGGATTTAGTTCATTTCAGCGATCCATTCGTCAACACTCTGGATATGAAAATCATTCATATGAAGCAGCGCAGTGTTTTCATTAATCCTCTCATAACGAGTACACGACTTTTTCAGAAGAAAATACCATAGAAGTGTTTATTAGTATTAAAATTAAAATTTTTGAACTTTATAAGACGTTTTCAGTAAATGGTATCGTAAACACTCGATCAGAAATGAGATACGTACACACTCCGAAAACCAGCATATAGTTGTTTTTTTTTTTTTTTGTTTTGTTTTTTTTTTTTTTTTTGGCTTTACGGCCCTTTCAAGATTGTTTCACTCATATCGAGCCGATCGCTAATCAGAAGTGGGCGAAAACCGGAGTACCCGGAGAAAAACCATATGACCTTCCGTCGCAGAACTTGGCATCGCACATATGACCCGAGCGAGGCTCGAACCACAGCGGTGGGAGACCTAATGATCAAGAGTCAGCGCTCTTAACCACTAGGCCACATAGTTGTTTCTCGTGACAACCTGAAAAGCAGGGTAACAAGTATCTTTGACAATAGTGGTGGCCAGATGAACAGCCGATCACAATTTCCGCTCTCTTGTCACTGAAGAAGACATTGCCCAGTCTAGAACATTGTCGCACTTGAACTATTTACAATGTTGCGCCGAGTTGCGAAAAAATGACGATAAAACAAATGGTTCAGATTTAAAATATCTGTAAAAAGAGGCCCTTGGGCCACTATACTCACCATAGTTCAGTTGGGCTCTGCCCCATGGAAGACATGCGTTTCATTAAGCTATTAAGGCTAGAAAAATCTGAGTAGAGGCCCACCCAAGGACTATGCTGCGAAATTAGGTTTCTAGCTTTTCTTGTTCTTGTGAAAACCTTGACAAAATATTAATAGTGGCCTAATTTTTGGGAGAAGATTTAAAGAATAGATGAACAAATAAGCTGAAGATGCTTATTGCCTTTTATACAATATAAGCCATCATTATTGCATTGCATACAAATGTTCTAGAAAAGGGTAATCCCTTTGAAGCAAGGACTACAAGACAGAACTGAAAACTGTGGAGTGTACGGACCAGACTAGCTAGTTTCGGCCAGTTAGGCCGCATCACTAACCCTCAAACATTTACGAACCCCTGCAGTGGCATCAATGATCCCAAATGACTGGAAAATAAATCCACACTTTGATGAAGAGCAGATAAACATTTTACGGACGCCAAATATTCCCATAACACCAGCTACGGTGAAATATATTACTTTCTGGAAAAAATGTAATCCTTTTGAAGCAAGGGCAACAAGAAAATAACAATAAAGCCACACTATGATAAAGATTGAAGTTTCAACATTTTATATTCCTAGGAAATTTTTTATGAAATTTAACTTAGACCTATGATAGAGAGAAAAAATAAAGTAAAGATGAATGAGATGTCAAGAAAAACACTGCCTCTTACACTATGTAAGTTATCATCCCAACTGCATATGAAAAATAGAAGTGAAGGCAATGATTAGGAATCGATACAATTAACCCACTGCTCCCATCAGAGACACCAAAGGGAAAGAAACACAAGCATGAAATAACTAGACTCTAAACATCACTAGCGGAAAGCCAAAAGGACAGTTTCTTTCCAACAAAATGGCCAGTTGGCTGTCCAAAACAAAAGGATATAAGCGAATACTGGTAATCACTTAGAGGGTCCAAATTAGAAGTAGAGGCAATGATCAGGAATCGATACAATTAACCCACAGCTCCCATCAGAGACACCAAAGGGAAAGAAACACAAACATAAAAAACATTCCCCAACGGAAACACCAACAGCGGAAAGCCAAAAGGACCGTTACTTTCTCACAAAATGGCCAAAAGGCTATCCAAAATAAAATAATACAAGCGACACAAACACCCAAAGACCCCAAAGTAGAAGTAAAACAAAGATCAGGAATTGATACAATTAACTTACTCCATCCATAAAAGACACCAAAGGGAAAGAAATACAAACATTAAGCGACCAGACCATAATGGAAACCTAAACAAAGTAAGGCCATAAGGACAGTTACTTTCCCACAAAATGGCCATATGGCCATCCAAAATTAAAAGACACAAGCGACACACACAGCAAGCAACAAACAACAACATAAATAAATCGCCACATAAGAGCCGCCTTGGAACGGTCAGTGGAAGATTTCCACTGGGGGGCTTAAATCGATTTTACGTGGTCACAATCCTCGCCCTTACTTCTGTCGCGATTTAGACAAATAATTTGTTCAGTCCGCATGAAGGCCTCCTAACTCATCAGTGCAACATCTCCGTGAACACAAAAATCAAAGAACCACAGAGGTGAGGCAACGGTGAGGACTCGACAGCGAGAAACCACTGAAACGCTGGAGCAAAAGAAAAGCAACAGTTAGACTCCGATGAGCCCGACCAGAGACAGAACATCAGGCACCAACCAGCATTATCTCTATAATTCTCAATAAGCCTTTACGTTGGAGCCGTCATAGAATCTGTTGCCTGACCCACCGGCGTGCAATTAAAGAGGGAAGCAAAGTTGCCAACCGTGATTTGGTTAACTACCATGCATGCAGTCTGTCGTATAATATCCATGTTGTACCCAATCTTTTTATATCGAAGAATGATTTTACGAAATTGGGTGCTGAAGTCATTGCGGTTATATATTTTTCTGAATTTATATACTAAGTCACCATAAAATTCGGGCTCCGATAGACCTTGTTGCAGAAGAGATTTAAGTCCAATATTGAATTTTGAAATTAAATCAGAATGGCGTCTATAAAATTTTGAAAAGGCTTTGCGTAGTTTATGGTACCGATAACCCTGATTAAGGAGTTTAGCCGTTAATAATTTATTACGAGTGTTGAAGTCAGTTACATGACTACACACTCTAGCAAATCGGATTAATTGCGAAATATAAACGCCATAGGATGGCGCACGAGGAACATCACCATCCAAAAAAGGAAAATTTACAATCTCAAAATCAAAGTCATCGCGTTTATCATAAATTTTGCACTAAACAAATCCATCTACAATAGATAAATGTAAATCCAAAAACGGGGCCTCGGTATCAGAAGAATTTGCTTTATTTAACTGAAGTTCTAGGGGGTAAATCTGACTGATCAAACCATCAAAATAGGTATTATCAATATTTAATAAATCATCTAAATATCTAGAAGTAGAGCTAAAAGCTTCAATAATTTCAGATTGGTTATCAATGGAAAGCGACAAAATGAAGTCTCTTTCATAACAATACAAGAACAGATCAGCCACAAGAGGTGCGCAATTAGTACCCATCGGAATACCCACAATTTGTCTAAATAACTTAGTACCGAATCTAATATAAATATTGTCAAGTAGAAAGGTGAGGGCATCACACACTTTCTGACATGACCAAAGTGTATAATTCTTATGCTCTTTAGAAGTGAAAAATGCATTTCTGACATTATATGCAAGATAGAGAGAATCTTCTCTGTGAAAAGCCCATTCAATTAAATCATTAAGCTTTTCTTTTATAAGATTATGAGGAAGTGTAGTGTAAAGAGTGGAAAAATCGTAGGTAGACAGACTAGAAGCACGAAAATGTCTAGATTTCAATTTATCTAAAACCTCATTTGACTTTTTATAGACCAAAACAGATTTCTTCCTGATCTTTCAAAGACTTTATCACAATATTTAATTACATGCGTTTTAATAGCAATAAGACAGGAAGTTAATAATTTAGAAAGTTCAGTGGTAGTGCAAGAGCTAGAATTTGCAATAAACCGTGCTTTGTAAGGTTTTTTATGAAGTTTTGGTAACCAGTATAGCGTAGGAAGCTTGTCTTGGCCTTCGTTAACACACACAGCAAACTTGGTGGCTGAAAGACAAACATGTTTATCTACTATAGCTCTCTCTCTTCAGCTAAAGGCTGAAGTTCATAGGCCTTAGTACCACCAAGCTCCTGCTTAAGCGTGTTAACATAGTGGAGCCCAAGCCTGCCCAGGAAAAATGGTGCGAGTTGGACCGTACATGTGCATAAAATAGACGTAAATGCAATGGTCAGGAATCCCTATTTGTTTCACTGAAGGCATTGCTTGAGATGTCATTTCATCTTAATGTTGGATAGAAGTCCCGAAACTATTGGAAGTAACGTCTCGAAAATGACCTAAGTGTTGTTGACGGGGCCGTTCAACCTCAATTTCAACCAAACAGGCATCATCATTTCATATGTTTATGCCGTTCGTAGTTTTTTTGCGTATCGCGCGAAAATAGTAGACGTTTTTCTTTTATCTTTGTAGTTGAGACGTTATTTGTTTTGTTTTTGTCAATATATCTGCCGGTGCAAGACAAATGCTAAAATATGACATGTGCGACTAGTGAATACCTAGACAAGTCCATGCATCTGATCGGTGTAATATTTCGCTTTTGAAACAATAGTGAGCTATTACACTACTCACACCTGCTCGTTGTACGGACGATTCTTAATCCTAACCAACCGCACAAGTCCAACAGCAGACCCTGAACAGCGTAACGAGAAAAAAAAAATGTCATTGGGGCCTCGATAAGGATCGGTTTATACAACAAGCAGGTGTGGGAAGTGTCAAATATTACTACTGTTTTTTAAAACTCAAGAATACACCGATCAGACTGCCCGGGTATGCAAGCTGATCTGGGTAGTCTATCGTCGCACATAAATTGCCTTATTGTAGCTTATTTCTTGCACCGGCTCATTAATTAAAATAAATAACGTTGAAACTACACAAAATGCCTACTTTTTGTGGGTGGTATGCCAAATACTGCATCGAGTGAGGTAAATGTCAAATTAACGTTACAGAAACTTTTCATTAAAACTGTGCTACAGTGTACAATATTGTTTTTTGGTCGACAAAAGTTACTAAGCAATGGAGCTTTTTTAAAAATAGTGCTTAAGTCCACCTGAACATCACTAAAGGTAGCTGTTATTTATAGAAAATAGCCGCCTTTTTCTTAAAGCTGTGAGGACGGCGTATTCAATAATATGGTTATCAATAGAATCTGGACTAAAATCGTGTGTTGTGTTTAGCAAACAGTGTAGGCCCTAACAAGACGCGACAGAGCGCGGCATCTGATCAAGGTCTACACTGTTTGCTTTTTGTACACGGATGTCAGGAATAAACAAATGTTTACAGTCTAAGTCACCGTGTATTTTTCACAGCCCACCCAAGAGACAGCTGACCCACCTGTTCTATTACTACTTTGATTAAAGTAAGTTTGTTTGTTTGTATTGGAGTTTAAGGGCACAGTCAACAATATTTAGGTCATTTTTATCCCGGTCAGTTTACCTATCCACACTTTTTCTGTGCAGGCTTATACGTTAACCAGTACAGCGCACATTCTATCGCCAGAAACTGACAACTGCCTTTCTTGAATCAGCGGAAGGGAGAGACTGGCCATAGAAAAGATTCCATGATCAATCTCCACGAAAGAATGTTGCCGACCCTGGCAGGTAACGAAGCAGCGTCCTCCTGATCACCGGTCAGACGCGCATCCAACTGAGCAACCGAGGCCGGCTTAAATAAAGTAAGATAATGCCTCTTTATAACGAGCAGATCATTGCAAGAAGTTTAGTTCTCAGCCACGATAGTATTTTTCCGCTCATGTAAGAGACAATTGAGGACCTCAAGAGATGTCTGCCTATTCTTCGTTAGCCTGTATGACTCTTTTTATTTTCAGAGATAAATGTAAACCTAATTCTGTTGTTTTATACCTCAACGGAAGTACGACAATGCTCCAGAGTGGGCTATATCTTCTTAAGTGACAAGGGAGCGGTCATTATAACTGCCTGTTCATCTGGCCACCATTATTGTCCAAGATACTTGTAACCTTTAGAGAATTTGGCGCCTTTTACCCTGCTTTTCAGGTTGTCACGAGAAACAACTATATGCTGATTTTCAGAGTGTGTACGTATCTCTTTTTTTAAGATCGAGTGTTAACGATACCATTTACTGAAAACGTCTTATAAAGTTCAAAAATTTTAATTTTAATACAAATAAACACTTCTATGGTATTTTCTTCTGAAAAAGTCGTGTACTCGTTACTTGAGGATTAATGAAAACACTGCGGTGCTTCATATGAATGATTTTCATATCCAGAGTGTTGACGAATGGATCGCTGAAATTAACTAAATCCGACGTGTTCATCCATACTACTTAAAGCTTGCCTAAATTTCTTTTTGCTGACAAAACATTGTAATTTTGCCCGTACTCTGCGATAATAGCTATGTCAAGATTGTGCGTAAAATATATGTTTAACACAGAAATACTTACCGAAGCGAGAGTTCCTTTCAAGATGGCGACCGCCTTGGTGTCAAATTGTGACGTCATCGTGACGCTAGTTTAGATTTTAGGAGTACCGATACTCTCAAAGAATCACAGGATACGCCTATAGTCTGTGGTTGAAGGAGTAACAGTACTCATCGGGCATAAAGGTTATCAAGTACACTGGATAACTAAAAAACTGTTTGAGCTATTGCCCTAAAACTTTACAGAATGGTTTGGGATGATGAAAAGATGAACTGATTAACTTACGACAAAAATCCATTTTTTTTCTTCAGTTATGCCCCTTTGAAATTTTGCGCGTTTTAAGCTTGTAAGCAAGATGTCTCAAAAACTGTTTGATCTATTGTCCTGGAACTTTGCAGGCTGGTTCAGGATGATGAGTAGATGAACTGATTAACTTTTGAGAAAAAATCCGAAGGATTATGCCCCTGTCTTGAGGTATGTCCCCTTTGCAAAATACTTTGAAATCTTGTAAGCAAGATATCTCAAAAACTGTTTGAGCTTTTGCCCTGAAACTTTACAAACTGGTTTGGGGTGATGAGTAGATGAACTGATTTACTTTTGAAAAAAAAATCCGATTTTTTTTCTTGAGTAATGGCACTTTGAAATTTTTTGAGTTTTAAGCTTGTAAGCAAGATAACTAAAAACTGTTTGAGCTATTGCCCTGAAACTTTACAGAATTGTTGGGATGATGAGAAGATGAACTGATTAACTTTTGACAAAAATCCATTTTTTTTCTTGAGTTATGCCTTTTTGAAATTTTGCGTGTTTTAAGCTTGTAAGCAAGATACATGTATCTCAAAAATTGTTTGAGCTATAGCTCTGAAACTTTACAGGCTTTTTCAGGATAATGAGTAGATGGACTGATTAACTTTTGAAAAAAAATCCGAAATTTATTTCTTCAGTTATGGCCCTTTGAAAATTTTGTGTTTTAAGCTTGTAAGCAAGATAACTAAAAAACTGTTCGAGCTATTGCCCTGAAACTTTTCAGAATGGTTAAGGATGATGAGAAGATGAACTGATTAACTTCTGACAAAAAATCCACTTTTTTTCTTGAGTTATGCCTCTTTGAAAGTTGTCGCGTTTTAAGCTTGTAAGCAAGAAACTGTTTGAGCTATTGCCCTGAAACTTTACAAGCTGGTTCAGGATGATGAGTAGATGAAATGATTAGGTGAATTTTAATGCATTTGCATTTTTGGGGAACTTAGTGCATGCTTGCTTAAGACAGAGTGCTCGCTTAATAGAGGTGGACACTAAGACAGGTTTGACTGTACATGTATCTCTAAAACTGTATGAGCTATTGGCCTGTAACTTAAAACACTGGAATGGGGTGATAAATAAATAACTGGATTAACTTCAGTTTTTCTTGTGTTATGTTCCTTCTAAAATTTCAGCCATTGCACCCAAATAAAAAACAGATATCTCAATTACTGTTAGGGACAAGCAGTGTGAGGGTCAAGCAGTTGAGGGCATTGTGTTTCATAAACACTGGCTCTAGTTTTAGAAAAAATTGTCATAGCTCTAGTGCCTTCATTTATTTATGGATTTTAATATAACTTCGTGAACACAAATCGAGGGCTTGTAGCAAAAAGGTGCTATCTGCATATTTCAAAGTTTTGAGAAAATAGCATTTTAAGTTTGCAACGGCGCTTAAAAATCAGAATGTAAAGATTGCTTAGATTTTTTTATGAGTAATGTAAGTTAATTATATGATCTTTGCTGTGAAGAAAAGTTTTATCTGAAATCCTGTTGTATGATGCCCAAATAAGGAAATAAAAACATAGCACCTTTTTGCTTATACGCATTTGTGGATAAACAAGTATAGAAAAAGGTGCCATGTGTCATATAGCACGTTTTTGCTTTTAAAACCCTTGGGGTAACATAATGAAAATCTAACAGCTAAAAGGTGCCACATGTTGTTTTATTGATATATTATGCTAAAAAACTGACACTACAGTGATTGCTACTTTGCAGAAGTTAAATGTGTCTTGCAAACACTAAAGTCAGGTCTCCTAAAGTGCATATACAGCATTACTTCCTGCCTCCTAAAATGCATATAGTGTATACTGACATCTTCCGCACATTGTATTACACACTTGTACACAAACTTCCATGTCTCTTTGAAAATTACCAATAAAATGTATATGGAAAGCATATATCTGTTTGTAATAAACACCTATGTGAATGGCCTGGAGTATAATATTATAGATTAAAACACACAATGATATAAGACATCATCCATAAAAACACATTGGTCATTTGAAGATGTTCATTTCTAGAGCAAACAGCAAGTACGCAAATAAAAATAGTAATATTAAAGCTGCGCTATATAGTTCAGAAACACTATAGCAAACTATGTGCTAGTTTCTAGTAATTTGCAGTTTGACAGATTAATCCTCATCTACATCAGTGTCACAGTCCTCCTCTTCTAAATCGGGTTCAGATAACTTGTCTGGGACCGACTTAGCAGTTGGTAGTTCCTTATAAAACGTGTGATACTTCTCAGGGATAATGTTAGACTTACACAACGATAGCAAGTCAGACTTTTTTGCCTGTGAAATTGGTAGTTTTTTGGAATACAGGTTCTTAAGTCGCAAAGTCTTGCCTGGTCTTCCTCGTGTTGATGTATGTCTGACTTTGATCTCCATAAAGTTGATCATTTCATATGTGTAGTTGATAAAGATACTGTCTGGGTTTGATTTTAAGAATTGTATCCATTTTACTTTCATCCAATTTACCTTACTGCCGTTCTCTGCATTTTTCATATTTTTACATGTTTCCTTTTTCAAATCCTTTAAGTCATAAAAGTCACTGTATTTCAAAGGTATTACAATGTAAGGATTTCTCTTCCTTGCCATTGACACAATTGTGTCCCACTGATCAGGTACATAAATTTTCGTATTTTTCTTCGCATACTCCACGGCAGAATGAATAGAATCACTTCCATTTCAGAATGTCCCCTTTCGAAAAACTTGTGGTTAATTTTCTCCAATGACTGGCTTTCAGTTACAGCATGTAATAAGGCGGAAGCCACAAACTGATTTCGATTTTGACCTGAACATGTGTCTGAATAAAATGTTATTTCCTTCACTTGATGGGACTTTGTTGTTACAGAGTTAATATACAACAATAAGCATGTTCCAATTTCACTTGAACCTCGACCTCCTTCAGTCTCATCCCACATATAACAGGTCCCAGAATGATCAACAATATTATATACCGACAAATTGTATGTTGATAAGCACCGTTTATAATACACATCTCCAATTTTGGAACACGGAGTAGGTAGCACTGCTTGTAAGTCAAAGGTACACCCTACCACTGCTTTTTCCTTCACAGCTCTTTCTTTGTCTAATCGCTTGGCTTCTCTTGATTGTTCTTTCAGATCCCAGTGGTCTTGGAATTTTCTTTCCAGCTCGTCGGAAACCTCACCACTCTCTTTAGCTTCATTGTATACCACACATTGAGCACATTGGTCTTTTTTTGGTTTGTGGAAAGAGAGATTAAATTCGTTACAAAATATTTTCCGATATGTGTATTTTGATTTGCACTCTATTTGAACCTGTTGACATCTTTCCTGATATAGATCATACATTTTATTTATTGACAGCTTTTCATCTAGGTATTTTCTTTGGGAGTCTTTTCTGGTGTAATGTGAAGAAACTGTAGGGAATGATTTGATGTGTTCAGGTATAAAGTTTTTATCAGACATCGGCGTTTTATTTGCTGATGGTTTTTTTCCCCGTCGATCTTTCCAAACAAATGCACCATGCTTCTTCTGCTTTAAAGCAAAGTCAACAGTCTTTTTCCCGATATCTAAAATGCCTAGGAAAAACTGTTTACAAACTCTTACTTTTGTTTGGCCGCATGGTAAGAAAAAGCTTCTACTATTTTCTTTTCTTTTAGATGAATACCTTTTGCTTTGTGTCTGTTCAACATTTTGACAAATGAAATTACGCTGTTTTTCATAGCAACCTAATGCCCAATACGTTTCAAAAATTTCACTGCCTGCTTCTTCTGACAGTTTTTGAGAGCACTTAAATCGACATTTTTCATGATTCAGATACTGCATGGATTTATTCTTTGCCTGTTTTCCTGTCCTTCCTGTGTATTCCAATCCATGATTTCTACAGTATTTTCGTTTGTTTCGCAACCAATGGTCTGGGTTTTTCTGTTTCTTTCTGCTAAGCTGTTTCTTAACAGGACTGTTATAATCAGCACGTTTCCTAGGTGTGACAGCTGGTGTAGGAATTTCTGAATTAACACACTGTGGTACTCCTGATTCTTTTTCTGTGTCACATCTTTCATGGGAAATGTTGTTTGGCGTGTCTGGGGTCAGTTGTACAGGTTCTGTCTGTTTGTCATCCAGTAGATTAGATTTTGATGCAGTGTCATTATCAAATAAAACTATCCCATCATAATGCTCATTACCAGATACTGACAACAGAGCAAGTTTAATTATCTCCTGAGACTGAGCCTGAAACAAGTCTGGTTTAATTTCATACACTGGGTTTTCTATCCTGCTAGAATAAACACGAACACCTTGCTTGAAAATGTTAGCAATTGCAAGAGGCATGCAGTCAGCTAAGTCTGAATTCCAATGTCCATTTTGCCTCAAATCATTTAGATGCTCACTGTAAGTCCCTTCTTTCTCAAGCTGCTCAGTCCCAGCAGGGAATGACAAAAATCCCATATAATGCTCCTTGTATCCATTCAAGTGATTTACAAGCAAAATTCTCAATGAACTTGTATCGAGAACAGGGGAATTAGCCTGGGCTCTTATCTGTAATAAAACAGCATTTAGGAAACAGTTCCCATCAGGATATATGTTTTTTCGTTTCAAACCATTACTTGTCAAAAGATTGTCTAGACGTGACGTATGGTAACGTAATAGGTTCTTGCGTATTATTTCCATTTGGTAGCTTTTTTTCGTTGTTGCAGCAAGTTTTGCCCGCTCTTGCGAATGTGATGTCGAAGTTGTTATCGTGTTCTTAGGTATTTTAAATGATCCCGACTGATGACTTTTTCTCTTGCAAGTTTTATCCCGCAACAAAGATATTCGTCTTCTCTTTGGTCCTCTCTCTCTGATGTTTCTTTTAATTCTTTTCCAACCTTTTTCTCTGGATATTTTCTTTTTTTGCAGTTTAGCTTCAGCTTACGTTTAGTATTCCCTTCATCTGAATCGAACTCTGAATCAAATGCACTATTACTACTTGGTATGTAATTTGTATCAGTGTCCGAGTCCCAAATGTTATTGTCTGACCTATATGTTTTTGACGTTTTAGTACGTAGGTTAGGCTTGATTTCTCTGGTGTCATTTTGGTACCTCTTCAACAACTTCTTGTTCTTTGTTATTCTAAGAAGAGGTATGTCATCTGAATCATCCGAATCAACTTGTTTGTTAACTGTAGTTGGTGTTGAGGATTTGTTAGTCTCCAATGTAGGAAATACTTCCTTTTCCCATTCATCAAGTTCCTTCAACTCCGACTCAGACCAGTCTGATAACTGTGCCTCTGTACCCTGAGAAATAAGAGTAACTTATATTGAGCTGTTTCATGCTCATCACGAAAACACGCCTATATAATTTTGACCCCCTAGAACCCCACTGTTATATAGTAAAACCGGGGTTTACAGGGGTAAACCTTCTTTTCCTGATTTCTGTTCTTAAATATAGATTGTTGGTACTCGTTAGAACCGCCTCGATGAGGCGGTTCTATCGAGGCGGTTCTAACGTGTACCCACAATCAATATATTGAGCAGAAATAAGAAAATTATCACAATTTTTCAGCTTAAACTTTTCTTTTTTTGGCAGTAAAATTTACAATGTATTAGTATAGGCGTGTTTTCGTAATGTGAAACAACCAAAGATTCACGCAAACATATCCATTCAAGAACAGTCTTGCCAGAGCTTTTTCAGTTCGCTTTCCAAAACAAAAGAACTGCACAGAAATATTTTTGTTTCATCTTACCCTAAACGATTAATGTTCAATAAGGTTGATTGACAATTAATTAGCAGTTTCATAAGTAATATCTGAATATGCCATATCGTTAAACAATAAAGTTCTAACTTGCTTTTTAGACGCTACATATTAACCCATATATGACAATGGAATCTCCCACCTTAATTAGTTTGGAGTGGTCCATTTCCAATTATAGGGGTGCCAGGTATGTTTTGTTTGTGGTATAGTTTACAAAAATGCATGTACCATAAGCAATCGGTGTAGACCCAGATCAGACGCCACATTCTGTGGTATTTGATCTGGGCCTACACTGTTTGCCAATGTCCAAAAATGGTTTGCTAGGCATATATGGGTTAACATACTTCTATTTTGTTCAATGAAAGAAATATACAGTTGTTGATTTCATTCTACATGGAGATTCATATCAGAATCAGAACACACTTCTTCATTTTAAAACAGTAATGCAAACACATTATTAAGTTTAACCATTATTATTTAAACATATTAACATACCTCTTTGTTTCCCTCCATTTCCAACTGCAGACTTGATAAAAATGTGTAGTTGTTTTGTTTTCTAACTCTAAAGTTCACAGCAGCTCAAAAGATAATTAGTTTACCAGATACACTGTGTAGTGCTTTCGCATTAAATTACATCTAGCAGTCACAAACACCTGTTTTTAGAGCTTTTTTTTTCAGTTGGAAATAACAATGTTAAAAGGGGCTATGTGCCACATAGCCTCTTTTAACATTGATATTACTTTCTCCATGGTATACTGTGTTAAAAGTAAAAAGGAGCTATCTGTCAAATAGAACCTTTTTGCTTTACAACACTTACAGATAGAACCTTTTTGCACCCTAAATTGTAGCGTTAAACAGATAGCCCCTTTGTGTTCTGGTAAGATTTTCTATGTTAACACTGGAATCAAAGGGAAATAATCATACAGCTGATAGATCTTTAGGAGACGTGTCCAAAAATGTAATAAAAGTTAAATATACCAAAATTGCATATAGCACCTTTTTGCTGCAAACCCTCGAAATGTTGGGTATGATATCTCAAGCGACTTTGACTTTCAGGGTACGGGGCTCAAGGTCAAGGACTGGGGCTCAAGGTCAAGATCACTGGCTATTTTTAGAAAATCTTGTTATTGCTCTAGCGCTTACATGTATTGCTGGATTTTAATATAAAAGGTTGGGTATAATAATATCGCAAGCGAGTTCAACTTTTAGGGTCCGGGACTCAAGGTCAAAGTCACTGTGGCGTTTTTTTTTAGAAAAAAACTTTGTCATTGTATAACTTCACACACTTGTTGGCTATGATGATATCTCTAGCGAGTTGGACTTTCAGGGTCCAGGGCTCAAGGTCAAGGTCACTGTGGCTATTTTTAGAAAACTTAGTCATGGCTCTAGTGCCTACATTTATTGATGGATTTTAGTATAACTTCAAACAAATGTTGGGTATGATGATATCTCGAGAAATGATAGACTTTCAGCGTCCGGGGCTGAAGGTCAAGGTCACCGTGGCTATTTTTAGAAAAAAAAATCTTTGTCATTGCTCTAGCCCCTGCATTTATTGATGGATTTTAATACAACTTTACACACATGTTGGGTATGCTGATATCTCTAGTGAGTTGGACTTTCATGATCCAGGGCTCAATGTCAAGGTCACTGGCTATTTTTAGAAAAAACTTTGTCATCGCTCTAGCGCCTACATTTATTGATGGATTTTAATATAACTACACACAAATGTTGCATATGATAATGTTTTGAGCGAGTTCGACTTTCAGGATCCTGGCCTGAAGGTCAAGGTCACTGTGGCTATTATTAGAAAACATTTTAATCGCATTTATTTATGTATTCTTAAGTGACACAAATGTTGCGTTTGATAATATCTCAAGCAAGTTCGACCTTCAGGGTTACTGTGGGTTTTGCATTACAGGCGGTACTTTTTGGTTCTCTTTCATTTGCTTTAGTCTGTTTAGCTCTTTAACATAAGAAAATGTTGTTTTTTTGTGTGTGTGTGTGTGTGGGGGGGGGGGGGGGCAAAACCTGCAAAGTTGAATTTTTTTTTAAATAAATAAATAAAAACACTGTAAACAAAATTTCTTCCTCAGTGGTTCTAAGGGGTACCACCTGGTTCTATTTTTATTGCTGCAGTCTATTGGGCTGTTTTACAGAAGAAAAAAAAATCATTTTTGATAACTTGCCCCCATCCAACTTAAGCCCCAAATGGGGGGCTAGGTTGTCTTCTGACAACTCTTGTTTCCAGTTTACACTCAGGTACAATCGATCCATCGGTGCTGTCAGAGCTTAATTTTAATTTTATTTTCAGGACAACAATGTACAGGTTAACCGTGCTGGTATTTATTGTGGTTCTGATCATGACCCTCATTATACACTCCGAAGGCAGGAAATGTTTCAAACTAAGACATGGTCGCAGAAGAGGCCGTTGTATGGAAAGGGGCCCATTTGACTCGTTTAGGAGAGGCCTTTGTTCCAGCACTCCAGGGTTTGCTTGTCAACAGTTTAATGGAAGAAGAGGTCGATGCCGATGTGAAAGGATTGCAGGGGTCTTCATGAGCCCAACACTTGAAAGTCCTGATGTCGATGACGAGCCCGAAGAACAGTGACCAAGCTGAAATTGGACTCGAAACTCACGGACTGAGGGTATAATTCGTGTAGTTGAAACGTGCACTAACACACACGTGACCCTGATGCAACAGTGGATCATCTTTCAAAAACGTGGACTCGACGTTCTTTCAACGTTACATATAGTAAATACATGGTTAATGTCTTTAATAATAAAATATAGTCGGTAAGACTGAGACAATTTATAGGGGCGAGCTTCTGCGAGCCTGTACAAACCGATTATATTTTATTATTAAAAACTCTTAAATAGACTAATTATACCGCAATTATACCGCAGTCCAAATAATCAAGTGTGTGTGTGTGTGTGTGTGGGGGGGGGGGGGGGGGGGGGGGGGTCATCAAGAGGCTTTGCAAATATTTAGCAAATTTCATCAAAAAAAAAAAAAAAAACTGCTGACAGTGTGACATGTTAAACAACGTTCAGTTCCATATGGCGCGCAAACATAACATGACATAACGTCAAAGAGTGCAACGTTTATGGCGTCACCGCGACACAGAGACGTCAGAAACAACGTTGTTACGCGAAGAAAAGTTTCTCGGCGTCTGACTTTCTGTACGAAAATCTGCCGTGAAATAAACAGTTTATTTTGACATATATAAATTATTTTCGAGGTTTAGACGCAACCACCGTAGCGCCAACGGACCAATCAAATCAGGAAAACCCGAAAAGGTAAGAATCGAGCTGAAAATTCTGATAAATTGTTGAAATAAATATAGCAAAGATAACAAAAGCAGTTTTTTTCCTGGGTATAAACAGTTGTATGATATCGTTTACACTTGCAAATTAGGTATACCTGAATAGCAGCTCCGGTCCATATATTGTCACTACACGTATTATTTAAGAAATGAATGCAGGCCTAATCTACAGTCGAACTTCAATGGCTCGAACACCTTTGGGACATCGAAAATCTGTTCGATACAGGGGTAGTTCGAGCCACAGAGGCTTACTGCCAGGAGGCATAAGGAGATACTTTTTGACATCTTTTCGGTGTTCTATAATGCATATGTATGCTGTGTGTACTCATTAGAATCGCCTCATCGAGGCGATTCTAATGAGTACACACAGCATACATTTGCAAGATAAAAGACTAAAATCTCCTTAATTATCCCCCACTATTTCTTATGTAGAGGATTTCGCTAGGGGCTCAAGAATGTGTTCGGTACATCCATGGTAAACGAGCCATCGGTGTTCGAGCCATAGAAGTTCTGTATTTAAATTAATGAATGTAATCTATTCTCCGAAGTATGAACGACATCGGGTCACGAGCAAAGCAAGTGAACCTCGATGAACATTAAATAAGTTACCTTTGTTACTTATATTTATAGAGGATCTTACATGAGTGCTCATGTATTATTGAATTTATTAAACGAGTTGAGGAAAAGGGATACAATGCTCGGCAAAGCCTCGCATTGTATCCCTTCTCTTCAACGAGTTTAATAAATTCAATAATACATGAGTACGCATGCAAGATTTTATTTATCATATGACATTTAAAACACATTTATTAACGATTGTTTAACAAAATTGACAATATTCCGCTATTAGTAAACGCGACGTTCTTATACATGTAACGTTACGAGGCGTATCTAACTAATTTGCATCTTTAATCCACTAGTGGATTATCGAATTTATTACATGGCGTTATTACGCTCTCAGACGCGACGTCATATGATAAACATTATTTCCAATCCATCATGTGACGAAAAGTGAGTGAGTGAGTGAGTTTTAGTTTTACGTCCCACCAACAGCTAAGGTCATACGGAGACGGGACCTCGGTTTAAAGACTCATCCGAAAGTTTGGAGAAGCCCGGGATCGATCTTGCGATCCCTGGTTTACAAAGCGAGTAGCGTAACCACTGCACCACGGAGGCTTCTCATGTGACGAAAAAGATTTTGTTTAAAGTGAAGAACTCATTTCGATAACATTCCCGTGCGTTACACATCTCCCAAATTGCTAGTTTTCTGATGAAAATCCTTGATATTGCACGACCCGCAGAAAAAGCGACCGACTGAAGTCGGTTGATTTTCTAGAGTGCCCTAAAATCACCGTGTCATTCTGTCATTCGGTCATTCTGTCAGTCTGTCAGTCTGTCTGTCCGTCCGTAACCCGTTTGTGAAAATTGGTGATAGTGACTTAACTGCTTGGAATATTTAAACAATTTTTGGCATACTGATAGATATCAATGAGATCTAACAAATGAACTTGCGAAATATTACATTCCATTTAGTTTAGTCTCGCCGAGGCGAAAAATGTGAAAATTTTCGAACTGCTTCTCCTCGGAAACCGTTGGGCCGATTGAAGTCAAATTTCATATGGAGCCTCTATGGGATAGGGGAAACCAAAATTTGCTCATGGGGTCTAGGTCACATGACCAAAATGGCCGCCAAGCCATATATGGTAAAAACCCTACAAAAATAGTCTTCTCCAGAACCACTGGGCAGATTTCCGTGAAACTTGATAAATAGCATCTGGGACGTAGGCCCATCATAAATTGCTAAAATGGTGACCCTGGGTTGACCTTGACCTTCTTTGTGCCTAGGTTAAACTTTGACACATATGCTTTTGTATTGGAAAAGTGAGAATGCATTTTATCCTGCAAATGATTCAGAATACAGTACTAAAGTAATGAGATCTAACCAATGAACTTGCGAAATATTACATTCCATTAAGTATAGCCTCGCCGAGGCGAAAAATGTGAAAATTTTCGAACTGCTTCTCCTCGGAAACCGTTGGGCCGATTGAGGTCAAATTTCATATGGAGCCTCTATGGGATGGGGAAACCAAAATTTGCTCGTGGGGTCCAAGTCACATGACCAAAATGGCCGCCAAGCCATATATGGCCTGTCTGTCTGTCCTTCCGTAACCCGTTTGTGAAAATTGGTGATAGTGACTTAACCGCTTGGCATACTGATAGATATTAATGAGATCTGACCAATGAACTTGAGAAATATTACATTCCATTTAGTATAGCCTCGCCGAGGCGAAAAATGTGAAAATTTTCGAACTGCTTCTCCTCGGAAACCGTTGGGCCGATTGAAGTCAAATTTCATATGGAGCCTCTATGGGATGGGGGAAAACTAAAATTTGCTCATGGGGTCCAGGTCACATGACCAAAACGGCCGCCAAGCCATATATGGTAAAACCCTTCAAAAATAGTCTTCTCCAGAACCACTGGGCAGATTTCCACGAAACTTGATAAATAGCATCTGAGACGTAGGCCCATCATAAATTGCTAAAATGTTTACCCTTGGTTGACCTTGACCTTCTTTGTGCCTAGGTCAAACTTTGACACATATGCTTTTGTATTGGAAAAGTGAGAATGCATTTTATCCTGCAAACGATTCAGAATACAGTACTAAAGTATAAGATATATTTTTGCTCCTTACGATAAGGCGCATTTATTGGGGGAACCGTTTTAGGTCCAGGTCACATGACCAAAATGGCCGCCATACCCATATATGGTAACACGCATAAAGCTAAAAGCATCAGGCGGGTCGTGCACTTCAGCTGAAACACTGGTTTTTCTTATAAATGCTTTAAACATAGGTTGAGGGTGCTCGTTAGAACCGTCTAATTGAGGCGGTTCTAACGAGTACCCACAACCTATGCGTTGGATCAGAAATAAGAAAAATAATGAATATCCCCGTAAACCCCAGTTTTCTCTATATAAAGTGGGGTTTAAGGGGGTCTTCATTTCACGGACTTATTCACGTGATGTATTGCACGCAGTTTACCTATTGGCATCGCTGGCGCCATAACGTCGCCATCGTTCAATCAATTGTTTATTTCGACGTCATGACGTCGTGTGAGTCAATGTATTCATTTAAGAAATGAATATACATATAATTTATATAAGAAATAGATCAGCTCTAACTGTGATTTGTTGAGTAATCAATCACAGTTTGGAGGTCAGTTGTAAAGTATATCAAATCACGAGCGCGTAGCGCGCGTGATTTGTCTACTTACAACTGATCGACAAACTATGATTTATTACTCAACAAATCACAAACTAGAGCTGAACTATTTCGATTCTAACAGCCTAACAAGCTGAAAATCGGCAATAACGCAGTTATTTCCTTCAAAATCTCACAACTTATCGGCATTGTTAGAAAAAAAACCGCTAAAGTTATCGAAGAAACACATTTCCATTTTCGATGCGAGAATATGATATTACACCGTCTAACGTCAAAGAAATCGACTAGTGACGTCATAAATCGACAGTTTTAATGACGTCACTCGTGCTCTTCCTTGCCGTGATTTGTTGTAGAATAAAACACAGTTAATTTCCCTTGCCTATATAGCCGCGCTGTGTCAGAATTAACGTTCATCGAAGTTTGAACAACATCGGGTCACGAGCAAAGCAAGTGAGCCCCAGAGGGGTTCATTTAAATTGGCTCGTGATCCGATGCTGGACGTTAAATAAACAACATTTATTACTTATATAACATTATACGACTAAACATTCTGTTTGAGGGATATTTAATGAAAGAAAAAAACATTAATACTCATGTTTTCCTATTAAAAGCGGAATAGCGTTGTTGTTTTCCTGCTAAACGCAGTGGGTCGCCTGAAAAGTGAATGAAACCCCGGTCCATGTAAACTTTGCTAGCGGCACGCTGTCGTCCATACTTTCATGGGCAGCAGAAAATTATGCTTATTTCTTATATTTATTTTTGCTCATCACCTGGGTAAACTATGCTTATAGGGCAAAGTTTTAAAACTGAAAAACATGTACACGCTGTTTTTCTGCAATGAGCGGAACAGCGTTGACGTTGCCAACGCCCAATCAGATCGTTTGATTTGTTTGATTGGAGGTTTAACATCCCCATCAACACTATTTAGGTCATTTTTGTGATGTTGCTTCCAATTTTGTGGGACTTTTACCCGACATTTAGAAGAAATGACATTTCAAGCCCTGCCGCCCAATGAAACCAATAGGGTTACTATGCATGGACGGTCCAACTCGAAGCACTTCACCTGGGCAGGCTTTGACCTCCTTAGCGGGTTACCAATACCCATGTGCAGTTTGTTTCACCATGCATGGCAGCATCAGTCAACCCAATCAGTTTCTCCAAGCCCCGATGCGCGGGGGCCGCCCAATCAGATCGTATAGAGCCATGGTTTAGACTGACGTCACTGTGACATCACTGAAAATCATGTGTGTGTGTGAGTGTGTGAATTCGGGTTTAACGTCGCTTTCAACAATTTTTCAGTCATATCACGACGGTGTCTGGTTGCGACAGGGAGCTCAATGCTCACTTTTATAGTGCTTTCTCACTGAAGTATCATGTCCCAGACACAATACATGATACCACACCCAGTCACATTATCCTGACACTGGGTCGACCAGTCCTAGCTGTACCCCGTAAATCTGAGTGCCAAGCGAGGAGCAGCTAGTACCATTTTTAACGACTTTGGTATGTCGCGGCCCGGGACCGAACCCGTGACCTCCCGTTCCCCGGGGCGGACACTCTACCAACTGAGCTATCGGGGCCGGTTGAAAATCATATGACTCAATGTGGTCATACATAGAGGATATTTCCTTTTTGAGGTGGATACCAAAAATATTTCATCAAGTGTATTGAAAACATACAAATTTTCACGAGTGCTAAGCATGAGTGAAAAAATCGGATGTTTTCAACACACGAGATGAAATACTTTTGGCATCCAGCGAAAAAAATTAAGTTTTAATTTATCATTTTATACAGATATTTAATTGATCGATCATATCATACGTCACAATTTTGACCTGACTATGACATCACGACTGTCAGTTTCAAAACATAAATAGATCGCCATTTTGAGTACACAATTTATTTTACAGAATTATTTCATCGTCAACATGTGACTTTTATCGAGAAAAAGTAGTCCGGACTGCTACTGTGATAATAACAAGGTCATGTTATTTTTCACAGTGTGAAAATATCATTTTTATTTGTTTCAGCCTGCATTTTTTTCACTGCTCAGTATAAAATAAATGGTTTTCTATAGGTTTTACATTAGGGTTCAATGTAAATATAATATTGAAGATTGAAACATTGTTTCCCAGTAGTTAACTATATAGTGGCTTTCTGTAAATGTACCGAGAATGTAGGCCTAAATATTGAAGTATGAACAACACTGTTTCCCAGTAGTTAACTATAGGAGCTTGAGAATGTAAATATTGAAGTATGAACAACATTGTTTCTCAGTACACACTGGTTGGGAGCGTACAGTACACTTAACCCGGATGTTCCGATCTGTATAGTGGACAGATTCGTGTCTTTAGTTATGACCTTGAAGCTGTATGTGCGTGGTCTGCCTTCTATATTTGTATTTTTTTTTTTTTTTTGACATAAACAACTTGGTAAGTGTGTTTTATTTATTTTGTTTTCCATACTGACCATCTTTGGGCACGGCAAGATGTCGTTTTCTATGCTTTAAATCTATTTTTCAGCTGCAAATCACTAGTGTTTGTAAGAATCACATCTCACCTGTGACCAGAAAATCGACCAATTGAGAGCTTTAATCGAAAGAAAAATATCGTTTAAGACAGTTTTAAGATCGATTTATAATCTATAATGAGTTATACTAAAAATAAGTGGCTCTAGAATTCCATACGAAATCACACGAAGAGCAAGACTGGCCATCCCAAAAAATTTCTGACTGTATTTTATGTCTCATATTTACTGTATAACTTGTCTTAAGATAGTTTGTTTTGACTGTATGGGATGTCGCTTTTAATGTGTGTAAGTTATTCAAAGGTACATTGCAATATTTGTCTATGCAATAAGATGATAATGCTTAAACAATAGCAATTCTACGTAAAACTATTTATTACCTATAAATTCCCGAAATATTGGAGAAATTGCGTGTGCTGTGTGCTGCATGTCATTGAACCTTTAGAGCACTACAGACTAGAGGTCTTAACCACTCGGCCAAATGAGCCAGCCTTCGAGGACTGTCTTCAGGTGCGAAATATTTAACAAAATAAGTCGCATCGTCACGCGTCTCTCTTCATCCACAGAATGCATAGCAAATACTCTGATCAGACTGCACAGAAATGCAATATGATTAGTTACGGACTATTTGTTCAAGACATATACATGTAAATTTATACAAAGAAATGAAGAGCTGTGGACCAGTCTGTGAAAGATAATTTCCTTTTCATCCCCCGACCGAATAGATTCGGGGGATATAGCGATCGGTGTGGCGTCCGGTCGTCCGTATATTGATGATACTTGGCACAATGGTAAACAATGATGAGACGGCGTGGTTTGCGCAAGAACCACAACCCTGGGTACCATGGTATTTCAGTAATCTCCCATTCCAATAAAATAGAATGACTATCTTGTGATCTCTATAACTCCAATATCCTTCGAGATATATTGATGATACTTGACAAAATTGTAAACAATGTTGACACGGCATGTCATGGGCAATAACAACAACCCTTGGTGCCATGGGTTTTTTAGTTATCTCCCCTCCTAAAAACAGAATGACTATCTTGTGATCGCCATAACTTCAATACCCTTCGAGATATATTGATTAAACTTTGTACAATTGTTCACAAGGTTGAAGCAGTATGTCATGCGCAAGAACCAAAACTCTTCGTGCCATGCCATTTGAGTTATCTCCTCTTCCAAACAATAGAATTGTTATCCTGTGATCGCCATAACTCAATACCCTTCGTGATATATTGATGAAACTTGGCACAATTGTTCACTAGGTTGAAGCAGCATGTCAAGCGCAAGAACTACAACTCTTGGTGCCATGGTATTTGAATTATCTCTCTTCCAATAAAATAGAATTACTGTCTTGTGATCGCCATATCTCCCATACTCTTGGAGACATGTTGATAGAACTTGGTACAGTTGTGCATGAGGTTAAGCAGGCGTGTCATGTGCAAGAACCGCAGCTCTTGGTGCCATGGCATTTCAATTATCCCCATTCCAATAAAAATAGGATGACTATCTTTTGAGCTCCATATCTCCAATATTCTTCGAGACATGTTGATAGTACTTGGTACAGTTGTACATGAGGTTAAGCAGACGCGTCATATGCAAGAACCGCGACTCTTGGTGTACTGGTTTTTGAGTTACCTTCCCTGACAAAGTAACATTGTAATGACCATAACTCCAAAACCATTTGAGATATATTGATGATACTTGGCATGTTTGTTCACAAGGTTGAGACAGTATGTCATTCACAGGGCCACAACTCTGGGTGTCATGGTTATTATTGTATTTGAGTTATCTCCCCTTCTATAAATTGTATGACTATCTTGTGCTCGCCGTATCTTCAACAGTCTTCGAGTGATGTTGATTGTTTAAGTGAAGCAAGCCTGTCACGGGCAAGAACTACGACTCTTGGTGCACTGGTTTGTGAGTTACCTCCCCTGACAAAATCTTGATGGCCCTAGCTCAGAAACCCTTTGAGATATATGGATAATACTTGGCAAGATTGAGACAGCATGTCATGTGCAGGAACCACAACTCTAGTGCGATGGTATTTGGGTTATATCCCTTTCTAATAAAATCATATACTCTGAGACATAATGATGGGATTTGGTATAGTTGTACGTGAGGCGAGGCAGGTGTTTCATGTGTGAAAATCATGACTCTGTGTGCACTTTGTTTTAGTTATTTCCCCAAACAATATAATCTTGTGATGACCATAACTTGGATACCCTGTGAGATATATTGATGGTATTTGGCACAGTTTTTGACAAGGTTGAAACAGTGTGTCATGCCAAACAATCACCAACCGGGTCCACCACGAACGACCAATTCATCACCTCTGAAATTAGTGAAAGAAACAAAATTGGACTATTTCAACTTGAGCATAACAAAACAGAAACTCATCTATGCGTCCAGCAAAGACTAATCTCAGTCTGAGCATCTGCCCAGTCTGAACAGTGTGAAAAAAGTGAAAAAAAAATAACTCGAGTGGTAAACTACCCACCAAGTGCACAGCGAAGAATCTTATCAGACTGGATGGGTGCGTAAGCTGATCTGAATCTTCGTCGGGCGCAGTCATTTTGTCATGTTTTGTGTTTCATCTGAGACAGTATGAAGAACCCGATGAAGAAAGTGTGTATATGCCAAGTTTCCACATTTCAGAAACAATATTGCTAACGTATTTAAATGTTATCCTTCGAATATGTCGAAATCGCTCTATAGTATTATCAGGACACACAATATACATTTAGTTTGATCGGAACACGACATACAGTGCTGAGAAATCAGTTTTGCGACATGCGATACAAACCAGTTTTTGACCCCTCTGTCGTTTTCTTTGAAAATAATTGCCCTTACATGGCAAGCTGTTTAGTACTATTAATAAAAGCTGACCCTAAATACATCATAAAAAGTTAAAATGCATTAGCAGTCGTTTCATGTAAGGTTGGTGGCAAAGCTTGAATAAATTGTACCGGTGCAGCGTTTGAAATCGAAAGTAGGATAATGATTTTCTAGAAACAAATGTGAAAATAAACGAAATCATAGCAATAAACAGAAAATCAAGGTAGCATGCCGAAAAGAATTTTAGTTACGCTTCCCGAACTACTGCTATGAAGTTGAAATGCTAATGATTAATAATTTCAAAACACAAAAATAAACATTGTGTAACATACCCGACACATCGGAACAAGGATCTGTCCACTATACAGATCGGAACATCCGGGTTAAGTGTACTGTACCCTCCCAACCAGTGGTACAGGTCGATGAATGTTTACTGAACTTTACGTCACACGGGCCGGTCCATCTGATACCGTTATCTAGGGATGACAATGCTTGTTTGTTTGTTTGATTTGAGGTTTAACGTCCCCGTAAACACTGTAAAGGTCATTTTGGAGACGTTGCTTCCAATTTTGTGGGACTTTTACCCGGCATTGGGATGAAATGACATCTCAAGCCCTGTCGCCCAATGAAACCAATAGGGTTTATTAGCATGGACGGTCCGACTCGCACCGCGGTTCCTGGACAGGCTTAGATCCTCTAAGCAGTTTACCACTACTAGTGTGCGGGCCGGATTCAGCTCTGCGTGGAAACATCGTGCAGCCCATATACTTCTTCAAGCCCCTATGGGCGGGGGCCGGGGATGACAATGTCACAAGTGAATGCAAAAGTCTTAAATGAAAGCTGAAACTCATTCTCATTCGCAACAATAGAACACATTGTGTGAAATATAAAAGATAGAAAATAAAAAATATGACAAAATTGTCGAGAAGAACTGAAAACCTAAAAACAAATAGCTTACGCAATAATTTGATGGTAGGCATCGTTTTGAATATAGGTTTACTGTGCGCAACAATACTCGTGTGATTAATAAATAGCCGAGTGGTTACAGTTACAGCTCAGACTTATTGAAGTTCTGGGTGTGGTGAGGGGAGTGGTGTAATTATTTAAAACGTTTTTTTTTCTTTTTTCGTGTATTAAATTTTTCCTGTTTTTTTTTTTTTTTTTTTTTTTTGCTTTTGTTTTTAATATGGCGATCGCTATTGACAGCCGGCTGTCACCAGCGAAAGTTCGCTGGAGACAGCCGACTGTCCCCAGCGAACTTTCGCTGGTGACAGCATAGGGGCTTGAATCATGAAAAAATTGAAAAAAAAAAAATTTTTTTTTTGGTACTATAATAGAGACAAGGGGGGAAACTTCGGCTCAATTTTTTGGGGGGTTACCTCATTTTACCCAGTGTATCTTTTTCGCAAATGCAGTTTTTTACCTGGTTATTATAAATTATACAAGTTAAATAAGTCCACTTTGCAAAAATAATCCGCCTCTGTCTGCCACTTGCAGGAAACATGTTTTTCTCGCATGGATTAACTCAGCAAAGCAAAATTCGGCATAAACGTGTGACAAAAATTTTCAGGTTTTCATCAATCACAACTGAACTAGTGATACGGAGGGAACTTTTTTCACTTTCACCCGTTGTCTGTCATTTAACTTTAGCTCGCTTTGCCAATTTGAATCCAAAAAGTTGTACTCGCAGCTCTAAATATAGATTTTCCAACTTTTGCTTCGCTTTCCGCAGTGTTCTGTCAATGATCGGTACAGAAACCCGGGCGCTTGCCATAATCGTCGGGTTTAAAAAGCGGGACGTGCAGGACAGATATAATCCGGAACTTCGAAAACTACGTCCGGCAGTGGAGTTGTTACTATTAAAATGTGTGTGATAGCCTTGATTTCTCCTTTGATTTATTTTGTCAATGTAACATATTCTGCTAGGACTACGTATACACGTATTACGCAGATAAGATAACTGGATGGTGTTTCTACGTATAATGGGCTGTGCTCTGGGAATTTTGTATTGTATCGCTTTGCGGTCAACTTCAAATCAGCCGCTGTAACTTTTTTGACACATGCGCAGAAAAGGAAATAAAATGTTTACTAAAAAGCTAAAGACGGCCTTTGATCTGATAAAAAAAGAAAAGAAAAACAAGGCCTTGTTTATGTCCAGGCTGGGACGGGCACAACCTACGTTATCGAGGAGATTGCTAGAGAGCTCCGTATTGAAGGGGAAATGTTTGTCAGTTTCTTGCACAACGGGTATCGTATAAAATCTATGTGTTTTTGGCAGAGTACTAAAGAGCGTGTGTACATGACGTTTGTTTGTTTGTTTGATTTGAGGTTTAACGTCCCCGTCAACACTGTAAAGGTCATTTTGGAGACGTTGCTTCCAATTTTGTGGGACTTTTACCCGACATTGAGATGAAATGACATCTCAAGCCCTGTCGCCCAATGAAACCAATAGGGTTTATTAGCATGGACGGTCCGCCTCGCACTGCGGTTCCTGGACAGGCTTAGATCCTCTAAGCGGTTTACCAGTACTAGTGTGGGCCAGATTCAGCTCTGCGTGGAAGCATCATGCAGCCCATATATTTCTTCAAGCCCCTTTGGGCGGGGGTCGCTATGTACATGACGTCGTCACCATATGTTTAAATGCTCGTTCCCGGTACACGGCGACGGTTAGCTAAGCAAAAAATAAAAAATAAATAAAAATGCAGCAGTGTTAAGCCAAACGGTTCAGAATTTTAGTTAAAAGAGATACGGCTAGAAATAACTTGAAATTGTTTTACAAATTTGAATTCATAGTGGTTGGAATGCCTGACGACTTTAAGCGTGTGTTCTAATATTGTTACCTAAATAACAATGGCTGTTTTGGTGCCAATAGGCCTGTAGGAATTTTCCTTCTTTATTTTCTTTGTGATAAGTGGAAACCAAGGAAAAAGCGTTTTAACATGTATTTTGTCTAATGTTTGCTGTTCTCTCTCTCTCTCTCTCTCTCTCTCTCTCTCTCTCTCTCTCTCTCTCTCTCTCTCTCTCTCTCTCTCTCTCCGACATTTGGATTAAATTTGTGGAGGTCTTAAGATTAAGAAGAGGGGTATGGAAATATTGTGTACTGTTCATTTCAGAGGTAGAAAGAACGGTGTACAGACCTAAACTGCACCAACCTGGCCCAAGGATTATAAAACTTTTTTTCATACTCAACTGATAGGGTATGGAATTTATCAGGCTCATAAATAGAAAAAAATGTAATGTAAACACATAGAAAACAGTATAGTTCATACTTCCGTGAACGCATCGAGTCACATGATTTTCAGTGACATCAAGTGACGTCATTCTAAACCATGGTTCTCTACGGGCGTTGGTGAGGGCCACGCTGTTCCTCTCTTTGTAGTAAAATGGCGTGTAAATGTTGTTCAGTTTAAAAAGTTGCCCTATAAGCATTATTTTTCGCCCAGTGATGAGGGGCATAGAATGTTATTATAAAACAATTAACTTAATTTTTCTGCTTTTCATGAAAGTATGAACGACAGCGAGTCGCCAACAAAATTTACATGAACCCCTTCGGGGTTCACTTACTTTGTACACAACCTACTGCGTTCGTACTATCATGAACAGCAGAAAAATAAATTTCATTTCTTAAGTGTTTGTTTTCTTTGCCTCATATCGCTGCTCACTCTAAGGTTTATTAGCTATCTCATTATGTCATTCATTGCAAAACACCCACATTGAGCCCGAGGTAATTTTGTTTTCAAAACCGTCTTCTGTAGCATGTTTTGTTATCCATGCAATTAGGGGAGCAGCTTCTCAGTTTCCCCTTAAATGTACATTTTTAACTGTCAGAATGACATGTCCTTATCAACTTTAAATGAAATGGACATTCAATTTGTCATTAAACTGCTGTCAAGTGTCAAAGAAAGCAGGTCATGAAATGTACATGCACTGGTTTTTATTTCATGCGTAGCACTTTACATGTAAACGGATGCTTTAGACACAAACTTTAGCGGCTCACTGGAAAAATGATGGCGATATTCTCCAGGAGGTATGAATATTAAAATACTGACATTTTGTTGTGTTACATTGGTGTGAATGTGCTTTATCGCTTATTAATTTTTGTATATTTGTGCAGTTCACAACGCATTCTTTAAAGTTTTCGGACCTGCCCATCGGGGCTTAAAGAAATATGTGGGCTGCGTGACGCTTCCAAGCAGAGCTGAAACCGAACGCACGCGAGTACTGCTAAACCGCTCAAAGAATTTATGCCTGCCCGGGCAAAGCGGTGCGAGTCAGACCGTTTATGCTTATAAACCCTATTGGTTTCATTGGGCGACAGGGCCTGAGATGTCACTTCATCTCAATGTCGAGTAAAAGTCCCGCAAAATTGATTCAACGTCCCCAAAATGACCTGTTGATGGGCACTTTAAACATCTAATCAAACAAATAAATTCCTTAAAGTGTTTGGGTGAGAAAAATAATTAATATTGCGGTCGCTCGACAAAACCCTACATGATGCTTAACTAAACTGAAAACTTGCTTGAAAATTCCTTGTTTCGGCCTCAATCCCATCATACATTCTATTATTCAGTTCTTATCTAAGCAGGAAACGACCCCGCCCGTCGGGGCATGAAGAAATAATGCTTCCACGCAGAGTTGAAACCGACCCGCACACGAGTACTGGTAATCCGCTTAGAGCATCTAAGCCTGTCCAGGCAAAGCGGTGCGAGTCGGCCCGTCAATGTTAATTAACCCTATTTGTTCATTGGGCGGCAGGGCTTGAGATGTCATTTCATCTTAAGGTCGGGTAAAAGTCCCACAAAATTGGAAGCAACGTCTCCAAAATGACCATTGCAGTGTTGACGGGGACGTTAAACCTCAAATCATTGATGAACTGTTAGTATTCAAAACTAGCGAGCATTACAAATTCGACTGAATTGAGCATGAAAAATGTTTTATAACCTTTTAATAGCCTGGTGGAGAAACACTAAGATTGGAATATCGCTTTACTCAACAGCACCAAAATTTAATGTCCTATATATTGAAAAGGCCCAATCCAATAAACTTTAGGCTAATACAAGTACTTTTTCAACAGATCTAATCACTTCACAATCAAACCTTTCATAAAAGTCATCTATTTTAAGGCATTCAAGAGTTCTGCAACGGAAGGCCTGGTGTTTTTTTTTTTTTTTTTTGTTTTTTTTTTTACCCCCCCCCCCCCCCAGAAAAAAACAAGGTTGATATGCTCTAGCTTATTCTGACCTTTTTTGTTTGCCGTGTTCTGGTGAGTTGTGGTGCCTATTCAGATTAATACAAACTTGCTGAGCAGAAGACTTGAGCAGTTTTTTTTCTTACCTAAGTCCCTACATCAATGGATTTGGCCGAATTCATAAATAGAAGCGTCCACTTCAGAAACTCGCGGATGAAAGAGCATGTGTGTTCTGCACTGTAGGGGTTCTGTCCCCTTAAATCACCCAATAGGCCCAACCTAAATAGTGCTTATTGTCATTTACTGGCCATTACCGACCCAGGATCAAAATTTCAAAACATAAAAAGGAATATGTTGCAATAGGGAACAAATTGTTTCCATGCTGCATCATTTTGAACATTTACGTATTGGTGGCATTTTAACAAGCTGGCTGTTTTTTTAGCTCACCCGGGCCGAAGGCTCCAGAGAAGCTTGAAGTATAGTGGGTCCTCCGTCGTCCGTCCGTCCGTCCACACTTTTGAGCAGCTATATATCTGCAGCCTGCAGGCTGATCTCAATCATTTCTCATCTGTAGCATGCCTCTGGTGGGGCATTGATGACATTAGCTTTTTTGAAATCGCATGAAAACTTTGGTTGCTATGGCAATCACAAGGTCCCATAGACTTACAATGGGAAAATGCTTGTCATCACCGTAGCCCCTTCAGTTTTGATCGGATCTTTCTGAAACTTATATATAAGGTGGCTAGGGATAAAACCTCGGATGGGTTCGAAAACCGGCCAAGTCGGCCCATTTATCATAGAGTTACATCCCTTTGATTGCTGAAAATGCCGAGTTTTGACTTTGTCATCACCGTAGCCCCTTCAGTTTTGATCGGATCTTTCTGAAACTTTTATGTAAGGTGGCTGGGGATCAAATCTCGGATGAGTTCGAAAACCGACCAAGTCGGCCCATTTATCTTAGAGTTACGTCCCTTTGATTGCTGAAAATGCTGATTTTTGACCTTGTCATCACCGTAGCCCTTTCAGTTTTTATCGAATCTTTCTGAAACCTATATATGTAAGTTGCTGGGGATAAAATCTCGGATGAGTTCGAAAACCAGCCAAGTTGGTCCATTTATCACAGAGTAACATTCCTTTGATTGCTGAAAATGCCGATTTTTGACCTTGTCATCACCGTAGCCCTTTCAGTTTTGATCGGATCTTTCTGAAACTTATATGTAAGGTGGCTTGGGATAAAACCTAGGGTGAGTTCGAATACCGACCAAGGTGGCCTATTTACTATATAGTTATGTCCCTTTGATGGCTGAAAATGTCGATTTTTGACCTTGTCATCACCGTAGCCCCTTCAGTTTTGATCAGATCTTTCTGAAACTTATATGTAAGGCGACTGGGGATAAAAGCTAGGATGAGTTCGAATACCGGCCAAGTTGGCCCATTTATCATAGATTTACGTCCTTGTCATCACCATACCCCTTCAGTTTTGATCGGATCTTTCTGAAACTTATATGTAAGGTGGCTGGGGATAAAATCTTGGATGAGTTCGAAAACAGGCCAAGTCAGCCTTTTTATCGTAGAGTTATGTCCCATTGATGACTGAAAATGTTGATTTTTGAACTTGTCATCACCGTAGCCCCTTCGGTTTTGATCGGATTTTTCTGAAACTTATATGTAAGGTGGCTGGCGATGAAACCTCGGATGAGTTCGAAAACTGGCCAAGTTGACCATTTATTTTAGAGTAACATCCCTTTGATTGCTAAAAATGCCAAATTTTGACCTTGTCATCACCGTAGCCCTTTCAGTTTTGATCGGATCTTTCTGAAACTTATATGTAAGGTGGCTGGGAATAAAACCTTGGATGAGTTTGAATACTGGCCAAGTCGGCACATTTATCATAGAGTTACGTGCCTTTGATTGCTTAAAAATGCCTATTTTCGATCTTTTTAGCACTGCTGCCCCTTCAGTTTTGATCGGATCTTTATGAAACTTACAAACAAATAAGTCAGGCAGAAAAGCTCGGAGGAGTTTGAAATCTCGTGAGGTTTGCCTATTTGTCCCTTTGATTGCAGCAGTTAATGGCTTATTTTTGAACTTGTCATCACCTTAGCCCCATCAGTTTATATCGGATCTTCTTAGCAAGTCAGGAATAAAAGCTTGGATGCGTTTGAAAACTGGTGAGGTCAGCCTATTTATCATAGAGTTACATTCTACTTGATTTGCAGAAAATGCTTACCCTGTCATCACCATGTCCTTCCATTAATCCTTCAGTAAAGGTTGGCACTTCCTGAAACTTTGAATTTGTTAGCTCAGGTGAGCGATACAGACCAAGCTAGCTTGGTCCTCTTATTTTATTTCTGTCTACACAAGCATGAGTGAAACTGTTTTGAAAATAACACAAAACGTCCACGATTTCAACAAAACATACATTTCACTTTTTCTGAGTCCGGTAAGGAGAAAACTACGGCTAATCCCTGCCTTCCTAAATTTAGCCACCCACCTAGCTCAGTGCCTCAGATGCTAAAGGTCACAGGTTCGATCCCCAGCAGCGGTGACAAAATTTCGGCGTCAGAACACGTTCCATTGGCATCATAAATTTTGCAGGTATGAATATCATAAAGTGCATCGTCCTTCGATTCTGGACGTTAACTGTAGACCCCCGTGCAGGGAGAACCATCCCCTGTGCAGGTTAAAGAACCCTACCGTAATTACATGGTGACTTTCAGCCTTCAAAACTGGAGTATATGCAGTATACAACGTCTGTGTCCCCTCTTGGGGTTTAGTTGAAAATGGAAGAAAAATAGCGATAATGCTCATTTGTCACTACTTCGAACGATATAAAAATTAAACAGCATCGGTCGTTCCGGTCGTTAGTTCATCGATAGAGAAGCCCGAAATCAGCAGAAAAACCAAACTTCGCGACGATTATTTTCTTGATCTGTTACATAAAGCGATGTAAAAGTAGTAAAATCTAAATTTAGAGCCGCAAATACATCATTTTGGATTCAAATTGGTCAAGAGAGGTTCATTTTAATGAAAGACATCAGTTGAAAGCGAAAAAAGTTTCCTCCGTAACACTAGTTCGCTTGTGATTGATGAAAACTTGAAAATTTTTGTCACACGTTTATGCCGAATTTTGCTTTGCTGAGTTAATCGATGCGAGAAAAACATGTTTCCTGCAAGTTATAGACAGAGGCGGATTATTGTTGCAAAGTGGACATATTTAACGTGTATAATTCGTAATATGCAGGTGAAAAACTGATTCTAATTCTATTAATATGCTTGAGAATAATTTTTTTTATGGTTTTGTATATAAATACATGAATTTTATTAATTTTAAATACTTGTATTAGTTATTTTTTAAAGCTGGCTGTCACCAACGAAAGTTCGCTGGAGACAGCCGGCTGTCTCCAGCGAACTTTCGCTGGTGACAGCCAGCTAACACATATTTTTTTGTTTGTCTGATTTGAGGTTTAACATCCCCGTCAACACTGTAAAGGTCATTTTGGAGACATTGCTTCCAATTTTGTGGGACTTTTACCCAACATTGAAACATTGAGATGAAATGACATCTCAAGCCCTGCCGCCCAATGAAACCAATAGGGTTTATAAGCATGGAGGTCCGACTCGCACCACTTTGCCTTGGCAGGCTTAGATCCTCTAAGCGGTTTACCAGCTGCGTGGAAGCATCATACAGCCCATCTATTTATTGAAGTCCCCAGCTAAAATATATAGATGATATATTGACAAACAAGAGTTGTCAGAAGACAACATAGCTCCCCTTTGGGGGCCTAAGTTGGATGAGGGCAAGTTTTCAACAATGAAATTTTTCTTCTGTAAAAAGCTCAACTGCAGCAATTCAAAGAGAACCATATAGTACCCCTAAGAACCACTGAAGAAGAAATTTTGTTTTAAGTGTTTTTATTTAAAAAGAAAAGCAACAACAACAACAAAAAGAAAAACAAAAATTAATTCCAATTTTGTAGGCTTTAATTGTCCTCAAAAGGCCATTTTCTTATGAAAAAGAGCTAAACAACCTGGGGTCTCTTTATACTGGGGTAATGTGCTGGGGCCATGCCCTGCCCCTCCACTTCATAAAAGGGAATATATCTCCGAAACCATTAAAATCAAATCCCTACCTCACAAGCATATACCTTATAAATATTCTTGTTCCTTATAATTAGACACATTCAGTCACACCAACATAGGGTGGTTGTGGGGCCATTCCTCTACCTCCCACATCTCCACTTCATAAAATTGCTTCATATCTCACCAAACCCCTAAGCTATATGGGCTTTCCTGGGATCTGCCGGGGCCATGCCAGAACCCATCCATTGCTTAAAAAATCCTATATCTCCGGAACCATACATATCCCAACCACTAAACCATATATATTCTTGTTCCTTATGATAAGACACATTCAGTGATAGCAACCTAGGGGTCTCACAGGTTGTGCCAGGGCCAATAATTATAACCCAACCCTCCACTTCACAAAATGCTAACTATCTGAGAAACTGTTCAGAGCCCCACACATAAATCATATGTATACATGTATTCAGGTTCCTTATGATAAGACACATTCAGCGTTACCAATCTGGAGGTCCCCAGGGGTATCCCGGGTCATGCCTCACCCCCTCGCCCTGAAACCCACTGGGTTTACATAGAATCATAATGGTGACACCTTTAAAAATGTTCTTGACTGAAACCAGAAGGCCCAGGTCCTTGATATTTGGTATGTAGCTTCATCTTCGTTCACAGTTGTTCAAATTATAGCCCTGGGATCAAAAGTAGCCCTGCCCCAGGGATAACTTGTTTAACATATACTCATATATATGTTTGATTTTCAATACAGCACAACCTCTTTATAACATTGCTATTTGGGAACAAAGGACAAAGCATGCTAGATAACAAACTTGTTATATCCAACCAAAAATGTAAATGTATAGACTGAGATTACTGCATGTTGTAACAAAAGCTGTAACATGACAGCATAGCTTGCCTGTTTCGCGACTTCAAGATATAAGGTAAAAATTATGAATCATGAAATATAGGTCACACTCACCTACACCTGTGGACACAAAAGCGTTCAAACTCCTATGAAATAGCTTTCAATGAATCTCTTTGCATCAAGTTAGTTTGACAAACAAATGTCATTCATCGAAGAATTCTAAAACTAGATCAAGCAATTGATTGGTCTCATTTTGGAAAACACTTTGTGAGGGGCCGGTCTAAAACGCTGAATTTCTTGCTGAATTCAGCGACCTGCTGATCAGCTTAAAGGGTCTAAACCGCTGAATTGCTGATATGCTGAATTTTATTATTTACATGTTAGTCACGGCGTATTTTGCTTGTTTTTTTTTTTTTTTTTATTATTTGTTATTGCGCAGTCCATAAATATAGTAAGCAATGATTAAGAGAAATGATTATATACTTTTTTACTTTGTTTTGCAGAAGGGCGACTGAAAATAGCCACAAAACACGCAGTCAACTGCAAGTACCCCCCAAAATTTTAAATGACTATTTGCAGTCATTCTGTATTCCTGCAACTTACATTGCGCCACCGAAGACACTGATCAGGCTGCGCATCCAAGCAGTCTATTCATAATATGCATGGATGCGCAGCCTGATTATGTATATGAATATATAGGCATGTTTTCATGATGAGCGTCCAAGCAGTCTATTCATAATATGCATGAACGCTCATCATGAAAACATGCCTATATATTTAAACCCCTCGAACCCCACTTTTGTATAGTAAACGTGGGGGGGGGGGGATGGAGGGATACTCTAGGTTTTGTGCAGAAACAAGAAAAATATATTTTTTTTTATCTGGAATTGTTCAATTTTAGGCAATAAAATTTTCAATGTGTTTGAATAGACGTGCTTTCATTATGTGGATACCAACTCTGTGCATAGCCAATTAGGCCAATATGCCTATATACGGGGTTATGTAGTGCCTCTGTACATGAGATTTGGGTGAAAATTTAGATACATATTTTGTTCTTATTTCCGCTCGTGTTGACCACAAGAACACTCTTCTAGACTATTCTAATGAGCCACGATGAAGCAGTTCTAAAGAGAACCGGTCAAATCTTGAACAGACATCAAATATCATGTACATGTGTGTGCACGTACAACCCACTTTACCCTTTTGGTAACTCATTACATGGACTTGCTTAATTAAATGTCATTTAGAATGATGTACATAATTGCTTGATGCAGAATAGCAAGCTGGACCACATATATGGATAATATCAGATTTTCTATCAGAAATATTTCAGTTTTTGGTTGTTGTTTTTTTTTCTATCCTGTTTATTTTAGTAGGCCATTTCGCGTTGCCCTGAAATATATCAGGGTTAACCATCAACATCCTAGACATCACGATAATAAGTCCATGCAACGTTCACCCCTTTAAGGGGCTCTTACACTGTCACGATTTTGGCCACGACTCACCACGATTTTTTAAATCGTGGTAAATCGTGAACAACGTCGTAGAGAAGTCGGCAGAGATCTTGAGGAATCGTGGTTGATCGTGATAGTTCGGGAGTGACCACGATTGTGCTACGACGAGACAAGATCGTCTACGACGCCGCTACGATTCCGCTGCGACTGCCGTACGATCTACTACGATATCATGACGACTGCTCACGACAATGCAAGATTCACCAGGAATGCACTACGATTGATGACTACGCTAGCACGATTAATCCCGACGCTACGTCGAACGCACTACTTTCTCCACGTAACTTTGTACATATAATTACCCAAGTAACTATGGTCAACTGTCACCTGTCCCTCCTGTTCCTCTGCACCTCCAGTTGTTCAGCCATTGCAATGTCATTTTCGATCGTGTCTTGTTCGAGCTGAACTAAATTTTGAAGATACAGAAGCTTTTGACCTGGCTGCAAAAACATTTTCGTCAGATGCTCTCTAAAGAAATGGTTGAAACTGAATGACACTGTGCATTTGATGAACACTTTTATATACCCAGATCATTATAAATCCTGACGAATCGGGAGAAGTCTTGGTTAATCGTGAGTAAATCGTATCGAATCCTCCATGATCGTACAGAGTCTTTGATCATCGTGCCTTGGTCATAGAGCAGTCTTGCAGGGATCGTGAGAAATCGTATATGATCGTCTGATATCTTGAAGCAATCGTGGTGCAGTCGTAGAAGAATCCTAGAGGATCGTAAGACATCGTGGTCGATCGTAGAGGATCGTTGTAAATCGGCTCTATTATCGTACAGCAGTCGTGATTGTTCGTAGAAGTGTCGTAGCAATGTCGTGAGTATTCGTAGGGTAGTGAAATCGGAACCGTGTATGCCCCGATTTGCCACGATTTTCATGGTCCCAATTGCTCATGGACAGTCGTGGACAATCGTGGTCAAAGTCGTGACAGTGTAAGAGCCCCTTTAAGGGGAATGGGAACACCTGACATATTTTTCGTCATTTTTCAAAGGAAGACAACTTTCTGGACTTCCTGTTCGCTTTTGTATAAGCCCTGTCCTACTGAAAAAGGTGTCTACTCGTAAAGGAAAGCATTTGCTCCTCAAGAGCAAATTCTTTTCTTTAAGAGTTGACCCCTATTGACATGTGAGATAAAAGGTGCTCCCCTGAAGGTGTTCCCATTCCCCATAAGCCCCAATTTTTATAGAGAAAACTTGGGTTTTATGTATATATAAGGACAGCATTCACAAATAAGGTTTGCTGGGCTAAAAACTGTTTCTCTCAATTCTGTTCCAAAACAAAGGTTGTGGATACGTATTAGAGTCGCCTCATTGAGGCGTTTCTAAAGAGTACCATCAACATATGCTTGAAGTATAAATAAGGAACAACATCACAAAGTTTAATCAGAAAAGTTCCGGGATTTTTTGGATATGAAACAATGCACAAGGTCACACGGGTGTGTTATGGTAATGAGCCAAGACATCTGAGTGAGTGAGTGAGTGTGTGAGTGTTTGAGTTTTTCGTCCCACCAACAGCTAAGGTCATACGGAGATGGGACCTCGGTTTAAAGACTCATCCGAAAGTCCGAAGCCATCTGAAAACACGCATATATATGTCTTTGGCCTACTTAAATCCCACTTTCATATAGTAACACTGGGTTTACATGGGTATACTATAATTTTTTTCTTATACATAAATTGTGGTTATCCGTTAGAACAGCCTTGGGGACGCGATTCTAACAAGTACCCACATTCTATGCTTTAGAAATAATTTAGAAAATCTAAGTACTTAGATGTTTTAAGTCTGCACAGTGGTGGGAGGTGGACCATCCAAGCATACAAAATCATATCATATCAAAAGTATAGCAATGTCTCAAAAAGACTTCAACAGTGTTGACGAGGATGCGAAAGTTTAAATCAAACAAAGAAACAAACATTTGTTTTGTAAAAGTCCCACAAGATTTAAAACAACATCCCCAAAATATAACCGTTGGGGACTGACTGAGTGTGTGTGTGTTTTGGTGGGTGGGTGGGAGTGAGTGAGGGTGGGGTGCGGAGTTAAACCTCAAATCAAACAAACATGGTACATACAAACTATTCTAATCGATTCGATTAACTACTGTAATGTTCTTTAACAACACTATTAGTACACACACTTATCTAAATGATTGGATTAACTACTGTTGTCCTACTTGAACTCGTAGGTGTGAATTGTCCTACTTGTATGTGTGAATTGTCCTATTTGTAGGCGTGAATTGCCGCTTCATTTACCGTGAGGGTCACCGCACACTGTGCTCCCTTATATAGTGCAGTCCTGTCTTTAATGGAATTAACACATATAGGACAATACTATCTTCCCAATAATAATTTTTGAGTGCTCCATTGCCAATTAAAGTGGGATGTCAAGTTTGCTTTGGTAAGTATAAAAAAGTGTATACTCTTGTAGCAAACAGTCTGATCTGGGTCTACTACATAGTTTCCAAGGGGCGCGGAAACAAACACAGGAAACAAAGTAACTGATTTAAAAGGACTCCCCCATTCTGATTTGTTAAGGTGATGCGAACATGTTAAATGTTCATCCACTGACAAAATACATAACTAGTAAAATTCCTTTATGAAGACCACCTATGGGACTGATCAACTGATCAAAAGTGGTCTTTAAGACCACTTTTGAATAGTCAAAAAGGTGGTCTCTTAAAAGGGGACACTAGGTGTAGACCCCCCCCCCAACAAAAAAAAATAATATCCCTTTGGAGTCCATGTCTGTTGATCTGTACATTGATATTTGCCATTTTGTCTATGGATTAACGATTTTGGATTAACGCTTTGGTACTACGACCTAAACTACTTTTAACCCCACCTTGTATAGAGAAGAATGGGATATTACGGGGGTATAATCATAATACACCATTGATTGTTTTTCTTATTTTTGTTCAGAAACAAAGATTGTGGATTCTTATTAGTACCACCTCATCAAAGTGGTTCTTACTAGCGCCCACAATCTATATTTTGACTAGAAATAAGACAAATTTTGAACATGAGTAAAACGACAACCCACAAGCTGCATACTGAAATAGAAATTAGAAGACTAACGCAAGCCCCAAAAACCAAAAGAAATAGAATGGCTACATGATCATCGTCAGCAACGTCAATGTCTGGTAATAGCCCAACAAAAATTGATAGTTTGTTTGATTTGAGGCCTAATGTCCCCGTCAAAACTGTATAGGTCATTTTGGAGACGTTGCTTCCAACTGTGTGGGTCTTTTACCCGACATTGAGATGAAATGACATCTCAAGCCCTGTCGCCCAATTTAACAACACTATTAGTACACACACTTATCTAAATGATTGGATTAACTACTGTTGTCCTACTTGAACTCGTAGGTGTGAATTGTCCTACTTGTATGTGTGAATTGTCCTATTTGTAGGCGTGAATTGCCGCTTCATTTACCGTGAGGGTCACCGCACACTGTGCTCCCTTATATAGTGCAGTCCTGTCTTTAATGGAATTAACACATATAGGACAATACTATCTTCCCAATAATAATTTTTGAGTGCTCCATTGCCAATTAAAGTGGGATGTCAGGTTTGCTTTGGTAAGTATAAAAAAGTGTATACTCTTGTAGCAAACAGTCTGATCCGGGTCTACTACATAGTTTCCAAGGGGCGCGGAAACAAATCACAGGAAACAAAGTAACTGATTTAAAAGGACTCCCCCATTCTGATTTGTTAAGGTGTATTTTGATTTGACAGTGCGGGAGTCAACAATGAAATGTACACCACCTTGTGTTTTGCATTTATTTCTGTCTGGCAGCTGACTGATAGGATGTTAGGATATATTGAATGATGTTTCAAGTCAGAATGAAATGAAGCTCATCAAAGTTTGAACGCTTTTGTGTCCACAGGTTTAGATATATTTGAGATCAATAATCAGGTCACATGGAACATATACTCCAGATATTACATTTCAGAATCAAATTGTGTCTGAATTATAAGGCAAAATCATTGAACAATAAAATAGGTCACAAGGACCTGGATATATTTCTATGTCAATCATCGAGTCCAGTGGAACTAATAATCCAGCTGAGCCATTTCTCCATCAAATAGTATTCAAGATAATAGGCAAAATCACTGAACCATGAAATATAGGTCACCCTGACCTAGATATAATTCAAGCTCAATCATGGGGTCACGTAGAATAAATAATCCGAATATGACATTTCTCCATCAAATAGTGTTAAATTTAATAGGCAACAACCGAACCATGAAATATAGGTCACACTGACCTGGATATATTTTGCGGTCAATTATCGGGTCACATGGAACTAATAATCCAGGTATGACATTTCTTTATCAAATAGTATTCAAGATTATAGGCAAAATCACTGAACCATGAAATATAGGTCATACTGACCTAGATATATTTTGAGGTCAATAATGGGGTCACATGCAACCAATAACCCAGGTATAAGATTTTTCCATCAAATAGTATTCAAGATAATAGACAAAATCACTGGACCGTGAAATGTAGGTCACCATGACCTAGATATATTTTGCGGTCAATTATCGGGTCACATGGAACTAATAATCCAGGTATGACATTTCTCCATCAAATAATATTCGAGATAATAGACAAAATCGCTGAACCATGAAATATAGGTCACAGTGACCTAGATATATTTTGAGGTCAATCGCGGAGTCACCCAGGTATGACATTTCTCCAACAAATAGACTTCAAGATATAAGGCAAAATCACTGGACCGTGAAATGTAGGTCACCATGACCTTCACCCTTTTACACTTGAACCAATGTCACTTGATTGGCCGATGTATATCCAATTGTGTCCATAACTTGTTAGTATAATGGAAAGGTATACAACAAATAACAAAGGTGTCCTGGATTTTGACCCCCAGCCCCACCCAATCCCCACTCCCAGGCATGAACCCAGGGGTGTGTTGTCTTGGAATCTCAGAAGACACTCCCAGGTATCCAAGTTGTAAATATGAATGCTTTGTAATGAGTGACTGTTGAGATATATAAGCATTTCAAAAACTTTAACACAGAATTACAAAGGTGTTCTAGATTTTGACCCCTAGCCCCACCCCGGGGCATGAACCCAGGGGTCTGTTCTCTTTGAACATCAAAGGACCTTCCCAGGTACTTAAGTTCCAAATATGAGTGGTCTGTGAAGAGTGACTGTTGAGATATAAGCATTTGAAAAACTTTAACGCAGTGTAACGGGAACGCAAACGCACACGCACATGCCAGCCGAGGTGACAACAATAGCCCTCCATGTTTTTAATTAATTAATGGTAATTTAATAATTTTAGGACCACAATATACATCATGTATCTATTTAAATGACTTTTATTTATTACTGGACAATATACTTTTTATGTAGTTTTGCTGGCTGTCACCAGCGAAAGTTCGCTGAAGACAGCCAGCTGTCACTAGCGCACTTTCGCTGGAGACAGCCGGCTGTCAATAGCCACTTCCTTTTAATATTCGTATGTAATTCATTATTTTCAAATTTCAGCGATTCATATTAACTTGAATTTCATAATTTTAGAATTTCATATTTCGAAAGTGCATTACAAAAACAGTTTTGATTGTTCGGCAGTGTCGGTAGATTCATCACCCTCAGAAGTAGTCTCTGTAATCTCTAACGTTACTGTCAGAGTCCATGTGGTTAATGATTCGTTCCATTTCAACAGTGATGTCACTTTTACAATTGTCCTGTTCAGGCCCCGCCTATTTGGGCTTGAAGATCTTCCACGCAGAGTTGAAACCATCCGCACGAGTACTGGTTAACTGCTTAGAGGATCTAAAAATAGAAGTGGAGACAATGATCAGGAATCGATACAATTAACCCACAGCTCCCATCAGAGATACCCAAGGGAAAGAAATACAAACACGAAACAACAGACTCAATGGAAACATCAACAGCGGAAAGCCATTCTCACAAAAACTGAGAATATATTCCCTAACAAATTTACATGGAAACGTCTAGTAAAACAGACTATTCGTCAGAATGAGATTGCATTATGGCAAAACAGAATAATTGGCCCCGATTTTGCTCAATTTTACCGGCTGCACAGCGTACATGAACCGCACTACTGGTGGCGCAAGGCTAAAGAGTGCCCACATCTTCTCCGTTACATTAAATCAGTGATGCAGATGATAGCTGGTGTTTCCAATAACTTCTTGGTCCAATTTATATGCTCATTCTGTGATGGTTCTTATGATAATTTGATAGAGCATGTTATTCATGAATGTAGTTATCTCTCTTATAGCAGGGCTGTATTTTGGCATGATATATACGTATTTAATACAGGTGTTTTCGATGCACTGAAAAATATGGACAGAACCTCATTAACTTCGGTTCTTTTAGGCGAAAAAACAAATCATATTGCATCTTTGCTAGGTGATAATATTGAGGGCTTTTGGAATATCTGTCTTACGAACTTACATAGAATGTGGTCTAAGGTCTATTATAGGCGTGCTATATAAACCTTGAAATGCTCATTGTCTGTTGATAATACCATATTTACATAAATCCTTGTATATACTTACATGCTTTAAATTCAATCCTGCTGATATGCATACCTACATATGAGCATTGAACTATTACTATTATTATTGTTATTACTATGGTGGTGGTTTGTTTCATAATTGTTTTTTTTCTATGTGTGTTTATTGTTCATGTATAACTCTCCAATAGGAGGAAATAAAGAATATCTATCTATCTATCCATTCCCACAAAATGGCCAATAGGCTATCCAAAATAAAATAATATAAGTAACACAAACACCCAAAGACAAAGCATAACAAAAATAAACCGCGCCAGAAGAACCGCCTTGGAACGGTCAGCGGAAACTAATTCCACTGTGGGGCTTAAGATTTTAAGTGGCCACAATCCTCGCCCTTACTTCCGTCGCGAATAAGACAAATAATTGTTCAGTCCGCATGAAGGCCTCCTAAGCCTGCCCAGGCAAAGCGGTGCGAGTCGGCCCGTCCATGCTTATAAACCCTATTGGTTTCATTGGGCGACAGGGATTGGGATGTCATTTCATCTCAATGTCGGGTAAAAGTCCCACAAAATTGGAAGAAACGTCTCCAAAATGACCAATACAGTGTTGACGGGGACGTTAAACCTCAAATCAAATAAAACAATAGTCCTGTTCAGCCTTTTCGACATATGTTAAGCAAGCAGACCATTCTTTTTCAGCAATGCTTCCAATGCCTTTTTCGATCAGAGCCTTTATATCTGCCACGCGAAGCTGAAAATTTCATTGGCCAACATAATCTTTCAAATTTCCCCATATCATCTTTTTGGCAATCAGATCAGGATGGTATGGTGAAAGTAGCAGAATTGTGTATCCGTGTCTCTTCAAAAGCTGGTCAACTCGATAAGGAGGAGCTGGCTTATTTCGTTTGCAAAGTTCCAAATGCTCAGGCTTGAACATTTCTTGTCACGGGCTGCATAAAACTGTGTATTAAAGGAAAAAAAGAACGAAACATAAAAATGTTATTCAAAACTTGAAGCTCGACCTACGACCTTCGGGTAACTAGATCATTAAGTTTATGTATTTAACCAATACCGCCACATCATATTCCTGCAACGATGTCATATCAGAATAATATACAGCAAAGATTTTGTGAATTAAACGAGGGAAAAGTTGGTAACCCCTACATAACGGTTTCCGATGGAATAGTCCGTATGACGTAGTGTTCAGTAAACAGGAATCGATCTATAGTTAAATATAGGGTCATCACGCTAACAAGTCCGTGAAATGAACTCCTCCTTACACCCACTTTATATAGAGAAAACTGGGGTTCAGGGGGCATACAGTAGCTTCCTTATTTCTGCTCCTAGACATAGGTTGTGGGTACTCATTAGAACCGCCTCAATGAGGCAATCTATGTTTTGGGTATAAAAAAGAATACAATGTAATAAGAAGATTGACCGTTTTGGAGATGTAAAAAAAATGCATCATGACGCACGGGTGTTACTGTAAATGCACAGATGTCACTTGTTAGAACCAATTATAGCGTTCAGTTATTCGACCTCCTAGAATGGCTGATTGCGGTTTATTCTTCAGGCGCTTGAAGTTTGGTCCATCAAAACGGATTACAAATATTCAAATATAAAGACTCTGCAGCAATTTCAAAGAAATTTCTTACGAAATGGCTAAGCGTCACTTTTGATTTTGACCCTTCTGACCTACTTATGGACAGAACTTCAAGCTCATGTGATACAGGTTACCTGGAAACCCGTAAAAGGGACAAGCAAACACTGCCGACCCGAGCATGCGGCGTCTGATCAGGGTATATACTGTTTTTCTTAACATGTTTTCCGCCAAAAAATAGAATAGAAAAGGACATTGGCAAACCGTGTAGTCCAAAATCAGGAGTCGCATGTGATCCAGGTTTTTGTCTTTGGGTGTTTGTGTCGCTTGTGTTATTTTGTTTTGGAAGGCCTTTTGGCCGTTTTGTGGGAGTGTGGCTGTCCTTTTGGCTTTCCGCTGTTGGTGTTTCCGTGGGGGTCTGTTGCATCATGTTTGTTTCTTTCCCTTTGGTGTCTCTGGTGGAAGCTGTGGGTTAATTGTATCGATTCCTGATCATTGTCTCTACTTCTATTGTAAACTGTTTTAAGCATAGGCATTTGTGTAAGACTTACAACATATAAAACAAGTCTGACAGCCCTAAACTTGCAAACGGCTCTGTCCTAATTGATTATATGGACGATTATGTTAGTTATAACAATTATATTACGAAAATTGATCGCCGAAAAATGAAAAATTTCAGATGAAAAAGTGTGATACTTTTCTTATTTCTGTCCAAAATATAGATTGTGGGTACACGTTAGAACATCCTCATCGAGGCGGCTCTAACGAGTACCCACAGTCTATATTTTTAGCAGAAATAAAAAAGGTTTACCCCTGTAAACCCCAGTTATACTATATTAAATTATATCGGCATGTTTTCGTGATATTGTGTTAAAGATTTTTCCTGCTCAACTCAACATGCAAATCCTGCTCAGTAAACAATTGTCCGTCTTTGCTCAATTTATGCGCAGTCCAAACTTTATACTCTGTTGATATGCGCGTGAAAAAGATTAACTGGCACTATTTAACCCTTATCCTGCTGAACATTACGTACAACACCTACATTTGTATACAGTGAAGGGTCAGATCAGATGGAAGAAGCCATCTTGCCGGGAACTTCACTGTTTAACATTCAGTCTGATTGGTTCCAAGACCGTATTTGTTTGATTTGAGGTTTAACGTCCCCGACACTGAGATGAAATGACATCTCAAGCCCTGTCGCCCAATAAAATCAATATGGTTTATAAGCATGGACGCCGGAACCAACTCGCACCGCATTGCCTGGGACAACCTTAGATCCTCTAAGCGGTTTATCAGTACTCATGTGCAGTTGTTTTCAGCTCTGCGTGGAAGCATCGTGCAGCATTTCTTCAAGCCCTGATGGGCGGGGCCGTCCAAAACCGTAACTAAATTACATTATTCAGCAGGATAAGAGATAAGCAGTTCCAAATTCATACTGAGCTGGGTTGTTCCTGAACACAGTATGACAACCTGTGCCATACAATGTGCGACTTGACAATTTTCTGCTCATACTTGTGGAAAACACGTCCATGTGAGAAAATGTCCATTTCTATGGCCCTGAAAATGATTTCGTTTTGATGAAAAGTTCTGATGTTTTGCTATTTCTGTTTCAAATATAGATTGTGGATGCTTGTTAGAAGCGCCTCGCTGAGGCGGTTTTTAGTGAGTACCCACAGTGTTTTTCAGCAGGAATTAAGAACATTGCATAGTATTGTAAACCTACTTTTCTAAAAAAAAACCCATTATACATGGCTACTTCCCAGCAGGGCATGACGTAATTGTGACGTCATATCAACGTCGATACGTCACGACGACTATTCAGCGTCACATCTACGTCGGCTGCACCGACGTTGATTTGACGTTGGCCTAGCGACATGTGCCTGCTGGGTTTATTCAGCGACTTAAAACGTGACATGAAATCTTTTCTACGGTCATTCTCTCCCTCCCGCTGTTTCAAGAAAGGCAGTTGTCAGTTTGGCTATATCGTCATTCTTCCCCGTAAATTTCCTAAACGGGGAAACGTAAGCCCAATTTTTTTTTCGATGCAGAAAATGGCCTTTTCCACAATATCGTGCAAGCGTCTTGGTGACACAGATCAACATTTTGAAGGAGGGACGGATAACACGTGAAAACTGGCGGGAAAAATACAAACTTTTATTTACGGAGAATGGGTCATATATTGGATTCTGTGTAACAGTGTCACTTCGTAATTCTGGATTTTTTTTCTTGTAATAGACCGTCTATTCACGGAGAATGGGACATACGTAAAAATGTTGTATGATTTCACATCTAGGATAATGAAGTGGGAGAATCCGCTATATGACCCATTCTCCGTGAATGTAAGGAATAAAATATGCCTTGGGCAATGTTTCTGTTGTGCACCGCTGTTTTTTCAAGTGTTATTCTGCCTCCAGCATACTGGTCTTCATGTTTCACCCAATGTCGCTATACTGAAGGTCCTTACCTGTACTCAATAGATATTTCATATACGGGGAAACATGAATATATATCATTGAAATACCCCAAAAGAAAAAACCAAGCCACTTTTTCTTTTTATAGTCCCCAAAGAAAACCCTTTCAGACACTTCTAGGGGATATCCTCCCCCATGGAATATAGAAAAAGTTTCTTGGATTGTCCTTGTATATATACTGATCGTTATGTTTCCCCGTCCGTCACTATACTGGTCGTCATGTATTTGTATATATATATTGGTTGTTATATTTCTTCTTCATTTATTATACTGATCGTCATGTTTCCCCGTAAATAAGAAATTTTAAATAAATGGAATATAATCATATACGGGGAAACATAACGATCAGTATATCTAAGGACTATCCAAGAAACTTATTGTATATTCCATGGGGGAGGATATCCCCTGGAAGTGTCTAAAAGGGTTTTGTTTGGGGACTATAAAAAAGAAAAGGGGCTCGGTTTTTCTTTTGGGGTATTTCAACGATGCATACTCAAAATTTATCATCATTTACAATAATATTTCATACACGGGGAAACATAACGATCAATATATATAGTGACGCACGCACGGGGAAACATAACGATCAATATATATAGTGACGCACGCACGGGGAAACATAACGATCAATATATATAGTGACGCACGCACGGGGAAACATAACGATCAATATATATAGTGACGCACGCACGGGGAAACATAACGATCAATATATATAGTGACGCACGCACGGGGAAACATAACGATCAGTATATACAACGAAGATGCAAGAAAGTTTTCTATATTCCATGGGGGAGGATATCCCCTGGAAGTGTCTGAAAGGGTTTTCTTTTGGGACTTTAAAAAAAGAAAAGGGGCTTGGTTTTTGTTTTGGGGTATTTCAAAGATACAAAAGATGTAAATTTTTAAATCATTTCAACAAGATTTCAAACACGGGGAAACATGACGATCAGTATATGATCCTTATGTCCCCCCCCCGCCCCCCCCCCCCACCCTACGTCGGTGTTATGGTATTTCTTACATTCACGGAGAATGGGTCATATAGCGAATCCGCCCCTTTTTCTAAATGTATGTCACTAAGACGTGTGTCACTAAGACGCGTGTACGATATTGTTTCCCCGTGTTTGGAATCTTGTTGAAAATTAATATAAATTTTACATACGTATCTTTGAAATACCCCTAAAGAAAAACCAAGCCCCTTTTTCTTTTTTACACTCCCCAAAGAAAACCCTTTCAGAAACTTCCAGGGGATATCCTCCCCCATGGAATATACAAAAAGTTTGTTGGATAGTCCTTGTATATACTGATCGTTATGTTTCCCTGTCTTTGAAATCTTATAAATGAAGATAAATTTGGCATGTGTGTTTTTGAAATACTCCAAAAGAAAAACCAAGTCTATTTTCTTTTTTATAGTCCCCAAAGAATACTCTTTCAGACAGTTCAAAGGGATATCATCCACCATGGAAAATGCCAAAACTTTCTTGGGATCATTATTGTGTATATATACTGATCGTTATGTTTCCCCATCCGTCGGTTTACTGATCGTTATGTTTCCCCGTGTAGGTGAACATCGTTAAAATGACTAAAAATGGCCATAAATATTATGGAAATACCCAATAATCATTATAAAGGTGTTTTCTTTTCATAATGTCGATAAATAAAGTACTGAACAGAAAAACGAAACAAAAAACAAAAAAATAACACTGCTGTTTATGTTTCCCCGTACTAGTTAGGGTATCGTTACATTTGAAATGTCCCCGCGTCAAGCGTCTGAGTGACACAGATCAGGTGTGAACACATGAGATACATAATTTGACGTATTTTTTTATTATTATTTTTGTTACTCCGTACGGGGAAGAATGACGATATAGCCGTCAGTTTCTGGCGAAAGAATGTGCACTGTACTGGTAAACCGCGTACGTATAAGCCTGTCCAGGAAAGTGTGGATAGGTAAACTGGCCGGCTCAAAAATGGCCTAAAATAGTGTTGACTGGGTCGTCAAACTCCAATTCAAAGAAACAAACAAAGACTTAAAACGTGAATTTTTTTGTTGATGAAAAGAGAAACTAACAAAGAATTTCTTTTGTAATATACATATTTTAATGTACAATTATTTACACAGCAAAACGTATTCAGCCAAGATTTTATTTTTCAAAGTTTCATAAAATTGACCCGATTCTGAGTTGTCAGTTTAAAATCTTTCTATTAAAATTTGTAAAACAATCGCACTTAAATGTTTTCAGCGCTAAAAATGTTCAGTTTTCTTGTCTGTACGTTTTGTCTTGAAGTAATCTTTAAAATCTCATTAACAATAAAACAAATAAAATCAATAACAACAGGAAATGTGATAAAACAAATACATTCCGCATGGTAAGCATTTTCCACCGTTAGGCCTTGTACACTAAACAGAACTGTCTTTAGTCAATGGCAGAAAAGACAATATTGCATCCCTATTTTATGCGAAACATCACCCAACAGGCACATGGCGCTGGGGCAACGTCAAATCAACGTCGGTGCAACGTCACGACGTTGCACCGACGATTATGTGACGTTGCATAAACGTCACGACGTTGCGCCGACGTTGATATGACGTCACAACTACGCCATGTGCCTGCTGGGGCATGCATTAATCCGTTTTCAGAAAATTGGCACCATCGCATATGCAGATAGCAAAGACCCAGACGAGACTGTGCGCATTCAGTATCGCCCCAGCCTTCACTATTTGTCCATACGATCTGCAAGAAACAGGAACCAGCTCATGCGCGCTGGAGCGTTCGCATATCTCGTCTCGCGAGAAGTTCATCATTTAGTTTCCTTCCCGAAACGAAACGGAAGAAAACTAAATCTCTGTGAAATGTGCAGATAGGCAGTAAGAATCCGTTTTTTCAGGCATTCCTTTCCGAAACGAAATGAAAGGAAAACCTGAATATGGGCATCAATATAATTTCACAAGTACGAATGCACTTGGAATTTTTTGCCTGACCGATTAATAGGACTGAACATTTGAAATTTGTTCACCGTTTAGAAACGGCAGCAAAATCTTTCAAGCGTACTTGTTTGCGTAAACGTTTCTTTAGTGCCTTCCCGAAACGAAAAAGAAGGCAATATCGAAACAGTTTGCCACTTATGATCCAGCGCACGACAAAACATACTGATAAGACCTCTACGGCCTGCAAACATTAAGATCATTCTGCACATCCACCGTTTTACCAAACAGACACGTGGCGTAATTGTGACGTCACATCGACGTCGGTGCACCGTCATGACGTTTATGCAACGTCACAGCTACGTCGGTGCAACTTAATGACGGTGCAACGTCATGCACCGACGTTGATTTGACGTTGCCCTAGGGACGTGTGCCTGCTGGGTACTTACCTTCTGTTTGAGGGTTCGGAGGCTTTAGAAGACAATACAGATCAGACCCTGTGGATATGCAGGTCGAACTGAGTCTTCGATGACTGCATCAGCTAGGCAAGTCCATGTAATGAACACTCCTCTAAACCCCACTTTATATTCAGAAAACTGGAGAAAGTGGGGTTTACAGGGGTATCATTATTTTTCATATTGCTCAAAAACATAGATTGTGGGTATATGTCAGAGGCGCCTCACGGAGGCGGTTCTTCACAGTGAGGCGGTTCTAACAAGCACCAACTATCTATATTTGAACTAGAAATAAGTTATGAAACATTTTCATCTGAGAAATGCTAGTTTTAGAGAAAGGAGAGATGCCATTTTAAGGGAAAATGGAACACCTTCAGGAGAGGCAACACCTGCAAAAGTATTTTTGTCGCCCATAGGGTTCGACTCTTAAAGGAAAGAATTTGCTACTCGGGAACAGATTCTTTTCTTTGAGAGTAGACCCCTTTTTTCAGTGGGACAGGGCTTATATAAAGGTGAACAGGAAGTCCTGGTAGTTGTCTCCTTTTGAAAAATGGCGGTAAAATATATCCGGTGTTCCCATTGCCCTTGAGTTCATGGGTGTGTTTCTAATTGTAAGTTGTACCGTTTTGCTGCTTCAAGTAAGATCAATCAATGAACCATGAACGATTCTTGGCGATGTGAAAACGAGATCGTCTGCTTTGCAATTTTGTTTGGTAATTTAAGTGTTTTAGGGTTTTTTTTGTTTATTTTTGTTTTTTTCGGATTTTTGTCATATTGCTATTTGCTAGTCTTAGGCAAAGATCTCTTTCAAATCGACTCGATGAGGCGATTTTGCCAAGTGCCCAACATACATGCAATGCATTTCAATAAAGGCGGATAAATCCAGTTCTGCTCGGCATACGTTGCCCTACTACATGTATATGCCATTTCGGAAAACATCGCATTAGCACATTTTGTGGTTTAATACAAATTTACAAAGAGAACGTCAATCCTATACCATTACAATGATGACATTTCAACGCCGCCGCATGATATAACGTGGAAAAAAGCGTGCTCTTCTGAAAATGCCTGAAATCGTTGTACGGCAGTATTACAGATGACAGCTTTTTTGTGTTCATGAGTATCAATCAGGATCGTTAACCCAGATTTGCCAGGTCTTGAGAAAATGACACGTTTCGCATAGAGGGCCAGCAAGGACACTGGCGAGCATGCGCAGAAGTCTGTGCAGACTCGTCAGAGCATTTGCTGCTCTCAGACATGGAGGATAGAGCTAGAAGTCCTGCACGTAATAAGCTGGCTGCTCACCGGAATAGAAATATAGATCGGAGCATGCTTAAGGGGAATGGATACACCTTCAGGGGAGGCAACTCCTGAAAAAAGTATTTTGTCTCCCATGTCAATAGGGGTCAACTCTTAGAGGAAAGAATTTGCTCCTCAGGAGCAGATTCTTTCCTTTAAGAGTAGACCCGATTTTCAGTGGAAAAGCGAACAGGAAGTCTCGAGGGTTGTCTACCTTTTAAAAATGCCAGGTGTTTCCATTCCCCTTACGGGTTGTTTTCTCGTTCGTCGGCTCATATACATGTTTACACGCTATTCTGAGTGGGCTTATATCACAGTCTCCAACCAACAGGACCATTATAAGGACTAAACATTGGATCAAAGTTGCTAATGAAATGGTTTCCCAAGTTCAAAGAGTCTACACTTTCTCTTACTGGATGTGGGACACTTTCCATTACTGGCTGTAGAACACTGCCTCTTATTTGCTGTGGACTTGACTCGCTCACAAAACTTGAAGACAATGGAAACGCTGAAATTCTCATATCGCTTGCAAACTGGCATGAAGTTTCAGTGAAAGACCTGGTAGAGTTAACATCACAACTTGACGAATAGTCTATTGCACAGCCGGAGTCATTGAACGATTCATTCTGATTCGGAGAGGGTAAGTCAGCCTGGGGAGAAACGATATAGCTAAAGTCAGAAAGTTCGGGAATTTCAAATGGCGAAATGTCAATATCACTGAGATCGTTCTTGGCAGGGGAACAGTTCACTAGTGAGAGATTCAGCACCGGAGAGCTACCGGCGAACTGCTGTTGACGACAACTCGAAAGTACCCTACTCTCCTCTGGGCTTGATTCGCATCCTATTGACTCGTTTCCACTATCGTGATAGTCAACAAACATGTTGTTAGATGGTTTCTGTCTGCCCATTGCAATGCCCTGGTACCTAGACTCGGGACTGAGAATTTCCGCTTTGGGTGACATAAGGGCGTATGTACGTGAGGACTCGGGAGAACTAGTCAGTTCCCTATAGGGTTCTGTCTTAACAGGTACTTGACCGTGTCGTACTTGTTTGAACTGCTGACTGATAGCTTCTCTGTTGTTTTCCATGCCCGTATAATAAGGCGGCGGTGGTAAAGATGGCTGACATCTGTATGCTTGTGGAAATGTTGTTTCGTTGAATTGTACTGTGCCAGATGGAACGTTGTTTATTAGTGGCACTGAGGACAGAGGTTTCGTGTCTTTTGGCAAGGCTAATGACTGTGGAATCTGACAAATCTGGGACTCAAAGATTAGCCCCGGGTCTGGAGAAGTGTCGAGAGATTTTTTGAATGTGACCATCTTTGTGGCGAGGTAGTTGCCGACCTGGTCCCAAAATTGTCCAGCGTTGACTCTGAAAGATAAAAAGCACTATAATTTTTATTAGGCTGGACAACTGGTCCTGAATGGGGACATACTTTGTCGTTTAACCGCTAAATTTCTCTGATCTAAGATTTTGTTGCTTGAGTTGTCAACACTTTTTAGATCATTTTGGAGAAGTTGCTTCCGATTTTGTAGGCTTTTTACCAGACATTGAGATGAAATGACATTTCAATCCCTACCACTCATTGAAACTGTCAGTGTTTGGAGTGGTCCGACTCGCACCACTTGTCCTGGGCAGGCTTATGCCTAAGCGGTTTACCAGTACTCAAGTTCAGTCGGTTTCAGCTCTGCGCGGAAGAACCATGCGGCCCAGTCTATTTCTCCAAGCCCTGGTGGGCGGGCACTGCTGTTCTGAGTAAACGGTGAAGACCCTGGTTGCTCCATTTTTGGTTTTAAGGCACTTTCAAGATTATTTCACTTATTTTGAGCCGTTCCTTAATAAGAGGTGTGTAAAAACCGGAGTAGCCGCAGAAAAACCACCTGATCTTCAGTTGCAGAATTTGGCGTCTCATGTTCAAGGCTCGACTTGACAGAGATATAATCAGGTCAAACGTTTTTGCAAAATGTTTTGAAGACTGAAGAAATATCGTGGTGTCTTGGGTGCGTACAAGATTTAAACACAATCTGACCTAGTTTTTGATCTTAAATGACCCATATTTAATCTTGACTTAGATATCATCATGTCAAGTTTTAAGAAGATTGAAGCACACACTGTCAAGGTTTTAACGAAATCAGACCTGGTGACCTATTTTTTGATCTGACATGACCCTATTCGAACTTGATTGTGATATCATTAAGTCAAAAATTCTGAGGTTTCATGAGGATTGAAGGAAATCTGTGGTCTCTAGGGTGCACACAATGTTTTAACGAAATCTGACCTAGTGTTATAGTTTTTATCCCACATCACCCATATTCGAACCTGACCGAGGCATCATCAATTCAAATATTCAGCTTAAAATTCATGATGATTGAAGCAAAACTGTGGTCTCAGGGATGTACACAATGTTTTTTTTTCGAAATTTGACCTACTGACCTAGTTTTTAACCCGACATTACTCATATTCAAACTTATACAAGATATCATACTGCTGAAGGGTCATGAAGATTAAAGCAAAACTCTTGCCTCTTAAAAGTGCAAACAAGGTTTTAACGAAAGTTGACATAGTGACATTACCCATATTCGAGATATCATCAAGTCAAACGTTCAGGTGAAGTTTCATGAAGAATGACGCAAAGCTGTGGCCTCTAGGGTACACACAAGGTTTTAACGAAATCTGACCTAGTGACCTAGTTTTTGATTCGACATGATCCATATTTAAATTTGATCAAGATATCATCAATTGAAACATTTCAGTGACGTTTTTGAAGATCGACGCAAAACTGCGGTCTCTAGGGGGTATACAAGGTTTTAATGAAATTTGACCTAGTGACCTAGTTTTTTGATCCGACATGACCCATATTCGACCTAGATCGAGATATCATCAAGTCAAAGATTCAGGTGAAGTTTCAAGAAGATTAAAATAAAACTGCAGCATCTAGGGTGCACACAAGGTTTTAACGAAATCTGACCTAGTGGCCAAGTTTATGATCCGACATGACCCATATTCGAACTTGACTGAGATATCATCAAGTCAAACATTCAGGTGAAGTTTTATGAAGTTTGAAGCAAAACTGTGGTTTCTAGGTTACACACAAGGTTTTAACGAAGTTTGACCTAGTGACCCAATTTTTGATCCGACATTACGCATATTTGAACTTGACCGAGATATCATCAAGACAAACATTCTGGTAAAGTTTCATAAATATTATATCAAAACTGTGGCCTCTAGAGGTTGCACAAGGTATATGTTGACGACGCACGACGCACACTGCACGACGGACATACGACGGACACAGGGTGATCACAGTAGCTCACCTTTGCTCAGGTGAGCTAAAACACACACAGAAACCAAACAAATATGTCGTCGGCTACACAATTTGCGCTTCAAAGTTTAACCCTTAATATGCCGAAAAAATGCATCTGAAAATGACGTCTGTTTATGACGTCTGCTAACTCTTCCTCCAAACTTTTCAAACATATTTTGCATATAGGCAAACAGTGTGAACCCTGATCAGACGAGTAGTCTTTTCAAACGGCTCCTAGAGGAGAAGTGTGATCTGGGTCTACATTGTTGTCAAAAATGACTAAGTTATCAGCAGATGACAAAGGAGACGACAATTGCTGTGATTGGCATCTTACGGGTTAATATGTAGAAACGTCTGCTAATTAGTGACGACCATAGCTGCAGACAAGGTGGAGTAACAAGAATAATAAAGGAATATGGGGACACCAGGCAGATTTTCCCGCCATTTGTCAAAGGGAGACAACTTTCAGGACTTCCTGTTCGCTTTTCTGTAAGCCCTGTCCCACTGAAAAAGGGGTCTACTCTTAAAGGATAGAATTTGCTCCTCAGGAGCAAATTCTTTCTTTTAAGAGTTGACGCCTATTGACATGGGAGACAAAAGTACTTTGGAAGGAGTTGCCTCCCCTGAAGGTGTTCCCATTCCCCTTTAGGGATAATTTATTTCTTGTTAGGGGCATACGTTGTGGGTACCTGTTAGAATAGAGGTGATTTTGTACTTGTCAGGATCACCTCATTGATATGCTTCTTATAAGCAACCATAAGTAACCACAATATTTATTTTATGGGGAAATAAGGAAACTTATCCCCAATATATTTTTTGATCGGGGGTGGGGGGCGGGTAATAGGCTGAAATGCTTGATATAATAATTTATGTGTGTGCATAACTGCTTGAGAGAGAGAGAGAGAGAGAGAGAGAGAGAGAGAGAGAGAGAGAGAGAGAGAGAGAGAGAGAGAGAGAGAGAGAGAGAGAGAGAGAGAGAGAGAGAGAGCGTGTGTGTACCTGTAGTATCCCCATCGCAAGCTGTTTGATCCGCTATCTTTGTCTATACTAGGTCGGTAATCTCCCCTGGCAAAGCTGGCAATACTGCTGGGAATTATACACCAGAGGTAAGTAGAGCGAGACAGGTTCTCTGAGGAGCTCTTGCCACGGCCAACTGAAACAAAAACATACATTGAAGACCGTAGACAGAAGCCGCGCATTATGGAGTCTACATCGTTTTTTGTCAGTTTATCATCTTCCCCAACATGACATGACTACCATACAATATACAATCGAACTTCACTGGTTCGAACACCTTTGGGGCGAAAGACTTGTTCTTTTTAATGGTATTTCGAACCACTGATGATTAATCATTGGACGTTAAATAGTGATAATGAAGTAAAATTTTCTCGTTCTTCTAATAATAGTATGTTGAGTGTACACATTAGAATCGCCTCGATTTTTCTCACAAAAATAAGAAAAACCTCGCAAAATTATCCACAGATTTGGAGCTATATGGAAAAAAGTTCGAATCAACCTAGGTGAAGGAGCAAAAGATGTTCGAATCATTAATGTTTACTGCAATGTGCGTTTGTAGTGGGGCCCTTTTACTATCTATTCCCAATTTATAGATATCCATAAATATTTGTGGATATCCATAATTCGAATCATAGATATCCATACTTATTTGTTGATATCAATAATTATTTATGGATATCTTTATTCGAATTATGGATATCCATAAATCGATCGGAAATATTGATATCCATAAATCGAATTATGGATATCCATTATTCAATTATGGATATCTATATTTCGAATTATGGATATCCATAAATCAGTCGAATTATGGACACCCATAATTCGAATAATGGATATCCATTATTCGATTTATGGATATCCGTAATTAGTCTTGGCAAATAAATACAATAAATGACTGAAACCAAAGGCTTTTGTGGTGAATTATGGATATCCATAGTTCGAAATATGGAACATCCATAATTCAGCCCGATTTATAGATATCCATAATTCGATTTATGGATATCCATAATTCAAACTATGGATATCCATAAATCGAATTATGGAATATCTATTAATATGGATTAAATAGTAAAACGGCACCCCATATGCACAAATATTTATTCCTAATTTGTATCTAAATCTGAGCAAAATAGCCATTATTATGAACAAATCACAGGAGGATTTGTTTCACTCGGCATCTCTCCCGCCATATTGTACAAGTTTCAGAATTTCCTGTCTGCTTTTCTAAAAAACTTTTTCCCTTATAAAAAGGTCCTACTTTTTAAGAAAATTTTGTTTTAAAGGGAATGGATACACCTTCAGGGGAGGCAACCCGTGGAAAAGTATTGTCTCCCATGTTAATAGGGGTCAACTCTTAAAGGAAAGAATTTGCTCCTTTACGAGTAGACCCCTTTTGCCGTGGGGAAGTCCCGAAAGTTGTCTCCCTTTGAAAAATGGCGGAAAATCTACCAGGTGTTCCCATTCCCTTAAGGGCTGATCCCAAGAGACGCGGGAGACAAACGTTTTGAATGAGATTGAAAGAGTTGCCCATCCTGAAGGTACAGTCATTCCCCTTTGTCGCAAATGTTGGTCGAGAAGACAAAATCACGCCATTTGACATTACCCGCAAAGGTCATTGTTTGCTGTCGTGGAGTAAAAAATATCATCAAAAGAGTTACCTCCCCATACGTGTATGTAAACGTATAGGAGTAGCTAAACATGGAGGTTTCCAGACCCAACCTTATTTCTTGCTTGCTACTAGTTCTTAAGGTAACCGGGTGCTAGAAGCACATGGGGGCTACCTCATTTATTTTCTGTTTTCCCGGAAATATTTCAAATAAGGCGTAAAAATAGCTGTTTTTTCTATTAAGATGCTGATTTGTTTGTTTGTTTGTTTGTACTGGAGTTTAACGGCCCAGTCAATACTATTTTAGGACATTTGAGCCGGTCAGTTTACCTGGGCAGGCTTAATATACACAAGCGGTTAACCAGTACAGTGCACAATCTTTCGCCAGAAACTGACAACTACCCTTCTTGAATCAGCGGAAGGGAGAGAGTGACCGTAGAAAAGATTTCATTATCAATCTCAACACGAATGAATGTTGCCAACCCCGGCAGGTATCGAACCCGCGTCCCACCAGTCAGACCCGCATCCGACTGAGCTACCGAGGCCGGCGACAAGAGCAGTAGCTCATTCACCATATTTGCATTATTTGCTGGCCCCCAGCTTGCACATAGTCAATATTGGAAAAGTAGGTAGCCAGAGCCCCTGGTCTTTTAAGGTCATGGGGGTCTGGTTACCTGTTTTTCCAACACTGATAATCTTCAGACTAGGAACCAGCAGATAATGCAAATAAGGTGAATGTTATATCTGCTCATAGACATAAAAGGATATTGAACCTCCGCAAAGAGGCGTTTACAATGGCGAGAGAGAGAGAGAGAGAGAGAGAGTTTGTTTGTTTGTTTGATTTGAGGTTTAACGTCCCCGTCAACACTGTTAAGGTCATTTTGGAGACGTTGCTTCCAATTTTGTGGGACTTTTACCCGACATTGAGATGAAATGACATCTCAAGCCCTGTCGCCCAATGAAACCAAAAGGGTTTATTAACATGAACGGTCCGCCTCGCACCGCGGTTCCTGGACAGGCTTAGATCCTCCAACCGGTTTACCAGTACTAGTGTGCGGGCCGGATTCAGCTCTGCGTGGAAGCATCATGCAGCCCATATATTTCTTCAAGCCCCTATGGGCGGGGGCGAGAGAGAGAGAGAGAGACAGACAGACAGACTTTTGCAAATTCTTTACTTGATTGATAAAATAGACATCTGAAGGTTTTGTGTTGTTTGATTTTAGGTTTAACGTCCCCGTCAACACTGTAAAGGTCATTTTGGAGACGTTGCTTCCAGTTTTGTGGGACTTCTACCCGACGTTGAGATGAAATGACATCCCAAGTCCTGTCGCCCAATGAAACCAATAGGGTTTATAAGCATGGACGGCCCAACTCGCACTGCTTTGCCTGGGCAGGCTTAGATCCTCTGAGCGGTTTACCAGTACTCGTGTGCGGGTCGGATTTAGCTCTGCATGGAAGCATCATGCAGCCCATATATTTCTTCAAGCCCCGAGTTGCGGTGGCCGTACATCTGAAGGTACGTCTGCCATTCTCCCTTTACCGTTGTATGCTGGTGCTATATGATGGACAAGTCCATTTCTCATAAGGGTGTCAGGCCTATTTTTCCGTTTTCATTCTAGTATTGACGGAAATTAGCAAAAAGTTCATGCCCTGATCAGACGTCGCGTCCTCAGGCGTCTGATCTGGGTCTGCACTGTTTGCCAAGGTACCCCTTTAGGAGTCTCCAGCATACAATGGGTTAAAATACGACTGCCTTCTTGTCTGTCGGTCACAAAGTAATTGTTGCAAACAGTGTGGACCCAGATCAGACATATGCGCAGTCTGCTCAGGTTCCACTCTGTTTGCCGAAGTGCGCAGAAACATTTTAAGAACTTAGACGACATAACATAAGGATTACTGATCAAATATGATCGCTCGCAGTAACGGTAGAAAGAAATACTGTAATCTTTTGATTTAGCACACAATCGCAAAGGCTGATCAGTCTTCACATTACAATAACATATTCGTGTGGCATAGGACAGTTTTTCATTTCTCCTAAGTGGTTACTTTTCTCATGAAAATAAAATTATTTGTGGTCATCTTTTACTTATTTATACTCCAGACATAGGCTGTGGTTCATTGGAGAGCGGATGCCTCCGCCCACTGGGGCTTGAAGAAATAGATGGGCAGCATGATGCTTCCACGCAGAGTTGAAACCGGTCGCACACGAGTACTGGTAACCGCTTTGAAGATTTAAGCCTGCCCAGGCAAAGCAGTGCGAGTCGGCCCGTCCATGTTTATAAACCCTTTGATTTCATTTGGTGACCGGGCTTGAGATGTCATTCATTTCAATGTCGAATAGAAGTCCCACAAAATTGGAAGCAACGTCTCCAAAATGACCTATACAGTGTTGACGGGGGCGTTAAACCTCAAATCAAACAAACAAAAAACTCATTGGGGCGGTTCTAACGAGTACCCACAGCATATGTCTTGGAGCAGAAATGCCAAAAAAAAAAATAGTGTATACCCCTATATAGAGCCCAGTTTTAATTGTATTTTATGGGGTTACGGGGGCCTTCATTACACGGACTTAACATCGACGAACAGTACAGCATTTCGAAAAACATGCCTATTCAAATACCTTTTAAATTTTACCGCCGAAACAATGAACATTTTCAGATGAAAAATTTTAATATTTTTCTTATTTCTGCTCAAAATATAGACTGAGGGTACACGTTAGAACCGCCTAGTCAAGGACGTTCTAACGAGTACTCACAATCTATATTTTAGAGCAGAAATAAGAAAAATAAGGTTTACCCCCTGTAAACCCCAGTTTTACTGTTATAATGTGGTGTTCAAGGGGGTCAGAATTATATATATAGGCGTGTTTTCGTGATGGAACAATTAACTTACCTGTGATCTTGGAGAAACAAAGCGTTTTGGCCAAACTGTGGCGGACAGCGTTTTTCCAATGCTTTCTAGTCGAGTTCCTGAAGAAGTTGAACCGACTCTGGATATATCTGTAGATCTCTGTGATAGGCAGGCAGAAGTTTGGGGACCGCAACATAGCGAGGTACGCAAGCTCCGTGTAGGAGTAGTTAGGTTTAACGTTTGGTCCATTACATTTACCTAGCTGTTCATAAACGTTCACAAAATTGTCCATAACACGGCGTAACTCAATGTCCGCTTCACCAACGGTACCCATGCTTGGCCCATCGGGAATGGGCCCAGAGGGTGGGGAAATGTATTTAGCACTATTGTCCATCACAAAGTCAGGACGTTTACATTTTTTCACTTGAAAACACTCTAAGTCTGGTTCACTATTAATTCTCTTCATTCTGAAGTTTTCCGATTTACTCTACACCAAATAAAATTTACTTGAAATCCAACATGCACAGTGTACGTCCAAGCCTAACAAAATTCACCAATTTTCTCTATCAAAGCATCATTTCGTCACAAAAGTTATATAAAATACAAAATAAACTTTGAGCAGCACTGATATTAAACATAAGAATAAAAACATATAAGCGAATAAAAATCTTGAGAATAAATGTTTTCAAAAGGCCAATCTGTCTTATACTTAAAATAACTGAAAAACTCGTCTCAGTTTTCTCGCTCTTTGACACGATGAGCTCATATCAAACTGGATGCAAGGAGTTTGAGCACGTGCAATTTTTTGGCTTTGTCTCGAGCGCTACACCGAGCATGCGTTAAAAGATGTTCCGTTGATACCTACCTTCTCGTGAAATTAACTCAAGCGAGTGACAAGTTAAGTTGTTTGTAATGGTTTACAGGTGATTAGGCAAACAATACAATCATTCAATTAACTTATCAAAACTTAAGTACCCACAATATTTCTTTAAATGGTTTAATAATAAAGTAATTATTGAGCAACAAAGCAAGTTGGAATGAGAATATAATTATTTCAGAGAAAGTTTGTAGAAGCAGAAGTTTGACATATCTGAGTTCACCCTTTTTTCCATAGAGTTACTGTGACACATACTTTATGACTATGGCTTGTCTGTAACACCAAAAATATTTCTCTTAGCTGCTCTCTTATGTTTGTTGTTTACTTTAACCCTTTTTGTACCAAATGGAATCTTCCTTCTTATATATGGCAGGACTCCCATTTAGAAATTTAGGGGTGGAAGGTTGTGTTATCTTTAAAATTTAATTGAAAAATTGCTAAACTTTTTGCAAATAGTGTAGGCCCTGATCAGATCGGGGCCTGCACAATTTGCCAGGGTAACCGTTTTGGGACGGTTTCCGGTACAAAATAGGTTATTTTCTTAATATTAACGCTCTGCGGGCTGGGTATTTTTTTCAGCAGAGAACATTCAACAGGATTTGACATTTCATGCAAGTAGTCTCAATTGCAGACAGTTTGCATGAAATGTCAAAACATGTTTTCAGGGAAAAATAAGAAAATGTCACCAATTTGCCGTCTGCGGAATGTTGGTTTTACGTCCCCGTCACACTATTTCGGCGAAGGACATTTGAGGAAGGATATTTCAGCGGGGAAAAATGGACATTTGAGAGACAAAAGGGTGGAAATTTGGGCGAAATGAAAAATAGCCCTTTTCAAAAGAATGCCTCTTCCGTTAGCAAGGTCAAAAATTGCTCAGTACAATACAAGTCAACCCTGGCCTTTTGTCCCCCACTCACCATGGGGAGGTGGAAGTAGGACTGAGGCAGAATGTATTGTTTTAGCACTTAAATCATAAAGCACTAAAAGCAAGCTTTCTAAAATATTATTTCGCCCGCCCGGTACCCAAAGATATCTACACATTTGTACGGGGCTCTGTATCTGTAGCCCAAGGTTCTGACATATTCCTTTCTAGCGATTTCCTCATCTATGTATTTCTGATACAATTAACAGGTAAACTTGTTTCTCTCATTCTCAGCTATGTTTGGTACCAAATGGAATCTTCCTACTTATACATGTATATAGCAGGAGTCCATTTTAAAATTTAGGGTGTCAGTTGTGTTTTCTTCAATATTTATTTGGAAAATGACTGATTTTTTTTTTCAAACAGTGTAGGCCCCGATCAGACGCTGCGTTCAGCGGCTAATTTCTCATTCGCTCAATGGTCTGCATGAAAAAGTTCAAATGTCCAACACGACCGTTTGAGTTTTACGTTCAGATGACCATGGGACTTTTACCCGACATTGAGGCGAAATGACACGTCAAGCCCTACCGCCAAAAGAAACCGCTAGGGTTTAAGGAGCGGTCCGACTCGCATCAATTTTCCTGGGCAGGCTATGCAATTTTACCAATCGGTTTCAGCTCTGCGTGGAAGCACCATGCAGTCCAGCCCCGACCTAGAGTGTGGTATAGGTTAAGAGATTAATAAAACAGTTATACCATGTGCCGAAGAGAAATAATATGTGATGGATTTGTTTGTTTGTTTGATTTGAGGTTTAAAGTCCCCGTCAACACTGTAAAGGTCATTTTGGAGACGTTGCTTCCAATTTTGTGGGATTTTTACCCGACATTGAGATGAAATGACTTCTCAAGCCCTGTCGTCCAATGAAACCAATAGAGTTTATTAGCATGGACGGTCCGCCTCGCACCGCGGTTCCTGGACAAGCTTAGATCCTCTAAGCGGTTTACCAGTACTAGTGTGCGGACCGGATTCAGCTCTGCGTGGAAGCATCATGCAGCCCATATATTTCTTCAAGCCCCTATGGGCGGGGGCTAATATGTGATGGAATGTTGGAGTAGGGCTGGCTTAAACAATGTTATAATTTTTAACTCACCAGGACAACGTAACAATATCTGTCGTGTTCGATGTAAAATTAGTGATAATATTCTTATTTAAGCTGAAAAATACATTGTTTCCGATTCGTCTTAGTGCAGGAATAAGAAAAATAATGTACACTCCCTTTCTCCGGTTCTTGGAGCAATAAGATTGACACAGATAATTTGCACCCTTGTAAAACCTACTTTCCCCTACGATGTTGTCGAGGGTGTTTATTTTCCGGACTTGTTAATCTATTGCATACTGGTGGACTCTTCCATTGTTATATGTTGGAAAATTCCATATGTCATTCTTTTACTTTTCCACCCTTTTTTTCTACTTTCGACGGAAGACCCTGTTAGCAAACAATGCAGAGCCAGATCAAACGCCGCACTGATAATGCAACATCTGATCCGGGTCGGCACTGTTTGCTTATGACCCAATTACGGGTTTCCAGGAAATAACGTTTTAACGTGATGCGATAACGGACCAGCAGGTCCGATTTATATAATATGCGCAGGGTTGAGGCAAAGGTGTTGTGTATCTTGCGTCACTGGGGCGTCCAACTAATATTATCTTAGCTGGGCAAGGCCTGCTACTTGCAGCAGGTAAGGGTAGAGGAAGAATGTTATTTCTTTGGTTTCTACACTTCCATTCATTTTCCCTTTTCTGCCTATCCTTTATTTAATCTCTTCTACTGTCTCTTCTATCTGTTTTCTCCTTTTCTATGGGAGTCGATACAAAAACACCCACACGTTGTTTATCACGAAAACACGCCTATATAATTCTGACACCCTTGAAGCCCACTTTTATATAGTAAAACTGGGGTTTACAGGGGTATACCTTATTTTTCTTATTTCTGCTCAAAATATAGATTTTGGGTACTGGTTAGAACCGCTCGTTTACTTATTTCTGCTTTAAAGTAAAGATTGTGGGTACTCAATGAAAAGCGGCGGTTCTAACCAGTACCCACAATCTATATTTTGAGCAGAAATAAGAAAATATCACAATTTTTCATCTTAAAGTTTTCGTGTTTTTTCGGCGGTAAAGATTACAATGTATTTGTATATTTCGTAATGTAACCCTGATACAATTAATCAACAATCAATGTATTGATTAACTGTGTTAGGGCATTACGACATGTCAACCCTTGTGGGTCATTTTGTATCATCTCCCAGAGAAAGGGAGTAAAGAGATAGAAGAGATAGTATGAGAGATGGAAGAGAGGGACAGATAAGAGAGAGGAAAATGTAACAAAGTGAAGAAACAGAAAAATAACATTCCTCCTCTACCCTTACCGAACCAAATTGGAAATTGCCAGTTAACTGGCAATAGCGGTTCACGTTAAAATGGCTATTCTGGCAATAGCAAATTTACGTTAAAATCGCTATTGCCTGTTGGCTTGCAGAATTATTCCATTCCGGTTATTACTTTTTACAGTAACCACTGTTATGTCTGTAAAAGTTTACGCATATGCTTGTTACAGAGTGGTGGGTCTTGTGTAACTCGTCTAATATGCGAATCGTTCATTTATGTTGTTTGCTTCTCTTTTACCAACCATTTCCATATTTTGTAATATGTTATGCATTGTTGATTTAGCATTTTGGAAAGATGTGGATAATTGTTCTGATTGTTTCTGACATGGACAGCATCAATTTTATAGTTCTATTTTTGGGTCGATCCAAATTTACTAAATGGCAAAACGGAATTCATGCAGTTGACCACGTGAGGAGCTATCTATAGAGTCTTGACAGGAATCGTGTGCTGGATTTGGCGAATACCGAATACCCAGATCAGACGCCGCGGAATGTGGCGTCTGCTCAGCAGGTTGCACAGGGACTACACTGTTTGCTTAAATAGTGGCATTTGAGGGTTAAACGAAATAGTATAAGAATGCCAGGTTGCTCAGGTAATGAAAGAAAAACAATACACACTGTCACGTGACGTCTTTCGGAACATTCCATTCACAAAACTGTTACACAAATGTATGCCAAGTCGAGTAAAAATAGACTTTTCACACTTCTGTTTAGAGTCCTGAAATGTTTAAGAGCAAAATTGAGTAGCCCAGGCTTTAAAGGTGGTACCGTTATTAGACATACAGCGTAGACCCAGATCGGATTGACAGTACATTGCTTCTGATCAGGGTCGGCACTGTTCGCCATATATATGTAGCGACAGTTTTTAACTTGATTCAGGCCCGTAAGGCGTGGGTTGAGGGTGCGAATTTTAGGTATTTTGCAGAGGGTGAAAAACTGCATGAATCTGAGATAATTTCCAAAAGGGGAGAGGGGGCTGCATTTGCACCCTCCAAACTGTGTGTGGGCCTGCATCAACAGGTAAAATGAACTTTTTTGTTTAAACATATCGCTGAAGGGGCTCTGTTACACTGTTATTCAGGAGCTGGGATGCAGTGGTGGGACTGAGCGAGGAGAAAAGAGAGAGGAGAAACTATGACAAACATTGAAGATGCTGATCAGAAGCCACCGATGGATCTACTCTGTTTGTAGCTGGAACGTGTAATGTTTTTTTCAGCACAGATTGTGTTGCATATGAGGTTAAGCATTTTCAATGAAATACTTTAAATTCAGAAACACGTATAGAGAAGGGAAATAATTAAACACATTAACAAATGACAAGTACAAGTAAATAACTTGACGGAAAATGCTACCATATTTTTTTTTTTTTTAATAAACAAAAAAATGACAATACTTTTCTTATAATAAAGCGTTTTAACGGGTATCCACAGTCTACGTTATAAAGCAGAGAATCTGTTGCTTGCTATTGTCCGCGTGATCACTGACCATCTGACTGCCGCTGACCTTGAACAAAATCCAAGTACTGGTTGATTACAGCATCCCTTAGACGTCAGAGCGCAGGGTAAGAAGAAAAATCTGGTCTGTGCTCGTTTGTTTGTTTGATTTGAGGTTTAACGTCCCCGTCAACACTGTATAGGCCATTTAGAGACGTTACTTCCAATTTTATGGGTTTTTTACCCGATAACGAGAGGAAATGACATCTCAAGCCCTGTTGCACATTGAAACAAATAGGGTTTATGAGCATGCGGTCCGACTCGCACGGCTTTGCCTGGGCAGGCTTAGATTCTCTAAGCGGTTTACCAGTACTCGTGTGCGGTCGGTTTCAGCTCTGCGTGGAAGCATCATGCAGCCCATCTATTTATTCAAGCCCCGTTTGGCGGGTGCGGGTGGACTGTGCACTTGGGCATTGGCAAACAGAATCTACATAATCAGATGCCACATCCCACATAACGCATTGTTTGATCAGATCTACTGTGTTTGCTTAAAGTTAAACAAACAGTTCGATTCTCAGTTCAGGACTATTTTCCCAACCTACACTCAGGAGACGATCGACCCACCAGTACTCTCAGTGCGTTTATTCTGATTGCTGTTCCAAACATAGATCGTGGATACTAATTAGACTGGTGCGCCTTTTTATGTCGTTATAAAAGGGCGTATTCAAGCAAAACCCACTGGACAAACAACGTGAATGCAACGTCATGGCAATGTCTTTGTAATGACATAACGTTGCATCGACGTTGAAGCGACGTTGCCTAGACGCCATGTACCCGCTGGGAATAAACTGAACTGCCTTATTGGTGGCACGGACCCAATATACATGTACAGTGAAATTCCGCTATTAAGACCATCTAAAATTAAGACCAATTCTGCTTCGAATACCTTATTTAGTAGGTTTCAGTTATTCTGTCTTTGTGTTTTCTGCATTCAGTGTCCTCTGGTCAGAGACCACCTATGGGACTGTTCAAAAGTGGTCTTAAAGACCACTGTTTCCACTATTTTACAGTCCCAAAGGTGGTCTTAATAGAGGAATTTTACTGTTTATGTGTATTTAGTCCGTGTTGGTGACGATCAAACGAGCATACACGACCTACCTTTTAAAACTGATATAAGAAAAAATATAATGTAATCCCTGTAATCCCAACTTCATAACAGAGACATGTAACCCAGCAATTGAAAAACACGTCTCCAGCTTACATAGATAGGCCACAGTCTCACCGTCACGTATCGATGGCTAGGTTTTACTGCGTATTTTAAAACGCACATGTAGCAGAATGGCAACGTAGTGAAAACGTAGCACATTCGGCTATAGATGGCTACAAACGGGACCCAGCTACGCTTGCTTTGAAATTTTCAAAAAATGCGGCACATTTCAATATACGTTGCGTATACCTAGCAAAAATACGTAGTAAAACGCTCATGCCGGCCTCGGTAGTTCAGTCAGATGCGGGTCTGACTGGTGATCAGGATGCCTGCAGGGGTCGGCAACATTCTTTCGTGGAGATTGATAATGAAATCTTTTCTACGGCCATTCTCTCTCTTCCGCTGATTCAAGAAGGACAGTTGTCATTTTCTGGCGGAAGAATGGGCATTGTACTGGCTAACTGCTTGCGTATAAGCCTGCCTTGGAAGGTGTGGATAGGTAAACTGACTGGCTCAGAAATGACCTAAATAATGTTGACTTAGCCGTTAAACACCAATACAAACAAACAAAGTAAAACGCACTAAAACGTAGTCGAAGACTGATCAGCCTGCGCTTCAGTGCATTCTGATCAAAGTCTCCATTAAATCTCACTTTTATATAGCAAAACTGGGGTTTACAGGGGTATACATTAATTTTCTTATTTCTGCTCGAAAACATAGATTGCGGGAACTCGTTAGTTCCTAGACTCTTGGAGCAGAAATATGAAAAATATCGGAATTTTTATCTGAACATTTTTTTTTATTATTTTTGGTGGTACAATTTTCCACTATATTTAAAAAGGCCTGTTTTGGTAATGAAAATTCCATTGAATTGAATACATGTAGATGTATTTTAACAATGTTATGGTTTAGCGAGTGGCAAATAATAGTAATCAAAGCACTGACGGTACTGGTGGGTCGATCGTCTCTGAGTGTAGGTTGGGAAAATAGTCCTGAACTGAGAATCGAACTGTTCGTTTAGCTTTAAGCAAACACAGTAGATCTGATCAGACATCGCGTTATGTAGCATCTGATTATGTAGATTCTGTTTGCCAATGCCCATGTGCAAGAGCACAGTCCACCCGCCCCCGCCAAATGGGATTTGAATAAATACATGAGCTGCACGATGCTTCCAAGCAGAGCTAAACCGACCGCACACGAGTACTGGTAAACCGCTAACAGGATCTAAGCCTGCCCAGGTAAAGCGGTGCGAGTCGGACCGTCCTTGCTCATAAACCCTATTGGTTTCAATGTGCGACAGGGCTTGAGATGTCATTTCATCTCGATGTCGGGTAAAAGTCCCATAAAATTGGAAGCAACATCTCTAAATGTCCTATACAGTGTCGACGGGGACGTTAAAGCTCAAATCAAACAAACAAGCGAGCACAGTCCAGAATTTTCTTCTTACGCTGCGCTCGGACGTCTTTGGGATGCTATAAACAACCAATTCTTGGAATTTGTTCAAGGTCAGCGGCAGTCAGATGGCCAGTGATAGTCACGCGGACAAAAGCAAGCATTCTCTGCTTTATAACGCAGACTGTGGCTACCCGTTAAAACGCTTCATTATAAGAAAAGTATTTAGTCAAATTTTTGTCTGAAAAAAAAAAAATGGTAGCATCTTCCGTCCAATTATGTACATGAACTTGTCATTTGTTAATGTGTTTAATTATTTCCCTTCTGTATACGCGTCTATCGATTCGTGTTTCTGAATTTAGAGTATTTCATTGATAATGCTTAACCATATATGCAACACAATCTGTGCTGAAAAAAAACGATGACTTCTGATCAGCATCTACAATGTTTGTCATAGTTTCTCCTCGCTCTTTTCTCCTCGCCAAGTCCCACCACTACATCCCAGCTCCTGAATAACAGTGATCTGTAACAGAGCCCCTTCAGCGATATGTTTAAACATAAAAGTTCATTTTACTTGTTGATGCAGGTCCGCACATAGTTGCGATGGTGCAAACGCAGACCCCTCTCCACTTTTTGAAATTATCTCAGATTCATGCAGTTTTCACCCGCTGCAAAATACCTGAAATTCGCACCATCAACTCGCATGTTCAAAACCGTTGCTACATACATATGGCGAACAGTGCCAACCCTGATTACAAGCAATGTACTGTCTATCCGATCTGGGTCTTCGCTGTATGTCTAATAACGGATCAACCTATAAAGTATGGGCTACTCATTTTTGCTCTTAAACTTTTCAGGGTTATAAACAGAAGTGCGAAAAGTCTATTTTTAATCTACTCGGCATACATTTGTGTAACTGTTTTATGAAAGACGTCACGCGACAGCGTGTATTGTTTTTTTTTTTCATTACGTGAGCAACCTGGCATTCTTATACTATTTCGTTTAACCCTCAAATGCCACCATTTCAGCAAACAGTGTAGTCCCTGTGCAACCTGCTCAGCAGACGCTACATTCCGCGGCGTCTGATCTGGGTATTCCGTAGTCGCCAAATCCAGCACATGATTCCTGTCGTCAAGACTCTATAGATAGCTCTGACCCATATGTTGCATCGATAAAAATAGCGCAACGTTTATAGTTCTATTAATATTGGTTTTCCCAAAGTCAGTGGCTAGCCGTTCTGCTCGTCCGTTACCGGACGGCTAGCCAACCCACGTAGGAATGGCTAGCCGTCCAGTAGTAAATTTTAGTCTCTTATTTTATGTAGGGTATGAATAAAAATAAAAAATGAGTTCCTTTAAGAGCAATGAAAACATTCATAAGAAAGAAGATGGGTCATACTACGTAGTTTCGGCTAATAAAGTCTCATCAGTGACCCTGTAATGATCCGGCAAAGAAAGCCAGAGGAAACATACTGCAATTTTGCGAATTTCGAATAGGCAGTCGATACAAAGACTGATATAAATCAAAATGGGGTCTAAATAATTAAAAACCTGTCTAGAATATGAGTCTAAACCAATAATTTATTTCCAATTTCTCAGAATATTCACGCTGATCTCAAAGGACCAAAAGTAAAATATAAACTGCACTATGGTTGATGTACGGGGAGACGTTTTACCGCCGCCACACGGCACAACACCAGCTGCAGTGAAGGCAAATAAAAATCAAAAATGAGTTCCTTTAAGAGCAATGAAAACATTCATAAGAAAGAAGATGGGTCATACTACGTAGTTTCGGCTAATAAAGTCTCATCAGTGACCCTGTAATGATCCGGCAAAGAAAGCCAGAGGAAACATACTGCAATTTTGCGAATTTCGAATAGGCAGTCGATACAAAGACTGATATAAATCAAAATGGGGTCTAAATAATTAAAAACCTGTCTAGAATATGAGTCTAAACCAATAATTTATTTCCAATTTCTCAGAATATTCACGCTGATCTCAAAGGACCAAAAGTAAAATATAAACTGCACTATGGTTGATGTACGGGGAGACGTTTTACCGCCGCCACACGGCACAACACCAGCTGCAGTGAAGGCAAATAAAAATCAAAAATGAGTTCCTTTAAGAGCAATGAAAACATTCATAAGAAAGAAGATGGGTCATACTACGTAGTTTCGGCTAATAAAGTCTCATCAGTGACCCTGTAATGATCCGGCAAAGAAAGCCAGAGGAAACATACTGCAATTTTGCGAATTTCGAATAGGCAGTCGATACAAAGACTGATATAAATCAAAATGGGGTCTAAATAATTAAAAACCTGTCTAGAATATGAGTCTAAACCAATAATTTATTTCCAATTTCTCAGAATATTCACGCTGATCTCAAAGGACCAAAAGTAAAATATAAACTGCACTATGGTTGATGTACGGGGAGACGTTTTACCGCCGCCACACGGCACAACACCAGCTGCAGTGAAGGCAAATAAAAATCAAAAATGAGTTCCTTTAAGAGCAATGAAAACATTCATAAGAAAGAAGATGGGTCATACTACGTAGTTTCGGCTAATAAAGTCTCATCAGTGACCCTGTAATGATCCGGCAAAGAAAGCCAGAGGAAACATACTGCAATTTTGCGAATTTCGAATAGGCAGTCGATACAAAGACTGATATAAATCAAAATGGGGTCTAAATAATTAAAAACCTGTCTAGAATATGAGTCTAAACCAATAATTTATTTCCAATTTCTCAGAATATTCACGCTGATCTCAAAGGACCAAAAGTAAAATATAAACTGCACTATGGTTGATGTACGGGGAGACGTTTTACCGCCGCCACACGGCACAACACCAGCTGCAGTGAAGGCAAATAAAAATCAAAAATGAGTTCCTTTAAGAGCAATGAAAACATTCATAAGAAAGAAGATGGGTCATACTACGTAGTTTCGGCTAATAAAGTCTCATCAGTGACCCTGTAATGATCCGGCAAAGAAAGCCAGAGGAAACATACTGCAATTTTGCGAATTTCGAATAGGCAGTCGATACAAAGACTGATATAAATCAAAATGGGGTCTAAATAATTAAAAACCTGTCTAGAATATGAGTCTAAACCAATAATTTATTTCCAATTTCTCAGAATATTCACGCTGATCTCAAAGGACCAAAAGTAAAATATAAACTGCACTATGGTTGATGTACGGGGAGACGTTTTACCGCCGCCACACGGCACAACACCAGCTGCAGTGAAGGCAAATAAAAATCAAAAATGAGTTCCTTTAAGAGCAATGAAAACATTCATAAGAAAGAAGATGGGTCATACTACGTAGTTTCGGCTAATAAAGTCTCATCAGTGACCCTGTAATGATCCGGCAAAGAAAGCCAGAGGAAACATACTGCAATTTTGCGAATTTCGAATAGGCAGTCGATACAAAGACTGATATAAATCAAAATGGGGTCTAAATAATTAAAAACCTGTCTAGAATATGAGTCTAAACCAATAATTTATTTCCAATTTCTCAGAATATTCACGCTGATCTCAAAGGACCAAAAGTAAAATATAAACTGCACTATGGTTGATGTACGGGGAGACGTTTTACCGCCGCCACACGGCACAACACCAGCTGCAGTGAAGGCAAATAAAAATCAAAAATGAGTTCCTTTAAGAGCAATGAAAACATTCATAAGAAAGAAGATGGGTCATACTACGTAGTTTCGGCTAATAAAGTCTCATCAGTGACCCTGTAATGATCCGGCAAAGAAAGCCAGAGGAAACATACTGCAATTTTGCGAATTTCGAATAGGCAGTCGATACAAAGACTGATATAAATCAAAATGGGGTCTAAATAATTAAAAACCTGTCTAGAATATGAGTCTAAACCAATAATTTATTTCCAATTTCTCAGAATATTCACGCTGATCTCAAAGGACCAAAAGTAAAATATAAACTGCACTATGGTTGATGTACGGGGAGACGTTTTACCGCCGCCACACGGCACAACACCAGCTGCAGTGAAGGCAAATAAAAATGAACGCTGAATAGCACTTGTATCATTTTCTGGAATACTGGATGCTAAAAAGTTCCTACTTTGAGACTATGTAAATTTCATTGAGATCATTTTAAAAATAAAGCATATAAACACAGCCCTATCGGTAATACATGATTGTCGTAACAATTATGCCTGTGATAATAAAAGCTGTAGTCGTGATTACTAATTTCTAGTATTATAACTATCATTTTTTATAAGTAACTACCAATCGGTAATATGTTTATATATTTCACTTTTCCTTTCCCTATGTAAATGCGGCACCCAATTTCGTAAAATCATTCTTCGATATAAAAAGATTGGGTACAATATGGATGTTATACGACAGACTGCATGCATGGTAGATAACCCAATCACGGATGGCAACTTTGCTTCCCTCTTTAATTGCACGCCGGTGGGTCAGGCCTCAGATTCTATGACGGTTCCAACGTAAAGGCACATTGAGAATTAGAGAGATCTAATTCTTGGTAATGTTAGTTGGTGCCTGATGCTCTGTCTCTGGTTGGGCCCATCGGAGTCTAACTGTTGGTTTTCTTTTGCTCCAGCATTTCAGTGGTTTCTTGCTGTCGAGTCCTCACCGTTGTCTCACCTCTGTGGTTCTTTGAATATTTGTGTTCACGGAGATGTTGCACTGATGAGCTAGGAGGCCTTCATGCGGACTGAACAAATTATTTGTCTAAATCGCGACGGAAGCAAGGGCGAGGATTGTGGCCACGTAAAATCGATTTAAGCCCCCCCCCCCCCCCCCCCCCCCCCCGAGTGGAATTCTTTCCACTGACCGTTCCAAGGCGGTTCTTCTGTGGCGACTTATTTATGTCGTTGTTTGTTACTTCTAACTGTGTGTATCACTTGTGTCTTTTTATTTTGGATGGCCATTTGGCCATTTTGTGGGAAAGTATCTGTCCTTATGGCCATCCTTTGTTTAGGTTCCCATTATGTTCTGGTCGCTTCATGTTTGTGTTTCTTTCCCTTTTGTATATGGTGGGTGGAGTAAGTTAATTGTATCGATTCTTGATCTTTGTTTTACTTCTACTTTGAAGGTACTAAAACATTTGATCCGAGCGTCACGAAAAACAACTAATAGCAACTGAGCAGTACCGTAAAAATCCTAAGAAATAAGGATCTTAATGACTTGCAGTTATTCTCCTAATTTTTTAACAAATTTGTTTCACGGTCCAGCAAAGAGTACAGACGGCTAGCCACTGCCTTCCGGATGCAGATGGAACGGCAAACAATGTAGACCCTGCTTCAGGAGAAGTCTGATCTGGGACTGCATTATTTGTCGAAGCCTAGCTGTCCCAATACATAGGATCATTACGGTAATTGCTCTACTCATGGTTTAATTGATTTGGTTTTTAAGGTAACCGCGCTAGCAGCACATTGGGGCTACCCCTCTCTACTCATGGAGTTTGGATCGTTGCTTTTATGTGTGCCCTGCTAACAAGATAATTACCCCTAATTGATATTTCTTTGTACCTACCATGTTGAACTGACAGGTTAAATAAATATGCACAATTAATATCAAGTCCAACATCGGACAAACATTTGCAGATTTTAACAATATAAAAATAGAAATTATAACATTGACAAAATAATAATAATAATTTCCCTGTCAGACTGAAATTTAGTGAAAAAAATGGCGTCAAACAGGTAATAAGAATAAGTTAGAGTAAATTAGCAATATTTTTATTACACCATAAAGTGGATATTATTATTTGAAACGCACGCATGCATTCATGCCCTATATGAAATGATAGACTTAAATGTACTACCGGACGGCTAGCCATTCCTACGTGGGTTGGCTAGCCGTCCGGTACCGGACGTGCAGACTCGTTGGCTGGTCGTCCGTACCGGACGGGCAGACACGTTGGCTGGTCGTCCGGTACCGGACGGCTAGCCACTGCCTTTCCCAAATCAATGATGGTCACGTCGACAACTGCATGAATTCCGTTTTGCCATTTAGTAAGTTTGGGTCGATCGTTTACGATCGACCCAAAAACACAGAGTCTTTAATGCATATGCGTGTTTTCGTTATGTTTACATTGTTGACGGAGACGTTAAACCTCAAACCAAACAAACAATCAAAATCTATGCGAAATATTGCTATCTTTCATGGCTAAAGGAATAGCATTTATCAGATTCTAATTTGTTAAATATAATATATTGCTCAAAACGTAGATTTCGGATGCTCAATGCGGCGGCTCTAACGAGTACCCACAAACTTTATTTTTGAGCAGAAACATGAAGAAACAAAATGTATACCCCTGCAATTTAATGCAATTATTTAATTATGTACATGGCGATTTTATCTGGATAGTCCTGTGCTTGCTATCTAAAGATGAACGTTGTGCTCGATATTTGTGAAATATTCTTCAATTGGTAAGGTCACCAAGCTCTTGCACACCAGACGTGGAAACCCTAGATATTGCCCTGGGATATCTACTTTTATCTACCCGGGTTTTCTACGGAGGGCTGGTATTGAAGTCGAGAATTCTGAGGTGTTTACTCAAAGGGTGTCTGATGTGCGCTATTTGTATAGAAAGTCGTGTACGCTGCTCGTAATGCGACGTCACTAAACGTCATAATAGACGTTAGCAGTCGAAGTGACCGCATATTCAAAATCTACTTTTTAAGATTTAAGTAATGCAAGAAAAAGAATCTGCAATGGGTGTGCCATGAAATGTTCTCTTTGGTAATCATTCTGTTTTACTCCCCTCATAAACCAGGGGTCCTGGGTTTGATTTTTGGCTTCTCCAAACTTTCTGACGAGTCGTTAAACTGAGGTCCCCTCTTTGTATAACGAGACGTATAACTCAAAATACACACACGGTCATTCCCTCCCTTCCACTGACTCAAGAAGGGCGGTTATCAAATTCTGGCGTAAGAATATGCACTGTGTTGGTTTTATGAGCCTTCGCGGTAAACTAACTGGCTCGATGAGACCTAAATAGTGTTTGCCGGACTGTTAAACTCCAAACCAAGAAAAGAAACAAGCCAGCCAAAGAAATCGGTATGAGGGATAGATAGGAAAGTTTGTTCATCATACTCAGGGGCGTAGCTACCTGTACGCAGATACCCACTTGCGTACACACTACAAACGTTAAAAATAGACGTAGAAGAAAAAGAAGAGGAAGGAGAAGAAGAAGAAAAATAAGAAGAAAAAGAAACAAGAAGAAAAAGAAGGAGAAGAAGATGAAAAAGAATAAGAAAAATAGAAGAAGAAAAAATAGAAAAAGAAGAAGAGCAAGAAAAAAAAGCAGAGACAAGAAGAGGAAGAAGAAAAATAAGAAGAAAAAGAAGAAGAAAATGATGATGATGATGAAGAAGAAGAAGAACGAGAAGACGAAGAAAAACTGTATTTGTCTAGGATATACGCAACATTATTTATTAGCTAGCATAGTTTCCTCCTCTGCCACGGGGACCGCACTTACAGGAAAATATTTTCTTCCTCCATGGGAGCAAATTCTGTCCTGTAAGAGCGGTCCCCATTTGATAAACGGAGTTATTATTAGCTCACCTGAGCCGAAGGCTCATGTGAGGTATTAGTATACCACGAGCCGGCGTCCGTCGTCCGTCGTCGTCGTCCGTCGTCGTCGTCCACACTTTCAAAGAAGTATATCTCCGGAACCAGTGGGCCAATCTTGATCAAATTTCATGTGAAGCATTATCAGGTAGGGGGAAAGGCTGCATACTGTTTTCGGGCAGATCGGATTGGAACTCTGGTTGCCATGGCAACAAATAGCTCCCATAGACTTAACATAGGAAAAAGTTTGTCATCACTCTAGCTCCGTCAATTTTTTTCTGATTGTCTTCATTCTTGCAGATAACGAGGACAGGCATGAAATCTCGATCAAGTTCGATTTTGGGCTGAATCGGATTATTCACTCAGGAGTTACGTGCCCTTGAGCGTTGAATAAACATAGGAAAAAGCTTGTCATCACTCTAGCTCCGTCAATTTTTTTCTGATCGACTTCATTCTTGCAGATAACAAGGACAGGCATGAAATCTCGATCAAGTTCGATTTTGGGCTGAATCGGATTATTCACTCAGGAGTTACGTGCCCTTGAGCGTTGAAAAAATTGCCTATTGACTTAACATGGGGAGAATGTTGTCATCACCGTAGCTGCTTCAATTATTTTCAGATTGGCTTTATTCTTGCAGATAACCAGCACAGCCATGAAATCTCGGTCAAGTTCGATAACTGGCAGAATCGGATCATTCACTTTGGAGTTACCTGCCCTTGTGTGTTTTTGCATTAGGGTTAATGGGAATTTCAAAAATGTATATCTTAAAGACTACTTGGCCAACTTTGATCAAATTTCATGTGTCGCATTATTGGGCTAGTGGAAAGGCTTCATTAGATTTTCAGGGAGATCTGAGTGGAACTCTGGTTGCCATGGCAACATCTAGCTCCCATAGACTTCACATAGGAAAAAGCTTGTCATCACTCTAGCTCCGTCAATTTTTTTCTGATCGACTTCATTCTTGCAGATAACCAGTACAGGCATAAAATCTCGGTCAAGTTCGATTTTGGGCCGAATCAGATAATTCACTCAAGAGTTACGTGACCTTGAGCGCCAGAAAAATTGCCTATCGACTTAACATGGGGAAAATGTTGTCATCACTGTAGCTGCTTCAATTTTGTTCGGATTGGCTTCATTCTTACAGATAACCAGCACAGTCATGAAATCTCGGTCAAGTTCGATAATTGGCAGAATCGGATCATACACTTAGGAGTTACCTGCCCTTGTGCATTTTTGCATAAGGGTTAATGTGAATTTCAAAAATGTATATCTTGAAGACTACTTGGCCGACTTTGATCAAATTTCATGTGTAACATTATTGGGCAAGTGGAAAGACTGCATAAGGTTTTCATGCAGATCTGAGTGGAACTCTGGTTACCATGGCAACATATAGCTCCCATAGACTTAACATAGGAAAAAGCTTGTCATCACTCTAGCTCCGTCAATTTTTTTCTGATCGACTTCATTCTTGCAGATAATAAGGACAGACATAAAATCTCGGTTAAGTTCGATTTTGGGCAGAATCGGAATATTGACCTCGGAGTTACGTGACCTTGAGCGACAAAAAATTTGCCCATAGACTTAACATAGGGAAACTGTTGTGACTACGATAGCGACTTGAATTTTTTTCAGATCAGCTTCAAACTTGCAGGTAACGAGGACAGACATAAAATCACGGTTAAGTTCGATTTTTGGCCGAATCGGATTATTTGCCTTGGAGTTACCTGCCCTTGAGCATGAAAAAATACGTTGTGACCACGATAGCAACTTTATTTTTATTCAGATCAGCTTCAAACTTGCAGGTAACGAGGACAGGCATAAAATCCCGGTTAAGTTCGATTTTGGGCCGAATCGGAATATTGACCTCGGAGTTACGTGACCTTGAGCGACAAAAAATTTGCCCATAGACTTAACATAGGGAAAATGTTGTGACTACGATAGCGACTTGAATTTTTTTCAGATCAGCTTCAAACTTGCAGGTAACGAGGACAGACATAAAATCTTGGTTAAGTTAGATTTTGGGCCGAATCAGATTATTTGCCTTGGAGTTACCTGCCCTTGAGCATAAAAAAATACTTTGTGACCACGATAGCAACTTTATTTTTATTCAGATCAGCTTCAAACTTGCAGGTAACGTGGACAGGCATTAAATCTCAGTTAAGTTCGAATCGGAATATTGACCTCGGAGTTACATGACCTTGAGCGACAAAAAAAATGCCCATAGACTTTACATAGGGAAAATGTTGTGACTACGATAGCGACTTGAATTTTTTTCAGATCAGCTTCAAACTTGCAGGTAACGAGGACAGACATAAAATCTCGGTTAAGTTCGATTTTGGGCCAAATCGGAATATTTGCCTTGGAGTTACCTGCCCTTGAGCATAAAAAAATACGTTGTGACCACGATAGCAACTTTATTTTTATTCATATCAGCTTCAAACTTGCAGGTAACGAGGACAGGCATAAAATCTCGGTTAAGTTCGATTTTGGGCCGAATCGGAATATTGACCTCGGAGTTACGTGACCTTGAGAGACAAAAAAATTTGCCCATAGACTTAACGTAGGGAAAATGTTGTGACAGAAATAGCGACTTGAATTTTTAGCTCACCTGAGCCAAAGGCTCCAGTGAGCTGATAGTATACCAAGGCTCCGGAGTCCATCGTCTGTCGTCCGTCCATCCGTCGTCCACACTTTCAATGAAGCATATCTCAGAAGTCAGTCGACCAATCTTGTTTAAATTTTATATGTAGCACCATTGGGCAAGGGGAAAGGCTGCATTAGGTTTTGGAGCTAGTCTGGTTCATTTGTTCCTTCATTCTTCTTTCTCTCCATATAGAGATAATAGACCAATGTTAAATTTTTAATCAAAGATTTCTCAGGAACTATAAAAGCTAGAAGCATCAAATTTGGTATTCAATAGAATAATGATGACTTATTTTGTGTAAGAGACATTGGGCTTTCTCAGCTTATTTGTTCATCTGTTCTTTCATTCTTCTTTCTCTCCATTTTGGCCAATGTTAAATTTTCGTCAAAGATTTCTCAGGAACTATAGAAGCTAGAAGTCTCAAACTTGGAATGCAATGCAATAATGATGACTTATATCCTGTAAGGGTCAATGGGCTGGATTCTATTAGCAGATTTAGTAGTCAAGTCTGTGAATTGTTAAAACTTAAGTTCCTCAGGTGAGCGGTTTAGGCTCATTGAGCCTCTTGTTTTTAGTACACCTGTGGACCCAAAACCGTTCAAACTCCTATGAAATAACTTTCAATGAATCTCTGTGCATCAAGTTAGTTTGACAAGCAAATGTCAGTCATCAAAGAAATCTAAAACTAGATCAAGCAATTGATTGGTCTCATTTAAGCAAACACTTTCCGATTGACATTTGAGATGTATTTTGATTGGGCAGTGCAGGAGTCAGCAATGAAATGTACACAAACTTGTGTTTTTATTTTATTTCTGTCTGGCAGTTGACTGATAGGATGTTTGGATGGTGTTTCAAGTCAGAATGAAATGAAGCTCATCAAAGTTGAACGCTTTTGTGTCCACAGGTGTATTTTCTTTGGTTTGCGTACAAATGATTTTCTTCCAGCTACGCCCCTGATACTGTTACGACCCACAACTTCTAATCCTGAATTATCTTCCTTGGCCTACAGGTCAACTGCGTCATGGGTACGACTCTTTGGCGCAGAGTCGATTACTTTTTTTTCAGCTATGCTCCATTCCTTCATTATGGTTGTCATGTCGGAAGATGGTGGCTCGCCAGGGATTTGACTTTCTTCGCAAAAATGACCTCGCGTCAACATACGGACTTGAAGAAAAGGGGTGAGGTGTTACGACCCCCAGCACCTAACCTACATTATACCTGCCTTGGTTGATTATGCGGAAGACAACTGAGGAAGACAGTTGACCCTTTGGCTTAGTGCTTAGAGCAGTTGATTTTACCCGATTGTCCCAGGTTCGAATCTCACCATAGGCAATTTAAACAAATAACTGCAGTCCGCATGAAGACCTCCTAACTCATCAGTGCAACAAACCCCATTTTGTCTCTGCATCAAATGTGGTTTAGAGGAATGTTCATTACACGGACTCATTAACCCGATGTGATAACATTCCTATGTAATATATGACAAAATTTCGTATTTATATTTCAAATAGATTACAAATGCGTACTCGTATCATCGAGGCGCTCAAACTGTACCATAACGTAAGCCAGGTCAAGTTAGCAGAACAGCAGAACGAGCAGAACGAAATGGTCAAGTTAGCAGAACAGCAGAACGAGCAGAACGGATTGGTCAAGTTAGCAGAACAGCAGAACGAGCAGAACGAACTGGTCAAATTAACATTAGAGCAGAACGAGTAGAAAATGGCCATATTAGCAAAACAACTAAACCAACAGAAGAAATGGTCAAGTTAGCAGAACAACAGAACAAGAAAAAAAAAAAACAAGACTACATACAAAGTCTCTTCAAAAGATGATGTATGCGGTTTACTGCGCGTTTCTATCGCATATATTAGCTTAGATATTGAGAAAAACATCATTTTTTTTCTTCTGCTGGAAAATCCGAGAAAATTTTTGGTCTCCAAATTTCGGATCATTTTCCCTCTACACTAAGTCGTTATAAAAATGATGAAGACTGCCGTTTACCGCGCCTTACTATCGCATTTATTAGCTGAGATATTGAGAAAAACATCATTTTTTTCTTCTACTGGGAAGATCGAGAAAAAGTTTTGTCTTCGAATTTCGAGTTTTTTCTCTCTATACTTAGTCGCTATAAAAATGATGAAGACTGCCGTTTACCGCGCCTTCCTATCGCATTAATTAGCTGAGATATTGAGAAAAACATCATTTTTTTTCTTCTGCTGGGAAGATCGAGAAAAATTCTTGTCTCCGAATTTCGGCTTTTTTCTCTCTATACTTAGACGCTACATAAATGATGAAGAATGCCGTTTACCGCGCCTTCCTATCGCATTTATTAGCTGAGATATTGAGAAAAACATCATTTTGTTCTTCTGCTGGGAAGATCGAGAAAAATTTTTGTCTCCGAATTTCGGATTTTTTCTCTCTATACTTAGTCGCTATAAAAATGATGAAGACTGCCGTTTACCGCGCCTTCCAAGCGCATCTATTAGCTGAGATATTGAGAAAAACATCATTTTTTTCTTCTGCTGGGAAGATCGAGAAAAATTTTTGTCTCCGAATTTCGGATTTTTTTCTCTCTATACTTAGACGCTATAAAAATGATGAAAACTGCCGTTTACCGCGCCTTCCTATCGCATTAATTAGCTGAGATATTGAGAAAAACGTCATTTTTTTCTTCTGCACGGAAGATCGAGAAAAAATTTTGTCTCCGAATTTCGGATTTTTTCTCTCTAAACTTAGTCGCTATAAAAATGATGAAGACTGCCGTTTACCGCGCCTTCCTATCGCATTTATTAGCTGAGATATTGAGAAAAACATTATTTTTTTCTTCTGCCGGGAAGATAGCGAAAAAATTTTGTCTCCGAATTTCGGATTTTTTCTCTCTATACTTAGTCGCTATAAAAATTATGAACACTGCCGTTTACCGCGCCTTCCTATCGCATTTATTAGCAGAGATATTGAGAAAAATATTATTTTTTTCTTCTGCTGGGAAGATAGAGAAAAAATTTTGTCTCCGAATTTCGGATTTTTTCTCTCTATACTTAGTCGCTATAAAATGATGAAGACTGCCGTTTACCGCGCCTTCCTATCGCATTTATTAGCTGAAATATTGAGAAAAACGTCATTTTTTTCTTCTGCTGGGAAGACCGAGGAAAATTTTTGTCTCCGAATTTCGGATTTTTTCTCTCTATACTTAGTCGCTATAAAAATGATGAAGACTGCCGTTTACCGCGCCTTCCTATCGCGTTTATTAGCTGAGATATTGAGAAAAATATTATTTTTTTCTTCTGCTGGGAAGAGCGAGGAAAATTTTTGTCTCCGAATTTCGGATTTTTTCTCCCTATACTTAGTCGCTATAAAAATGATGAAGACTGCCGTTTACCGCGCCTTCCTATCGCATTTATTAGCTGAGATATTGAGAAAACCATCATTTGTTTCTTCTGCTGGGAAGATCGAGAAAAAATTTTGTCTCCGAATTTCGGATTTTTTCTCTCTATACTTAGTCGCTATAAAAATGATGAAGACTGCCGTTTACCGTGCCTTCCTATCGCATTTATTAGCTGAGGTATTGAGAAAAACATCATTTTTTTCTTCTGCTGGGAAGATCGAGAAAAAATTTTGTCTCCGAATTTCGGATTTTTTCTCTCTATACTTAGTCGCTATAAAACTGATGGAGACTGCCGATTACCGCACCTTCCTATCGCATCTATTAGCTGAGATATTGAGAAAAACATCATTTTTTCTTCTGCTGGGAAAATCGAGAAAAATTTTTGTCTCCGAATTTCGGATTTTTTCTCCCTATACTTAGTCGCTATAAAAATGATGAAGACTGCCGTTTACCGCGCCTTCCTATCGCATTTATTAGCTGAGATATTGAGAAAAACATTATTTTTTTCTTCTGCTGGGAAGATAGAGAAAAAATTTTGTCTCCGAATTTCGGATATTTTCTCTCTATACTTAGTCGCTATAAAAATGATGAAGACTGCCGTTTACCGCGCCTTCCTATCTCATTTATTAGCAGATATATTGAGAAAAATATTTTTTTTTTCTTCTGCTGGAAAGATAGAGAAAAATTTTTGTCTCCGAATTTCGGATTTTTTTCTCATTATACTTAGTCGCTATAAAAATGATGAAGACTGCCGTTTACCGCGCCTTCCTATCGCATTTATTAGCTGAGATATTGAGAAAAACATCATTTTTTTCTTCTGCTGGGAAAACCGAGGAAAATTTTTGTCTCCGAATTTCGGATTTTTTCTCTCTATACTTAGTCGCTATAAAAATGATGAAGACTGCCGTTTACCGCGCCTTCCTATCGCATTTATTAGCTGAGATATTGAGAAAAACATCATTTGTTTCTTCTGCTGGGAAGATCGAGAAAACATTTTGCGTCCGAATTTCGGATTTTTTCTCTCTTTACTTAGTCGCTATAAAAATGATGAAGAATGCCGTTTACCGCGCCTTCCTATCGCATTTATTAGCTGAGATATTGAGAAAAACATCATTTTTTTTCTTCTGCCGGGAAGACCGAGAAAAATTGGTGTCTCCGAATTTCGGATTTTTTCTCTCTATACTTAGTCGCTATAAAAATGATGAAGACTGCCGTTTACCGTGCCTTCCTATCGCATTTATTAGCTGAGATATTGAGAAAAACATCATTTTTTTTCTTCTGCCGGGAAGACCGAGAAAAATTGTTGTCTCCGAATTTCGGATTTTTTCTCTCTATACTTAGTCGCTATAAAAATGATGAAGAATGCCGTTTACCGCGCCTTCCTATCGCATTTATTAGCTGAGATATTGAGAAACACATCATTTTTTTTTCTTCTGCCGGGAAGATCGAGAAAAATTGTTGTCTCCGAATTTCGGATTTTTTCTCTCTATACTTAGTCGCTATAAAAATGATGAAGACTGCCGTTTACCGCGCCTTCTAGACTAGCTACTAGTCGGATATCATATTTTAAAGTTAATAAGTAATATTCTTCTATGTATTTTTACTTCTTTTTCCCTCTCTGATAGCACCTTGTTTTATCTTGGGAAGTTATGGAATATATTTGTGAAACTGTACAAGCTTGGCATTCAGACGATGTGTCATGAACAAGGCAGACAACTCTTGGTTTTTTGGTTTTTTAATTATCTGCCCTTGACTTAGTTCCTTGTAGTAAACTGTGTCCGGGCCATAACTCCTAAACCGTACAGAATATATTTCTTGTGCTCTTGAAAATGATATCTACCTTAATAATAATTACATGCTTTACCTGTTACAATTACATATAACCCCTTTTTCTGAATGGCATTTAGTCGGGGGCATCCGTGTCCTATTGACACTTTTTCTAGTTAGCGAAAAATATGAAAAAACAATTCTGAAAATTATTTTTTTTTCTAGTGGTAAAATTTTTAATTTATTTGAATAGGCGTGTATTCGTAACGGACAAATCTATGTTTCGAACAGAAATAACATTTTCTTTTTTTCTGGTCCAAACATAAATATGGGTACTTGTTAGAATCAGCTCAATGAGGCGGTTTTACCAATTGTACATTCTACGGTATATTTGGAACAGAAATAACACTATTTTACCTTATTTCTGCTCCTAACATTTATTGTGGAATTTGTGAGAACCACCTCATTGAGTCAGTTCTAATAAAGTTTGTTATTGGTTCTAACATTTATTTTGGTATTTGTAAGAACTGTCTCATTGAGTTGATTCTAACAAGTACACGAAATCTATGTTTGGAACAGAAATAACATTAGTTCCTTTATTTCTGCCGGAAGCGTGGATTGTGGGTACTTCTTAGTACAATCTCAATGAGGCGGTTCTCAAATGAGTGACTGTTTGAGTTTTACGTCCTCCCAACAGCTAAGGTCATACGGAGATGGGACCTCGGTTTAAAGACTCATCCGAAAGTCTGGAGAAGCCCGGGATCGATCCTGCGATCCCTTGCGGTTCTAAAATTCTAGCAAGTATATACAATTTATGATTGGAACAAAAATACCAGCTTTCCTTATTTCTAATGTAAACGTAGATTTTCCCACCCCCGCCCATCGGGGCTTGGAGAAATAGATTGGGCTGCACGATGCTTCCACTCAGAGCTGATACCGACCGCACATGATTACTGGTAATCTGCTTAGAACGTCTAAGGCTGCCCAGGAAAATTGCTGCGAGTCTGCCCGTCCATGCTTATAAACCCTTTTGGTTTCATTGCGTGGCAGGAGTTGATATGTCATTTCATCTCAATGTCGGGTAAAAGTCCCACAAAGTTGGAAGCAACGTCTCAAAATGACCTAAATAGTGTTGATGGGAACGTTAAACACCAAATCAAACAAACATAGATTTTGGGTACTTGATAGAGTGACCCAGTGCTCTGAAACGATTCCAGGACATTTGCCCCCCAGGACATTTGCCCACCCCCCCCCCCATGAATTAATCTAAAAATGGACATTTGCCCCCCAGTTGAAAATGTGACCCGGACATTTGCCCCCCAGAGCTTATTTTTGGTATGGACATCTGCCCCCAGTGCTTATTTTACAGGCGGACATTTGCCCCCCACTGCTTATTTCAGAAAGGGACATTTGCCCCCAGATAGACCAGGGCTAACACAAAGGAAGAAAACAATGTATTTATTGGTTTATTATCATCAGAAATACAAGATGTAAAGCAATAAATTACTCCGTCTATATATGGTAGCTTTGCACTAAATACTGGAGGTACTTGGTTTTATCACTTTGGGACAGAGCTTTTAGTTGCAGTCTAAATACCAGGCAGGCTTCCATTGGATAAATATCCCATGTTTCATTTCAATGTGAGAAAAGGATAGTTATAAGGAAATAAAATGATGTGTGTTTTATAAATATATCTGCAAGCTCAAAGAAATTGTGGCTGATTTTATATTGTCACCTCTCCGTTAAAAAGCCGGCTTGTATTCACTGCGAATCTGCATGTAAACAAACATGGCGGACCATAACTTGAAAAGGAGACGGGCTACATGTGGATTTTTTCTCATCAACTTGTTGAGCTAGGATGGCTCTATAAATAAGTAAGGTTTGAAAAGTTTTGTATGTGTAGTTTTTGTGGGAGCATGTAAAAGGTTACTATTGTCGCCTATGGAAAATATTTAGTGGTAAGCTCCCTATAGGTAGCTTTGCACTAAATACTGGAGGTACTTGGTTTTATCACTTTGGGACAGAGCTTTTAGTTGCAGTCTAAATACCAGGCAGGCTTCCATTGGATAAATATCCCATGTTTCATTTCAATGTGAGAAAAGGATAGTTATAAGGAAATAAAATGGTGTGTGTTTTATAATTATATCTGCAAGCTCAAAGAAATTGTGGCTGATTTTATATTGTCACCTCTCCGTTAAAAAGCCGGCTTGTATTCACTGCGAATCTGCATGTAAACAAACATGGCGGACCATAACTTGAAAAGGAGACGGGCTACATGTGGATTTTTTCTCATCAACTTGTTGAGCTAGGATGGCTCTATAAATAAGTAAGGTTTGAAAAGTTTTGTATGTGTAGTTTTTGTGGGAGCATGTAAAATGTTACTATTGTCGCCTATGGAAAATATTTAGTGGTAAGCTCCCATATATGAATCCCATAATAACCTGCTGTTAATGGACAACCCCAACGTTAGAAAGCAATATGGATCCCAATCACATGCCATATCTGATGGGGATCTATACTGTTTGTCATGCAATTTGTTAAGTTAACAAAAATATACCAAGAATATGATGGTTAAAAGTCAACAATTGGAGATGCTTAATTTATTCAGCAGGATAAGGGTTAAGCAAGTCAGCTACAGAACCATATATTGAGTTTGTGCCTCACTGAGAGTCCAATGTCAGACGCCTATACTCAAGTGATTTTTACACTGGATATACTGATGGTTAATTCTTGAAGAAACTGAAATGATCTTGAATGGGCTGTAAAACTTTAACCAAAACGTTATCATGTAAATTATGTAGCTATCTACAAGTCTGTGTAATGAATATCCTTGTCTAGCCAGGTTGGGGGGGGGGGGGGCAAATGTCCCTTTATAAAATAAGCAGTGGGGGGCAATTGTCCACCTGTAAAATTAGCACTGGGGGGGGGGGGCAGATGTCCATACCAAAAATAAGCTCTGGGGGCAAATGTCCGGGTCGCATTTTCAACTGTTGGGCAAATGTCCATTTTTAGATTAAGTCATTGGGGGGCAAACGTCCTGGGGGGGGGGGGGCTAACGTCCGGAGACCCTCTGAAACAGATTGTAGGTTCTAAGATCCATGACATGGTGCTAAAACATTGATCTTTGGTTCTGTTCAGGTTGTACACATGGTATGTTTGAAGCAGTAAATAGGTAACGAAACACGATCCCGGGCTTCTCCAGACTTTCTGATGAGTCTTTAAACCGAGGTCCCGTCTCCGTATGACCTTAGCTGTTGTTGGGGCGTAAAACTGAAACACACTCACCCACTTAAAAGAATGTCTCCTATAAATATGGAAGTGACTGTCTTCATGCAAACAGTGCGGACTTGGTAAGACGCTGATCTGAGTTTGTACTATATTCAGTCAATTTCCAATTTCATAAAAGTTTTCAATCTTATCATCACGAAAATATGTCTGTATATTTTTGACCCCTTTAAACCCCACTTTTATACGGTCAAACTGGGGTTTACAGGGGTATATATAATTTCTCTTATTTCTTCTCAGAGACATAGGTTGTGAGTACTCGTTAGAACCACCTCGGCGAGGCGGTTCTAACGAGCACCCACAACCTATGTTTGCAGTGAAAAAAAAGAGAAAAAGATCGCATATTTTTTTCAATAAAGAGATGTGAAAAAATGCACTATGTTGCATGGTTGAGTTTGCGAAATGTATACATCCTTTATTTTGTACCAAAAAAAAAAATCACTTTTTTCTGCATTGTGATAATTTGTTCAAAACTATAGCTGATTGAATTTTGAAATGAAGGAACAAGTGTGTGTAGCACAGTGACCTCTGACTTAAATGCCAGTTTGCCTTATCAGTAGGTAATCAGTAAGGGGTACAGAAAAGCAATAAACATTTCATGACTGCTGTAATCAATCATTTATAAACCAGAATCTTGGAATGTAAAATTCGCATTGTACTAGACCTTAATGTCTGAGACAAGATTAGAGATATTTGATAAACACACCAGGAAGGTTGGTCATTGGTAAACATGACATTAAGGTCTAGGAGCTAGACTACGCGCCTTCCTATCGCATTTATTAGCTGAGATATTGTGAAAAACATCATTTCTTTCTTCTGCTGGGAAGACCGAGAAAAAAAAAAGTTTTGTCTTGGAATTTCGGATTTTTTCTCCCTATACTTAGTCGCTATAAAAATGATGATGTTTGCCGTTTACCGCGCCTTCCTATCGCATTTTTTTAGCTGAGATATTGAGAAAACATTATTTTTTTCTTCTGCTGGGAACATCGAGAACAATTTTTGTCATCTTGTCTCTCTGCACCGGAGACCAAAGACGAAGAGAATACCGAGCGCGGTCCCTGAAAACGTACACAGACGCTTCCTTCAGCTCATTCCTTCCTTTGGTCAGCCAGATAAGGACGGAAAGCAGAGCGCGGTAGCTGTGCCCGTATCCAAAGCTATTCCCTTAGCGGCGAACGGTCTCCGGGATACGGTCTCTAAAAACCTTCACTTAGCAAATCCGATGCCAAGCGCGGACCCGAATTCGGTAGGCATAGTCTTCTATCATCTTGTCTCTCCGCCCCGGAGACTAGACACGAAGAGAAATCCGGGCGCGGTCCCTGAAAACGTACACAGACGTTTCCTTGAGTTCAGCTCTGTCCCACGGCCAGCCAGATAGGAACGGAAAGCAGAACTCGGCAGCTGTGCCTGTTTCCTAGGCTATTCCCGTAGCGTAGCACGGTCTCCGGTACACAAGGGTGTCCGTGAAGTTGGCTGCCAGTTGCCAATTCAATCGGCAAATGGAAAATGGCATCTAACTTCTCATTCTGGCTACCAATTCGCAAATTCTATTGAATTGGCAACTGGCAACTTCTGGCTACCGATTCGCAAATTCGATTGAATTGGCAACTGGCAGCCAGCTGCTATTTCGATTTGAGAGGGTTTTATAGTATAAGAAATAAATAGGCAATTGGCAAACGGCAACCAGATGCCAATTCGATAATTGTAGTGAATTGGCAATTGGCAACTGGCAGTCAGCTGCCAATTCGATTTGAGACGGTTTTAGAGTATAAGAACTGAATAGGCAACTTGCAAATGGCAACCAGATACCAATTCGGTAATTCTAATGAATTGGCAACTGGCAGCTAGCTGCCAATTCGATTTGAGAGGGTATTAGAGTATAAGAACGGAATATGCAACTGACAAACGGCAACCAGATTCCAATTCGATTTGAGACGGTTTAAGGGCATTAAAACTGAATACCCGCATGGCAAACGGCAGCCAGCTGCCAATTCGATTTGAGACGGTTTTAGAGTAGGCAACTGAATAGGCAACTGGCAAGCGGCAACCTGGTGCCAATTCGCTAATTCTAGTTAATTTGCAACTGGCAAATGGCAGCCAGCTGCCAATTTGATGCGAGAGGGATTTAGAGTATAAGAACTGTATAGGCAACTGGCAAACGGCTACCAGATGCCAATTCGATAATTCTAGTGAATTGGCAACTGGCAGCCCGCTGCCAATTCGATTTGAGAGGGTTTTAGAGGATAAGAACTGAATAGGCAACTGACAATGGCAACCAGATGCCAATTTCGCCAGTTCTACTGAATTGGCAACTGGCAACTTGCAGCCAGCTGCCAATTCGATTTGAGAGGATTTTTGAATATGAGAACTGAATAGGCAACTGGCGAACGGCAACCAGATGCCAATTCGCCATTTCTAGTGATTTGGCAACAGGCAACTGGTAGTCAGCTGCCACTTCGATTTGAGACGGTTTTAGAGTATATGACCTGAATAGGCAACTGGTAAACGGCAACCAGATGCCAATTCGATAATTCTAGTGAATTGGCACCTGGCAACTGGCAGCCAGCTGCCAATTCGATTTGAGACGGTTTTAGAGTATAAGAACCGAATAGGCAACTGGCAAACGGGAACCAGATGCCAATTCGCTAATTCTAGTGAATTGGCAAATGACAATTGGCAGCCAGCTGCCATTTCTATTTGAGAGGGATTTAGTGTGTAAGAACTGAATAGGCAACTTGCAAACGGCAACCAGATTCCAATTCGATAATTCAGGTAACCTGGCAACTGGCAGCCCGCTGCCATTGGATTTGAGAGCGTTTTAGAGTATAACAACTGAATAGGCAACTGGAAAACGGCAACCAGATGCCAATACGATAATTCTAGTGAATTCGCAACTGGCATCTGGCAGCCAGTTGCCAATTCACTAGAACTGGCGAATTGGCATCTTGTTGCCGTTTGCCAGTTGCCTATTCAGTTCTTATACACCAAAACCCTCTCAAATCGAATTGGCAGCTGGCTGCCAAGTGCCAGTTGCCATTTCACTAGAATAGGCGAATCGGTATCTGGTTGCTGTTTGCCAGTTTCCTATTCAGTTCTAAAATATTCTAAAACCATCTCAAATCGAATTGGCAGCTGGCTGCCAGATGCCAATTTACTACAATTATCGAATTGGCATCTGGTTGTCGTTTGCCAGTTGCCTATTCAGTTGTCATACTCTAAAACCGTCTCAAATCGAATTGGCAGCTGGCTGCCAGTCGCCAATTAACCACAATTAGCGAATTGGCATTTGGTTGCCGTTTGACAGTAGTGACATTAAATATGTTCTATAAAAGGGTTATCCTTTGGAAGCAAGGAATACACCACGGAACTGAAAAATTGGAGTGTGCATGTTTTCTGGGCCAGACTAGCTAGTTTCGGGCAATTAGACCTCACCAAACCTTCCGTTGTCGGAGCACGGTCTCCGAGCTAGGCCTAGAACGGAGGCTGAGCGCAGCCACTGTGCCCGTGTCTAAAAGCCTGAACTAAGCATGGTCCCTAAAAACGTATACAGACGTTTCTTTGAGTTCAGCGCTGTCCCACGGCCAGCCAGATAGGGACGGAAAGCAGAACTCGACAGATGTGTCCGTTTCCCAGGCTATTCCCGTCGCGGAGCACGGTCTCCGGGCTATGCATAGAACAGAGGATGAGCGCCGTCTCAAGCCTTTCCGCAGCGGAGCACGGTCTCCGATCTATTCAATGAACGCAGGCTGAGCGCCGCCGCTGTGCGTAAGGCTCAATCCTTCACTTATCAAAACCAAAGCCATGTGTAGACTCGGACACGATAGACAAAGTCTTGCATCATCTTGTCTCTATGCCCTGGAGACCAGAGACGAAGAGAAAGCCGAGCGCGGCCCCTGGAAACGCACACAGACGCTTCCTGGAGCTCATTTTCGTCCTGCGGACAGCCAGATACGGACGGAAAGCAGAGCCCGGTAGTTGTGCCCGTATCCAAAGCTATACCCGTAGCGGAGAACGGTGCCGGGCTAGGCATAGAACGGAGGCTGAGCGCCGCCACTGTGCCGTATCTGAAAGCCTTCAAAACCAAAGCCAAGCGCGGACCCGAATTGGGTAGACATAGTCTTCTATCATCTTGTGGCTCCGCCCCGGAGACCAGAGACGAAGAGAAAGCCGAGCGCGGTCCCTGAAAAACAAAGACGCTTCCTCGAGTTCAGACCTGTCCTGCGCACAGCCAGATACGGACTGAAAGCAGAGAGCGGTAGCTGTTTCCGTATCCAAAGCTTTACCCGTAGCGGAGAACGGTCTCTTGGCTAGGCCTAGAACGGAGACAGAACGCCGCCACTTTACCCGTGTCTCAAGCCTTTCCGCAGCGGAGCTTGGTCTCCAGTCTATTCATTGAACGGAGGCTGATAGCCGCCGCTGTGCCCGTGTCCCAAGCCTTCACATATCAAAACCAAAGCCATGTGTGGACCCGGACACGGTAAACAAAGTCTTCTATCATCTTGACTCTCTGCCCCGGAGAACAGAGACAGAGAGAAAGCCGAGCGCGGTCCCTGAAAACTTACACAGACGCTTTCTGGAGCTTATTCCTGTCCTGCGGACAGCCAGATAAGCACGTTAAGCAGAGCGCGATAGCTGTGCCCGAATCCAAAGCTATCCCTGTAGCAGCGAACGGTCTCCGGGCTAGGCACAGAACGGAGGCAGAACGCCGCCACTGTGCCCGTGTCCCAAGCCTTCCCGCAGCAGGCGACGGTCTCCGAGCTAGGCATAGAACGGAGGCTAAGCGCCGCCACTGTGCCCGTGTCTAAAAGCCTTCACGTAGCAAATACTCTGTTACATCGCGTTGCAAAGTACTATGAAGTTCCTCATTCCTTATGCGCAATTGAAGCTTGCTGGATTTCGAAACCTATACCATTATGCTAAGAAGTAAAAATGATGATGAATGCGACATACGCAAATGTTCTGTTACACCGCGTCGCAAAGATCTATGGGGCCGAAAATCGAACAAGGAATAAGGAAAAATTGGATTTATTCCTTATTCCTTATTCGCAATTGATATTTCCTGGATTTCGAAACCTATAACAGTATGTTTAGAAGCAAAAATGATGATGAATTCGCCATACGCAAATGTTCTGTTACACCGCGTTGCAAAGTACAGTGAGGTTAAAAATCGAATAAGGAATAAGGAAAATTTGGATGTGTTCCTTATTGCTTATTCGCAATTGAAACTTGCTGGATTTCGAAACCTATACCATTATGCTTAGAAGTAAAAATGATGATGAATGCGACATACGAAAATGTTCTGTTACACCGCGTCGCAAAATAATAAGGAATAAGGAAAATTTGGATTTATTCCTTATTCCTTATTCGCAGTGGATACTTTCTGGATTTCGAAACCTATACCAGTATGTTTAGAAGTAAAAATGTTGATGAATGCGCCATACGCAAATGTTCTGTTACACCGCGTGCAAAGCACTGTGAAGTTAAAAATCGAATAAGGAATAAGGAAAATTTGGATCTGTTCCTTAATCCCTATTCGCAATTGAAACTTGTTGGATTTCGAAACCTATACTATTATGCTTAAGAGTAAAAATGATGATGAATGCGACATACGCAAATGTTCTGTTACACAGCGTCGCAAAGATCTATGGAGCCGAAAATCGAGGAAAATTTAGATTTATTCCTTATTCCTCAGTCGCAATTGATACTTCCTGGATTTTGAAACCAATACCATTATGTTAAGAAGTAAAAATGATGATAAATGCGCCATACGCAACTGTTCTGTTACATCGCCTCGCAAAGTATTGTGAAGTTCAAAATCGAATAAGGAATAAGGAAAATTTAGATTTGTTCCTTAATCCTTATTCGCAATTGACTCTTGCGGGATTTCGAAACCTATACCATTATGCTAAGAAGTAAAAATGATGATGAATTCGACATACGGAAATCTTCTGTTACACCGCGTCGCAAAGATCTATGGGGCCGAAAATCGAATAATAAGGAATAAGGAAAATTTGGATTTATTTCTTATTCCTTATTCGCAATTGATACTTCCTGGATTTCGAAACCTATACCAGTATGTTTAGAAGTAAAATGATGATAAATGCGCAATACGCAAATGTTCTTTTACACCGCGTTGCAAAGTACTGTGAAGTTCAAAATCAAATGAGGAAATAAGGAAATTTTGGATTCGCTCCTTATTCCTTATTCGTAATTGAAACTTGCTGGATTTCGAATTTTATACCATTATGCTTAAAAATGATGATGAATGCGACATACGCAAATGTTCTGCTACACCGCGTCACAAAGTTCTATGGGGCCGAAAATCGAATAAGGAATAAGGAAAAATTGGATTTATTCCTTATTCGTAATTTATACTTCCTGGATTTCGAAACCTATACAATTATGTTAAGAAGTAATAATGATTATGAATACCCAAATGTTCTGTTACACCGCATCGCAAAGTACTGTGAAGTTCAAAATCGAATAAGGAATAAGTAAAATTTAGATTTGTTCCTTATTCCTTATTCGCAATTGAAACTTGCTGGATTTCGAAACCTATACCATAATGCTTAGAAGTAAATGATGATGAATGCGATATACGCTAACGTTCTCTAACACCGCGTCGCAAAGAACTACGAAGTTCAATATCGAATAAGGAACAAGTAATAATTATTAAGGAACAAGGAATAGGGAACAAAGAATAAGGAATAAGGAACCAACTTACTCTAGTGAAACAACAATGATGTTTTTTTCTCATAATCTCAGCTATTAAATCCGATAGAAAGGTGCTGTAAACGGCAGTCTTCATCATTTATATAGCGACTAAGTATTGAGAGAAAAATCAGAAATTCGAAGACAATGTTTTTCTCGATCTTCCCAGCAGATGAAAAAAAAATGATGTTTTTCTCAATATCTCAGCTAATAAATGCGATAGGAAGGCGCGGTGAACAGCAGACCTTATCATTTTTATAGCGACTAAGTATAGAGAGAAAAAATCCGAAATTCGGAGACAAAAATTTTTCTCGATCTTCCCAGCAGAAGAAAAAAATGATGTTTTTCTCAATATCTCAGCTAATAAATGCGATAGGAAGGCGCGGTAAACGGCATTCTTCATCATTTTATAGCGACTAAGTATAGAGAGAAAAAATCCGAAATTCGGAGACAAAATTTTTTCTCGATTTTCCCAGCAGAAGAAAAAAATGATGTTTTTCTCAATATCTCAGCTAATAAATGCGATAGGAAGGCGCGGTAAACGGCAGGCTTCATCATTTTTATAGCGACTAAGTATACAGAGAAAAAATCCGAAATTCGGAGACAAAATTTTTTCTCTATCTTCCCAGCAGAAGGAAAAAAATAATGTTTTTCTCAATATCTCAGCTAATAAATGCGATAGGAAGGCGCGGTAAACGGCAGTCTTCATCATTTTTATAGCGACTAAGTATAGAGAGAAAAAATCCGAAATTCGGGACAAAATTTTTTCTCTATCTTTCCAGCTGAAGAAAAAAAATGATGTTTTTCTCAATATCTCAGCTAATAAATGCGATAGGAAGGCGCGGTAAACGGCAGTCTTCATCATTTTTATAGCGACTAAGTATAGAGAGAAAAAATCCGAAATTCGGAGACAAAATTTTTTCTCGATCTTCCCAGCAGAAGAACAAAAATGATGTTTTTCTCAATATCTCAGCTAATAAATGCGATATGAAGGCGCGGTAAACGGCAGTCGTCATCATTTTTATAGCGACTAAGTAAAGAGAGAAAAAATCCAAAATTAGGAGACAAAAATTTTTCTCGGTCTACCCAGCAGAAGAAAAAAATGATGTTTTTCTCAATATCTCAGCTAATAAATGCGATAGGAAGGCGCGGTAAACGGCAGTCTTCATCATTTTTATAGCGACTTAGTATAGAGAGAAAAAATCCGAAATTTGGAGACAAAAACTTTTCTCTATCTTCCCAGCAGAAGAAAAAAATAATATTTTTCTCAATATCTCAGCTAATAAATGCGATAGGAAGGCGCGGTAAACGGCAGTCTTCATCATTTTTATAGCGACTTAGTATAGAGAGAAAAAATCCGAAATTTGGAGACAAAAACTTTTCTCTATCTTCCCAGCAGAAGAAAAAAATAATATTTTTCTCAATATCTCAGCTAATAAATGCGATAGGAAGGTGCGGTAAACGGCAGTCTTCATCATTTTTATAGCGACTAAGTATAGAGAGAAAAAATCCGAAATTCGGAGACAAAATGTTTTCTCGACCTTCCCAGCAGAAGAAAATATTGATGTTTTTCTCAATACCTCGGCTAATAAATGCGATATGAAGGCGCGGTAAACGGCAGTCTTCATCATTTTTATAGCGACTAAGTATAGAGAGAAAAAATCCGAAATTCGGAGACAAAAATTTTTCTCGGTCTTCCCAGCAGAAGAAAAAAAATGATGTGTTTCTCAATATCTCAGCTAATAAATGCGATAGGAAGGCGCGGTAAACGGCAGTCTTCATCATTTTTATAGCGACTTAGAAAAGAGAATAAAAATTCCGAAATTCGGAGACAAAAATTTTTCTCGGTCTTCCCAGCAGAAGAAAAAAATGATATTTTTCTCAATATCTCAGCTAATAAATGCGATAGGAAGCCGCGGTAAACGGCAGGCTTCATCATTTTTATAGCGACTAAGTATAGAGAGAAAAAATCCGAAATTCGGAGACAAAATTTTTTCTCCGTCTTCCAAGCAGAAGAAAAAAATAATGTTTTTCTCAATATCTCAGCTAATAAATGCGACAGGAAGGCGCGTTAAACGGCAGTCTTCATCATTTTTATCGCGACTAAGTATAGAGAGAAAAAATCCGAAATTCGGAGACAAAAATTTTTCTCTATCTTCCCAGCAAAAAAAAAAAAAAAAAAATTCTCAATATCTCGGCTTATAAATGCGATAGGAAGGCGCGGTAAACGGCAGTCTTCATCATTTTTATAGCGACTAAGTATAGAGAGAAAAAATCCTTAATTCGGAGACAAAAAGTTTTCTCTAATTTCCCAGCAGAAGAAAAAAATAATGTTTTTTTTCTCAATATCTCAGCTGATAAATGCGATAGGAAGGCGCAGTAAACGGCAGACTTCATCATTTTTATAGCGACTAAGTGTAGAGGGGAAAATGATCCGAAATTTGGAGATAAAAATTTTTCTCGGATTTCCAGCAGAAGAAAAAAAAAATGTTGTTTTTTTCTCAATATCTAAGCTAATATATGCGATAGAAACGCGCAGTAAACCGCATACATCATCTTTTGAAGAGACTTTGTATGTAGTCTTTTTTTTTTTTTGTTCAGTTGTTCTGCTAACTTGACCATCCTTCTGTTGGTTTAGTTGTTTTGCTAATATGACCATTTTCTACTCGTTCTGCTCTAATGTTTTTTGACCAGTTCGTTCTGCTCGTTCTGCTATCTTGACCAATCCGTTCTGCTCGTTCTGCTGTTCTGCTAACTTTACCTGGCCATGAAGCTACGATGTTGATTTAGTCAAATTGAATGGCAATGCAAAATCCAAAAATAACAACAACAAAAAAAAAAAAAAAACCGGAAAATTTTCAGATATAGTAATTCTGAGATGTTTTAAATTTCTGCACAGAACATAGATAGTGTATACTCGTTAGACCCGCCTCGGCGAGGCGGTTCTAACGAGTATCCACAATCTATGACCGCCTCGGCGAGGCGGTTCTAACGAGTATCCACAATCTATGTATTTGAGATGAAAAAAGAAAATAAGAACAAACTACATGTATGTATATGCGCCTGAAAACCCCAATTTTTCTATATAAAAGTGGACTTAAAGGGTTCAAGATTATTAATCGCCTTTTTCGTGATGGGATAAAACAATATCCCCTAATTGGAGACCCTAGAAGAAAGACGCAAAAACCACAAATTAACTTTGTTTTATAAAATGGTTTACTGTATTGTGCCATCTTATCTATCTTCTCTTGTACCTCATCCTGTCAGTAGTGCATCGTCATACAACCTACGTAACTCAAACGACATTCAGACGATTCATTACTAATCATTACTATAATTCTTTTCTTCCATCCTCAATTCGGGATTGGAACGACTTACCACTAGATGTCAGAAATTCAGACTCTGTGACAAGTTTTAAACACAAATTGAAAGACAGGCACAGATTAGTTCCGAAATTCTATTATACTGTTAACAGAAAACTGCAAATATTACACACTCGACTTCGAACACGATGCAGCTCCCTCAATTACGACTTGTTCCAGAAAAACATCTCCGACTCACCTCTTTGTGCATGCGGAGAAACTGAAACCGCAGAACATTATTTTCTTGGTTGTCCACTCTATGACAACCAACGAGTAAATCTTATATACTCTATAACTGCTTACTCGACAGTTTCAATTCAAGTCATTCTCTTCGGTAACAATTTGTTGCCGGTACATGCAAATAATGTCATCTTTGAAGCTGTGCAGAAATACATTAGAGAGACTAAAAGATTTTGAGCATCATTGAAGTGGCTGTACCTTGCAACAGTCATCATGCCTTCCCCTTGACCCTCTGGATTCCACTCATTATATTTTTGTACTTTTGTCTTATCTTATTTTTCTTATCATATTCATTTTTTCTACCTAAACGCTTATCAATCATCAATTATGAAATTCCAAGTTCATGATGATTTTGCTAAATCTTGATGCATTTGCTATCTTTCTAAAGATTTAAGCACGTAGAAATGCTCATATGAAAATCGTCTTATCACATACATGTATATTATTAAGTATGATATTATTTGCTTGTGTCTATTCTTGACTGTTACATGTATTTAAAAACTGTCTACCGTCATTATAGATGTAAATGTATATATTGTGTTTGAGGAGAAGAACTAAATAAGCTGATAGCTTCCGTTCTAATCCTGGTTATAAAGTAAAAATTTATGTATTGTATTTCGTATGGTGAACAGAGAAATAAATATGTTTAAACTAAACAATATGACTATTTTTGGTATTTTTAAATTTTTGCCTCATGTAGTCTCGGAAAAAGGCCATTTTCAGTTTTCTTCATGCAGCTGAGTGGCAGGCTCTTAATCCTACAAGTCATTATGATGCCAATGTGACAGTTAGAGAATTAGCAAGATGAATTTGGCGAGGATCGAACCCAGACAGCCTATGCTAATAGCATAGGGAAACACTCTCGGTTGTTTTGCCAATGTCGTAGTATTACCTGTCACTCCGGTGGCCTGGTTTCGATCCCTGCCGGATTCGTCCAAATTTTCACCATCATTTGTAATCTAACGTAAATAGCCCAAATGTGCATTGAATTTGTTTAGAATGTTTTGGCCCAGTCAACACTATCAAGTTAATTTAGTCTGTCAGTCAGCCTAACCACATTTTTCTTGGATAGCCTTAGACATAGGTGGTTATCCAGTGAAGTGCATATTCTTTCGCCATCCGCTGACAACTGACCTAGGCTGATAATGACCATAGAAAAGATTGCATGACCATTTTTTATATAAGAATGCTGTCAACTCTGACAGGAATCGCGACCTCCTGATCACAGTATAAAGCGCATCCGACTTAGCTACCGAAGCCGGCTTGCACATAAGCCCTCTATGCGTAGTGGATTAGAGCGCTGATTCTTAATCATTAGGTCCCTCAACGTTGTGGTTCGAGCCTGGTCAAGTTCTGTAACGGATGGTCAGGTGGTTTTTCTCTGGGCGCTCCGGTTTTCGCCCAAAATTGATTAACGATCGGCTCGATAAAAGATCTTGAAAGGGTCGTAAAACAAACAAACAAACAAAAAACCTCCATGAGTATCATTGCTACGTGATTCTTGGACTCCCATGTTTTTGGTTTTTGGTTTTACGGCCCTTTCAAGTTTATTTCATTCTTAGCGAGCCGGTCGTTAATCAGTGGTGAGCGAAAACCGGCGTATCCGGAAGATGATGAAAAAGAAGCAGAATTGGCATTATTATTATTATAATCATCATTATTATTTGACCAGCGTCACAATAATGCGATTTCTCTACATTTATTTATTTTTATCGGGTTCCGCCAGCTCATGAGAAGCCTCCGTGGTGCAGTGGTTATGCTACTCGCCTAGTAAACCAGGGATCGCAGGATCGATCCCGGGCTTCTCCAGACTTTCGGATGAGTCTTTAAACCGAGGTCCCGACTCCGTATGACCTTAGCTGTTGGTGGGACGTAAAACTAAAACTCACTCACTCACTCCGCCAGCTCATGCGAAAATAATACCTGTTCATAGACGACCGGCAAAGGCTCGGGCAAGGCTACGCATACGCGCAATCTCAGTAGTGAATATGACGCCAGTGGACATGTACTATATATCACAAGCTTAACTGACTAACAGAATGAATCAACACAGTAACTCTCTAACACATGTAAGTAAACTTGTTTTGTTGTTTGATTTGAGTTTTAACGTCCCCGTCAACACTGTAAAGGTCATTTTGGAGACGTCGCTTCCAATTTTGTGGGACTTTTACCCGACATTGAGATGAAATGACATCTCAAGCCCTGTCGCCTAATGAAACCAATAGGGTTTATTAGCATGGACGGTCCGCCTCGCACCGCGGTTCCTGGACAGGCTTAGATCCTCTAAGCGGTTTACCAGTACTAGTGTGCGGGCCGGATTCAGCTCGGCGTGGAAGCATCGTGCAGCCCATATATTTCTTCAAGCCCCTATGGACGGTGGCTGTTAAGTAAACTTGGTCCAAGGGAGTTGCTGACCCAATAGGGTTTATAAGCATGGACAGTTCAACTCGCATCGCTTTACCTGGGAAGGCTTAGATTCTCTGAGCGGTTTACCAGTACTCGTGTGCGGTCGGTTTCAGCTCTGCGTGGAAGCATCATGCAGCCCATTTATTTTTTTCAAGCCCCAATGGTTGGGGGCCGACAACATGTGGTATAAAGTATGCAGAGAGAGGCCTTATGGTAGCTTTTTGCAAGAAATAGTGCAAGAAATATGCAAACGCGCATTTGAACAACATAATTCAGAGAGAGGCCTAAGGGTAGCTAGTGTAAGAAATATGCGAACACGCATTTGAACAACATAAATGGCCCCTTTCCTGTGTGTTGGGTCATTTTTTTTCTTGACTACCTGATGCGATAAGTCCAGCTGATATTAGGTCTGGGGCGTTCAATATCAAACCATAAATTATGGTTTCTATGGTTACAGTATCCTGTTACATGTAACTTCACTGACTTGCTGTTGTCTCGCCTTTAAAGCTTTATATTTTCAAATAATTTAGAGTTCAATTAACTGAATTCTTACTATTATTATGGAGTCTTCAGTATTCCATATTGCTGCATAATATGGAAAATATTAATTATTTTATTAATTATTCATTCAGTAAATCTTCGATAACTTGAACACGGGTAGTTCCGTTTACCATGGATTATTCGAACTTGTTATTGAGTACCTGGACACGGCTTTTCATTGATCCAGTTATTCATATATTTAGGAAAACCAAGGAGTTTCTTTATTTATGGTTTTGTCTTGAAAATGTGTTGTGTGTACTCATTAGCACCGTGTCAATGAGGTAACTTTAGTACTGCACACAACATTATTCTACAGAGAAGATGGAAAAGATTTCCACCCATGCTTTATGACTTGATGCTACGATTAACCCTCGGTAATTCGAAGTTCCACTACATCGAACAAATATCATGATCCAATAGTTATTTGAGTTATCGAAGTTCGACTGAACATGTGCTTTTGACATACATATTTGGCGAACTATACACTGAAGATCGTTCGCTCGAAGTAAGCAGTTACTAAACCACTCCTAGTCAATAATACAGCATTACCAGACTCATTCCATAAACACGCCTATTCCAATATACTGAAAATTTTGCCACTAAAATGAAAATTATCAGATAAAAATATTCGGTATTTTTCATATATCTGCTCTAAACATAACTTGTGGATACCCGCTAGAACCGCCCTCGGCGGTGTTGTTCTAACGTGTACCCTGAATCTATGTTTTCGAGCAGAAATAAGAAAAATAAAGTATAACCCTCTAAACGCCAGTTTTACTGTGTGAAAGTGGGCTTAAGGGGGTCAAATTATATAGACGTGTTTTCGTGATATCATTGAAATGTTCTATTTTATATATGCAAATGTAATTTGATTTCCATGAGTTCAACGGTTCTCTTTTCTATATATAATGGAGACTGTTATTTCGTATTGCATGTCTCCTTGTTCATTCGACATCCGATGTCTTATCGTATTTTAAACTAATACACCTCACGAAAATGAAATGTTTTCACGCGCGTTTGTGCATGGGTAAAACAAAATTGTGGTAACTCGAGAGCAATTGAAACATTTGAAAAATGTAAGCACTGAATTGTAAATGCGTACATGTGCTTACATGTAACTGACTGTGCAAAGTTCTGAAATCACGTTAACAAGTCCGTATGATACATTATCTTGTAAAGCCCACTTCAGACAATTAAAACTGGGTTTTACAAAGATAGCTATCATTTGTCCTATTTTTGCTAAAAACGCAGTTTCTTGGTTCCCGTTACAGTGTTGACGGGGACGTTAAACCTCAAATCAAACAAACCAAACAAAACCTCCGCAATCAGGCGATTCTAACGAAAACCCACAGTTTATTTTGTAGCTGATATAAAAAATATAAGGAAGATGGCATTCTTAGGACATGGTAGAAAAGGGTATTCGCTAACAAACAATGAGTAAACTCCGATTATAATAATATTACGGAAACATGTTGAAACATGTGAATATGACTGTTATCAAAATAATCGCAAACCTTTACAAAAGATTGGGTAACATTTTCAATCGTTTGTTGTCCATGTCAAAGGAATGTAAACATTTCAAACGTTTGCATAGTTTTTCAGTAGGTAAAACGAATGTTTTGACGAATTGTCCAACTATTTGAAAATAAATGGGTAAAGTGCACAAGGTTTTAGTCACACAAATGCTTGCTGAATTCACAGATATACCTCCGATTTATGATGTTACGGACACATATCTTAAACTTGTTCATTTGACAGCTAACACAAGAACTGCAAAGATATGCAAAGGTGTGGGTAATATTTGCAAATCTTTGTTGATTTTGTGAACGGCATGTAAACATTTCCAAACATTTACATACATTTCACCTAGCCCCCGCCCAAAGCGGCTTGAAGAAATATATGGGCTGCATGATGCTTCCACGCAGAGCTGAATCCGGCCCGCACACTAGTACTGGTAAACCGCTTAAAGGATCTAAGCCTGTCCAGGAACCGCGGTGCGAGGCGGGCCGTCCATGCTAATAAACCCTATTGGTTTCATTGGGCGACAGGGCTTGAGATGTCATTTCATCTCGATGTCGGGTAAAAGTCCCACAAAATCGGAAGCAACGTCTCCAAAATGACCTTTACAGTGTTGACGGGGAAGTTAAACCTCAAATCAAACAAACAAACATACACTTCAACAAGTAATGTGACTTATTTAATTGCGGCAGAAATGGATATTTGCATGTTTATGCAAAAAAAAGTCAAAATAAAGTTTTTAAAATAAAATTCTAGGGACGCAAAGTCACATCAAATATATGATATATTTGAAAATACCATTCGTAATATTGCAAAAATACGCAAATAAATTGGATACATTTGCTAATTTTTAACCAGTATGATAACATATGGCAAAGAGATGCGGCATTTCCATTGTTGCCCGTAGGTCAGTAAATGTTTCGCGCATATAACAGGTGGCATGCCACTTAAATTAGCATATATACGCAAATGATTTTAAATCGAGGTTTTCATGCAGTGCATGTAATTACGGTTGGGTTCTTTAACCTGCACATGGGATGGTTCTCCCTGCACAGGCGGCCTCCAGTTAACGTCCAGATCTGAAGGACGATGCACTTTATGCCATTCATACCTGCAAATGATGCCAATGGAGCGTGTTCGTGCACCGAAATTTTGTCACCGCTGCTGGGGATGCAGTTATCTCCATACCGGATTCAGAAAAAGAAATTATTTTTTGTTGAAATCGTGGACATGTTGTGTTATTTTCAAAACGGTTTCACTCATGCTTGTGCAGAAATAAAAAAAAATATCCAGCCTGTTAAAATGCCACCAAAACGTAAATGTTTAAAAGGATGCAACATGGAAACAATTTGTTCCCTATTGCAACATATTCCTTTTTATGTGTTTGAAATTTTGATCCTGGGTCGCGAATGGTCAGTAAATGACAATACGCACTATTAAGGTTGGGCCCTTTAGGTCCTTTTCCAACAGGGATTAAAGGGGACAGAACCCCTACAGTGCAGCACACACATGCTCTCTCATACGCGAGTTTCTGAAGTGGACGCTTCTATTTATGAATTTGGTCGAATCAATTGATATCAACCTTGAGGGGTTTTTTTCGGGGGGGGGGGGTCGTTTTACGGTCCTTTCGGGATCATTTCACACATATCGAGCAGATCGTTAATCACATGTGGTCGAAGACCGTAGTATCCGGAGAAAAACCACCTGACCTTCCGATGCAGAACTCGGCGTCTCACATATGATCCGAGCCTTCAGCGGTGAGACACCTATTATTTAAGAATCAGCGCTCTTATCAACTACGCCACGGAGGCCCGTCTCAACCTTGATATAATAGTGTCCTGAACCACGACCTGAAGTGGTTTATTTTTGGTTACCTCAATTTAAGACGGCCACGCCCAACAGGGCAATAAGAAATAGATGGGCCATATGATGTTTCCACGCAGAGCTGAAACCGAACGCACACGAGTACTGGTAAACCACTTAGAGGGTCTAAGCCTACTCAGGAAATGTGCACGAGAAAACATCCCTAATCTTACGACATGAAAGCCGTAACAAAGGAAAGAAGCATAGCCTGAAAAAAATCCCCGCTTATAGTGGGATTCGAACCTGGGCCACTCGGGTGATAGTCAAGTGCTCTAACCGCTGAGCCAAAGAGTCGACGTAGATAACGTAGATAAGTGAAGGGAGGCCCCTCATAACACGCCCCCTCTTTAAGGAAGTCATCATTTTTGATGACGTGAAGCCAACTTCGGCACGAAGCCATTTTCAGCGAGATAAATATGTTCTATAAAAGGGTTATCCTTTGGAAGCAAGGAATACACCACACAACTGGAAAATATGAAGTGTACATGTTTTCTGGGCCAGACTAGCTAGTTTCAGCCAATTAGGCCTCATCAGTGACCCTCAAATATTTTCAAATTCCACATTGGAATCAATGATCACAAAGGACAAGAAAATATGAACTACACTATGATGTAGGGCAGGGAGACTTTTTACGGTCGCCACACATTACCAGACACCAGCTGTAGTGACGTTAAATATGTTCTATAAAAGAGTTATCCTTTGGAAGTCTGATCCCGGAAGAGCCCCCATCTTACGACATGAAAGCCGTCACAAAGGAAAGAAGCATAGCCTGTAACCATCCCCGCCTATAGTGAGATTCGAACCCGGGCTGCTCGGGTGATAGTCCAGTGCTCTATCCGCTGAGCCAAAGAGTCGACGGTCGCAGTTGTCAAAGAGTGGTGATAAACCCTATATGCTATGCATGTAGATAAGTGAAGGAAGGAAATTTGAAACATTGAAACATTTTATTGCTTATAACAAGCATATGTGTTGGGCCCTAGGGAATCAAGATCCAGTTCGAATCTACCATGGTTGATGAAACGACGATGTTAAGGCAATTAAACTTTCGCTGTAATTTTGTTGAGGTCTTTTTCTGCACAGGGCCTAATTCTACCTCTCGAACTTTCCGATCCGAAGACCCAAGTAACGTGAAGCCTTCGTCTTGGACTTCGTCTCGGCCTTTGATGCACATGCCATGGAAGCCCTGGAGGGACTTCAGAAGTTGGAAGACGGGCGCTAGAGGGTGATTGTCGGGACTAAGTAAGTGGAAGTACGAAGCCGGGCGTTAGAAGTCTGAAGAAAGAAGTCGGGTGTAATAAGTAGGAAATTGAAATTTATAAGTCGAAAGTTGGAAGTCGAAGGTTGTAAGTTGAAAATCATAGAAGAGATGAAGTTAGAAGTCCCATCAGGACTTCTTTATTTCAGTGGCTTGAAGCAACATTTAAAATGTTAAAAAGAAGTTTCCATCAAATACAGTTATTATAGATGAATATTGCAGGGTGTAAGAAATTTGAAGTCCGAAGCCAGAAGGAGAAAGTCTGAAATCAGAAATTAGGAGTTTGAAGTCAGACGTTCGAAATTAGAAGTTATAAGTTGGAAGTTAGAAATAAGAAATCAGAACTGAGAAGTGATGAAGTAAGCAGTCCCGTTTACGTAATCGAAACTTCTTGAGGTGGGGATATTGCAGGTGCAAATATCTGCTTTGTTTTCTGTTTTGTTTTGTTTTTGTTTGTTTTTTGTTTCATGTCGAAGGGGTCAAATCAATTAACGACGAAATAAGGTCACCTTAATTTTTGGCATAATGTCGAATGCTAAACTTGGTTTTGGCATAGTACTAGCGAAATGAAATTACCAGGCTTTAAATTCGGTTTGCCTGAAGTTCTGAACGCATACACTTAGTAGATTGCTAGGCCTGGAGGTATCTCCGCAAAGTGAGATACCGAACTTAGAGCATTGGTGCCGCCCCTTTTGTCATACCAAGAAAGGGGGAGGAGAAGTAACTGTTTTCCTTTTTGTTTCTTGTGCTTTCTTAGTATCTGTAACAAAAAGTTATTTTCATGAAATGCATAGCTGTTTGGCTGGGTCAGGCTTTCATTGGAATATCGGTCACCCAATTTACACAGTGTATGTCTGCCTGTCCGTCTGTCCGTCCCACCGTCTGTCTGTTTGTCTGTCTGTCAGACCAGTTAGTAAGTCAGCCAGTAAGTCAGTGATGGTCTTTCTGAGTGGCTGACTTATTGACTGGTGAATTACTGTCTGCTATCATTGTATCCAGTATAGATGAGTTTAGGCTGATTAACTTCCTTGGCTACGCTGCGCATGCGCAGTTTTGTGGCAAAAAGTAATCAATCGGGCCCGTTTGTGTACAGTAAACTAAGGAAAAATGAGATTTTTAAGCATAGTTTTTTTCATTTCATCCACAACATTCACAGACTTTTATACTGCAGTTCAGCGGCCCCCGCCCATCGGGGCTTGAAGAAATAGATGGGTTCCACGCAGAGCTGAAACCGACCCGCAAACGAGTACTGGTAAACCGCTTAGAGGATCTAAGCCTACCCAGGCAATGCGGTGCGAGTCGGACGTACCATCCATGCTTATAAACCCTATTGCTTTCATTGGGCGGCAGGGCTTGAGATGTCATTTCACCTCAATGTCGGGTAAAAGTCCCACAAAATTGGAAACAACGTCTCCAAAATGACCTTTATATTGTTGACGGGGAAGTTAAACCTCTAATCAAAGAAACAAAAAATGCAGTTCACAATCTTTTGAATCACAACAGTACTTAGCAGATACCATGTCCGAATTCTCATCTTACTATTCCATTATACACATGTACATGCTATTTGTTGTTAGCTGTATGTTTTAAATTAATGCGTGTTTAATTCTCATACCCTGAGTTAGAGGGTCCTGAATAAATCTTTGACCTGACTTGACTTTCAAGACAAAAAAATGAGCAGTTAAGCAAAAACATTACTGGCAGAGTCTCAGAAGCGATACTTTGAAAAACCTGAACACGCAAGTACCATAGCCAGACTGGATAGCACTTAGACATTCGGGACGTATCTCATTAGGCAGGAGGGAAATGTAAAAGGTCGAAGGTGTGGCTCGGTATCTCAGTCGGTATAGTGTTTGTACGGTATACGAGGAGCCCTGGGTTCGCAGAGCTAAAACTGACCGCACATGAGTACATGTACTGTTAAACTATTTTATCTGGCGGGAAGGCTTGAGATCTTATTTAATCTCAATGTGGGTACAGGAAGCGACGTCTTAAAAATGACCCAAATAGTGTTAACGGGGACAGTGATTTTTTTAGATTTAACGTACCCGCTAACACTATACAGGTCATTTTGGAGACGTTGCTTCAAATTATGTGGGACTTTTACCCGATATTGAGATGAAATGACATCTCAAGCCCTGTCGCCCAATGAAACCAATAGGGTTTATAAGCATGGACGGTCCGATTCGCACCGTTTTGCCTGGGCTGGCTTAGATCCTCTAATTGGTTTACCAGAACTCGTGTGCGTTGGTTTCAGCTCTGCGTGGAAGCATCATGCAGCCCATCAATTTCTTCAAGCCTCAATGGGCGGGGATCGCGGGGACGGTGAATGTCATTGTTCAAACAACCCTGTTGCTAGTTGTAAACGATTGATCTTTATCACCCACATGTTGAGTCCGTCAGGTTAGTAATCCTTCGATTCATCTTCACTGTCTCACCCCCTCCCCCGCCCATCGGGGCTTGGGGAAATAGATTGGGCTGCATGGTGGTTCCACGCAGTGCTGAAACTGGACACACATGAGTACTGGTAAACCGCTTAGATGGACTAATATTGTCCAGGCAAAGTGATGTGAGTCAGACCGTCAAATGAAAATTAGCCTTTTGGTTCCATTAGGAGTTAAGGCTTGAGATGTCATTCCATCTCAATGGCGGGTAAAAGTCCTACAAAAAGGGAAGCAGCGTCTCAAAAATGACCTAAATAGTGTTGACGGGGACATTCAACCACAACCAACCAACCAATCATCTTCACTGTCGCATCGTTTGCCTTGCGATTAGCGCAACATGGCGCGACCATTGTCAGTTTATTATTCGAGTATTAATTGTTTTGGGTTTAACGACACGTCAACCCATGGGGATAATTTTTGTCTCGTCTCCCAGAGAAAGGGAGAAAAAATATAGAAGAGATCGTAGGTCAAAGTAAAGGACACAGGAGAATGAGGAAAATGAATGACAGTGTAGAAATAGAAGGAATAAGAGCACCCCCTCTACCCTTACCTGTTGCAAGGATAGCAGGTCTTACCCAATTGTCAGTCAATATCAGTTGGACGCCACAGTGACGCAAGACATACGTCACCTTTACCTTACCCTTTATTTAAAATTGTCAAATTCAAAGAAATTAATAACTGCTATCGGCTCAGTCTGAACAACTGTTATTAGCTCACCAGAGCCGAAGGCTCCGGGGGAGCTTATAGGATAGGCAGTTGTCCGTCGTCGTCGTCTGCGTCTGTGTCTGCGTCTGCGTCGTCTTCGTCAACATTTTCAAACGACATCTCCTCTGAAGCCACTGGGCCGATTCAGCCCAAATTTCATCTGTAGCATCCTTGGGCAGGGGGATTGAAAGTTTGTGTTTTTAATGAAAATCGGCTCATTAGTTTGGTTGCTATGGCAACTTAGAGTTTCCATAGACTTATAATGGGGAAAATAGAAAAATGGCATTTACTACCAAGCCTCTGCAGATATTTTGACAAAACTTTCATAGCAATGTTCCATAGGTGATCTACTATCTGCCGTATGATTTTAGGCCTTCTGCTCATTTTTATTGGTTACCATGGAAACCAAAATGCAAAAAATAGACCAAAAAATACTTAAATAATCATCTCCTCAGAAACCATATGCTCTAGGAGGCTGAGACTTTATGAAAATATTCACAATATTTGCCTTTATAGGTTTTGTGTTTTTTATGAAATTTGGCCTTTTAGTTTTGTTGCTATGGCAACTTAGAGTTTCCATTGACTTATAATGGGGAAAACTGAAAAATGGCATTTACTGCCAAGTCATTGCAGATATTTTGACAAAACTTACATAACATGTTCCTTGAGTAAACTTCTCTCAGCCATATGCTTTTACGTCAACCTGGGGGTCCCCTATGTGGTGCCGGGGCCATGTCCCGCCCCCTCCACTTCATAAAATGCCGTATATCTCAGAAACCTTACAGATCCCAACCCCTAAACCATATATATTCTTGTTCCTTATGATAAGATGCATTAAGTGACACCAACCTGGGGGTCCCCCGGGATGTGCCGGGGACATGCCCTGCCCCCTCTTTTCCATAAAATGCCATTTATCTCAGAAACCACTCAGATCCCCACCCCTAAACTATATGTATTCTTGTTCCTTATGCTAAGATGCATTAAGTGACAACAACCTGGGGGTCCCCCTGGATGTGCCGGGGACATGCCCCACCCCCTCCACTTCAGAAAATGCCATAATCTCAAAAACCATACAGATCCCCACCCCTAAAATATATATATTCTTGTTCCTTATGCTAAGATGCATTAAGTGACACCAACCTGGGGGTCCCCCGGGATGTGCCGGGACCATGCCCAACCCCATCCACTTCATAAAAGGCCAAATATTCCAGACACCTTACAGATCCCCTGCCCTAAACCATATATATTCTTGTTCCTTATGATAAGACACATTCAGTGACACCAACCTAGGGGTCACCCAGGGTGCTCCCGGGCCATGCTTCACCCCTTGACTTCACAAAAGACCATATATCTGAGAAACTCGGACCATGCCCAACCCCCTCCTCTTCGTAAAATGCCAAATATTCCAGAAACCTTACAGATACCCACCCCTAAACAATATACATTCTTGTTCCTTATGATAAGACACATTCAGTGGCACCAACTCAGGGGTCACCCAGTGTGCGCCCGGGCCATCCTCCACCCCTTGACTTCACAAAAGACCATATATCTGAGAAACTGTTCAGAACCCCACCCCTAAACCATATATATGCTTGTTCCTTATGATAACATCCAATCAATGACACCAGCATGCAGGTCTCCCCGGGGTGCCACAGGCCATGCCCCACCCCTTTACTTCATTAAAATCCATATATCTCAGAAACCGTTCAGATCCCCACCACTAAACCATATATATTCTTGTTCCTTATGATAGACGCAATCAGTGACACCAGCATGCAGGTCCCCCGGGGTGCCACAGGCCATGCCCCACCCCTTTACTTCATTAAAATCCATATATCTCAGAAACCGTTCAGATCCCGACCCCTTAACCATATTTATTCTTGTTCCTTATGATAAGACTCAACTTCATAATAGGCCATATATCTCAGAAACCATTCAAATCCCCATCCTATAATCACATATATTCTTGCTCATTGTTATTAGACACATTCAGTCACCCCGTCTTTGGGGATCCCAGGGGCCATTTCCCTCCCTGCCACTTCATAAAAGTGCCTCATATCTCAGAAACCATTCAGATCCCCACCGTTTAACCGTATATGCTCTTGGTCCTTATGATAATAAAAATCAAAAACGAGTTCCTTTAAGAGCAATGAAAACATTCATAAGAAAGAAGATGGGTCATACTACGTAGTTTCGGCTAATAAAGCCTCATCAGTGACCCTGTAATGATCCGGCAAAGAAGACTTATTCATTGATAACAATCTTGGGCTTTTCTGGGATCTGCCATGCCTGATTCCCTCCATTGCTTTAAAGGCCTTACATCTCAGGAACCATACATATTCCCACTGATAAACCATATATGTCTTAGTTCCTTTTGATAAGACGCATTTAGTGACACCAACCAGGGCTCCATTGGGTCCATGCCCTGATCTCTCTACGTTATAAAACACCTAATATTTCAGATACAGTCCACATGGGTGCTCATTTGGGTATGGGGTTTGTTTGGGAGACTTTATAATTGTTATAATAAAATAATATCATGTTATAATACATGGCTGCCATTGGGCAGTGTCCACCTGAGCACTGGTCTATGAACTTTGGCTCTTTGGTTTGTTTGCTATGCCAAGTTATGAGTTTCCATTGTCCTATAATGGGGAAAATTGAAAAATGACATTAATGCCTTTCAAGATATTTTGTCACACTTTCATGGCAATGTTCCTTTAATAATGTTCTGTTTTGGCCTATTTGTTGCCCCAGATGGGAAATTGTCAATTGCCATCTGTTGTCCTGCAACAACACATTCAAGCGACATCGAATCTAAAGCCACGAGGCTTATTGGGTCCAAATTTTATCTGTAGCATCCTAGGGCACAGGGCTTCCATGGTTAATTAAAATACCTTGCTGCCAGTGGGCAGTGGCCCCCTGAGCTCTGGTGAGCATTGTGGCCCATGGGCTGTTAAACTTCTGTAGTTCGTACATGTACTTAACTAAGGGACATAATTCACTTTATATTAACTTCTAATAACTTCTCATACCTAGAGTTACTTCCCATTACATTATGATGTCATCAACGTCATGAAACCATAGTGACGACGTCAGCCATTACAGTGTACATACAGTTATTTGTGTGTTGTCAATTAAATCTATTTATTGGCACTAAGTGTTGTGCATGATTTTATCATGGGCCTCTTGTTTTTTTTTTGCCACACAAAACTGCGCATGCGCAAAAATACGGACTCGTGGGATAGCATTTCCTTAGCGACCGGTGGCGTCCTAAACTCATCTATAGACAGAAAGCAAGGTGCAGCGAAGACAGCGAAGGGTTGTGCAACCCTTTACTAATAGCTTTTTGCAGGTATGGTTCGGACAACCATACCTGCAAAAAGCTATTAGTAAAGGGTTGCACAACATCTACTACATTTTCTGTTCCTAGAAGGATATTCTCTGACAGAATACATGTTTTGGAAAAACTAAAACTTGCTTCAAGAACGGGGACTCAAACTGCACACTGGAGCAGGCACACTGAGCAAACTGCAAAGGATTTGTTTGTTTGTTTGATTTGAGGTTTAACGTCCCCGTCAACACTGTAAAGGTCATTTTAGAGACGTTGCTTCCAATTTTGTGGGACTTTTACCCGACATTGAGATGAAATGACATCTCAAGCCTTGTCGCCCAATGAAACCAATTGGGTTAATTAGCATGGACGGTCCGCCGCGCACCGCGGTTCCTGGACAGGCTTAGATCCCCTTAGCGGTTTACCAGTACAAGTGTGCGGGCCGGATTCAGCTCTGCGTGTAAGCATCATGCAGCCCATATATTTCTTCAAGCCCCTATGGGCGGGGGCTTGTAAAAACTGCAAAGGAAGAGATGGCATTGGATAGAGCTAAACAGCCGTTAAGCTACACACTTGGGAAAGGCAAAATGGTTGCCCAAGAAAGGAGCAATCGTAACAAACGTTAATTTGAACAAGCAAAGTGGTCTTTTAATATATGCAGTGACAAGTCATTTTGGCTCGAAAGCGAGAGGTTGTGGACTAACCCTGCTACTACCAAATGCTATGTCCTTAGAAAGGACGCTTTATCGACATTACTAAGTAACGAAATCTGTCTTCAATGCCTTATTTTGTTTGTTTGATTTGAGGTTTAACGCCCACGTCAAAACTGTAAAGATCATTTTGGAGACGTTGCTTCCAATTTTGTGGGACTTTTACCCGTCATTGATATGAAATGACACCTCAAGCTCTGTCGACCAATGAAACCAATAGGGTTTATAAGCATGGACGGTCCGACTCGCACCGCTTTACCTTGGTATGCTTAGATCCTCTAAGCGGTTTACCAGTACTCGTGTGAGTCGGCTTCAGCTCTGCGTGGAAGCATCATGCAGCCCATTTATTTCTTCAAGCCCCGATGGGCGGGGGCCGAAAGAAAACTATTTGCAAAGACTGCACAAATATACAGAAATTGATAAGTGATAAACCACATTCACACAAATGTAATACAACAAACAATAAATATCTTTAAAAAAGATAAACGGCGTAAGAGATATTGGAATATGAATATTGAAACTATTTTGTGGTTCAATATGAAAAGGAAAAATGTTTTGAAATATAAACTTTATTACGAATTAAAAAACAGTATAAAAAGTATTTGAAAAATCCATGCCAATCGGGTACTTTTTTGATAAAGAGTACAAAGTGTAACACTGTGCAGCCCAATCTATTTTTTCAACATTATTTCGCCCAACAGAATTGTTTTAACAATATTTGAAGACCTACTATTGAATAAACATTCCTAAAAAAAAAACAAAAAAAAAAAAAAAAACACACACACACACAAGTAGCCCTCATAGAGGAGATTTTGAAAGATTTGTTTGCAACAAATGTAGCATAAGCACAAGCAGGCTGATTCTGGTATACGGCATGATCAATTTGTGTACTAAGTTTCAACTTTTAAGCCCATAAAGTTCCTGAGAAAATTGCGACACATAATTTCAATGGGTAAAATGGGGCGTCCAACTTACAGTTGGCTTACAATCAACCACCATTCCGTTTGTGACTTAGATTGTTGGCGGTACTGTATTTATCTTCAGTAAGAGACACTGTATCAGAGTGTATCTTATAAAAGAAGGTTAAAGGTTAAAGAAGACTGCTCACGATGGGCTTCTAGCGATGGCCAATCCAGCTAATCAAGCATATCACCAACACTACTTTTGTTCCGGCATCTCCTGCAGGTCCATCGATCAGCCGTCCTACCTTGGGGATGCCAAATAGATGGACTTTTACCCGACATTGATATGAAATGACATCTCAAGCCCTGTCGCCCAATGAAAACAGAAAGCTTATATGCATCGGACTATATGACTCACGCCCATTTGCCTGGACAGGCTTAGTCCTACTAAGCGGTTTACAGTTAACGTGTGTGGTAAGATTCAGCTCTAAGTGGAAGCACCATGCATCCCAAACTATCTCTACAAGCCCCGATTGGCGGGGGCGAACACAACAGTCGATATCATAGGTATCAGGCATATAGTGATGCACTGAAGAATTCCTTCTTTCCCGGAACTATTCCTCGGTGGATAAGACTTCCCTCCTCTGTGGAAAATGCCAAAACTGCAGAAGAGTTCAAAACCCGCAAGGTATAAATTGGGACTCAGAGGTAAACGTTTCAGTACACCTCTGTGATAGATTGTAAATACTTTAAAAACCTCATCCATTGATTTTATTTTGCTAAATTTAGCGAACCACCTAACTGAGGCAATGGTCAAATGTAACAGCCTCAGTATCTGATAGGCTCCTGGGAACTATATTGTGTTTTGGGAGCTGCCGCGACGATGTGGGAGCTACTCCGCCTGAAAATTTGCGGCATTACCTATTCACTGTACATGGATTGATCATTTTTTACGTCTAAATGATGCATGAGTGCTGACATACCCGGAATAAGTGATAAAGGATCTCGCTCTAAGCGAAAACTTACAAAACAGTTGCAGGATTCATTCGTGTTGACATAAAACTATGGTCAGATTACTCCGTTTTCGATTTTGTTACGGTCACCTATTTTCAGCAACGATTTTTTTTTTCAATAGTTTTTCGGCCGGCTTAGAAAGATAAATCATTTAACATTGCTTAGCATCGCCGAAATTTCATATTATTCTCTCGTTCTTCCACAATAAATCAAAACGCACAAGGGTACTTACCTTTGTTTACCATTCCCAGGTCCTAGGAAGTATCGCGAGTGTTCCCGGATGTGTCTTTGGAGCAAAATTACGTTGACGCGATTTCGCGATAGCTCCCCTGATGTCCACCCGTGCAAAACGGGTTTATATGCTTGGACGGTCCGACTTGCTCTGATTTTGCCTGGGCAGGCTTAGACCTTCTAAGCTGTCAAAAGGTATTCGTATGCACAGTCGATTTCAGCTCTGCGTGGAAGCACTGTGCAGCCCAATATATTTTTCCAAGCTCCGATGGGTGGGGCGGATAACGTGTTGTTGGCAAAGTTTACAAGGGTTTTCGTCATATGAATTTTTTAACGTGTCTCGGTCCCCGCACACCAGGGCTGGGAGAAATAGGTTGGGCAACGTGATGCTTCCACGCAGAGCTGAAACTGACCGCACATGAGTTCTGCTTATCGTCTTAGACGTCCTAAGCCTGCCTAGGAAAAGTGGTGCGAGTCAGACCGTCCAGTGCGTGTTTCATTGGGCGACAGGGCTTGAAATGTCATTTCTTCTCAATGTCGGATAAAAGTCTCACAAAATTAGAAGTAACGGGAACGTTAAACTTCAAATCAAACAAATTGTTAACGCGTCTTGTTTTTAAAGAAAATCTTCAGCAGGAGACATTTTTTGTCGAGTATCAAGTATCGAGACAAAGATTCTGGTAAAGTTTCATGAAGATTGAAGCAAAACTGTGGTCTCTAGAGGATTAACGAGGTAAAGGTTGTCGACGCACGACGCACGTCGCACGTACGACGGACTAAAGATGATTACAAAAGCTCACCATAAAATTTTAACATTGTTCCCTAATTGCAACGTATTCGGCCCAAGAGATGTAGGGTGACTGCCATAGATAATGCAGATCCACTGCATTGCTTGTCCAGACATGTACGTCAAAAGTATTTATTCATTTTGTCGGGCAACTGGCCCCCACCAGTAGGGCCTGGAAAAAAATCATCTCAAGGTCGGGTAAAAGTCCCACAAAATTGGAAGCAACGTCTCCAAAATGCCCTTTACAGTGTTGACGGGGACGTTAAACCTCAAATCAAACAAATCATTTTGTCGGGAGCAGGCTCTTTGAATTTTAAAGCAAACTTTCTTATACATGCCGTTGACATCAGTTACAACTTTACTTGTACAAACTGCAACATTGAGTACAGGTCGCACCCATCGGGGCTTGACGAAATAGATGGGCTGCATGATGCGTCCTAACAGAACTAAAACCGACCCGCACACGAGTACTGGTAAACCGCTTAGAGGATCTAAGCCAGCCCAGGCAATGCGGTGCGAGTCGGCCCGTCCATGCTTATAAACCCTATTGGTTTCATTGAATTTCGTATCGCTGTCGGGTGAAAGTCCCACAAAATTGGAAGCAGCGTCTCCAAAATGACCTTTACAGTGTGGATGGGGACGTTAAACTTCAAATCAAACAAACAAAAACATTGTGTAAGAAAGCAGCAAACAGCTAAACAGTCTTTTTTGGTATGTGTATCGATTCGACTTAAATCGTCCCGTGCATTGGTCAGTGAGAAGATTTTGAGTTGACGAGTGAAGTATTCATTGATTGATCTGTTCATCCCATTGGTCGATGGTCGCATGATGATTTTGTGTGATAAATGCCTACTTGAACATGCAATTTTTCAATGTTTTGACAAGAAAGAAAAAAAAAATGTATAAGTGATAGATAATTGATGTCTTGTAAGTTGACTTTTGTTTTTATCTGGGGCCAGTTTCATCAATAAACATCGCACGATTAATCTTAAATTGTTCGTACGCACTTTTTAAAGAACTGCGTACGTCAGTTTCATCATTCGGCCCCCGCCCATAGGGGCTTGAAGAAAAATATGGGCTGCATGATGCTTCCCCGGCCCGCACACTAGTACTGGTAAACCGCTTAGAGGATCTAAGCCTGTCCAGGAACCGCGGTGCAAGGCGGACCGTCCATGCTAATAAACCCTATTGGTTTCATTGGGCGACAGGGCTTGAGATGTCATTTCATCTCAATGTCGGGTAAAAGTGCCACAAAATCGGAAGCAGCGTCTCCAAAATGACATTTACAGTGTTGACGGGGACGTTAAACCTCAAATCAAACAAATAAAACGTCAGTTTCATCAAAACATCGCAAAGTGTTCCTACGAGCTAAATTTGCGTTTCACTAAAATATGTCGCAATTTTGAATATGCTCTAAAACGTGCCGTCTTTAAATAGCCGTGTAAAGTGGATAACACGTTTTAAAATTATTGTTCCACTGAACCAGATGTATATTCAGTACAACGTTGAATCAACATCGATTCTATGTTGTTTCAAACTTGCGTTTCCATTTTATTATCGTACAAGACCCCTTTCCCACTGTACCACTGGTGAGTTGGTCTGTTTGGAGGACGTCGTGACGTAAGACTAGCGTTGATTTAACGTTGTCATAACGAACCTTGAGAGTAAATCCGGGGGTGGGGTGTTGGGGCGGGGTGTCTTCAGCATGAGTGCACGCGTTTTGTTAAGTTTATAATATTTGATTTTGTTTGTTTAAGGTTAAATGTCCCTGTCAACACTGTATAGGTCATTTTGGAGAGAATGCTTCAAAGTGTGTGGGACTTTCACTCGACATTGAAATGGAATGACTTCTCAAGCCCTGTCGCCCAATGATCCAATAGCATTTATATGCATGGACGGTCGAACTCGCACCACTTTTCCTTGGCATGCTTAGAACCTTTAAGCGGTTTACCAGTACTCACGTGCGATTGGATTCAGCTCTGCGTGGAAGCATCATGCAGGCCAACTTTTATTATCATATATATAATTTGTGGAGCGTGATAGCTCAGTGGTTAGTGCACTTGCCTCTGATGCTAGAGGTCCCGGGTTCGATCCCCGGCAGCGGTGTGAAAATGTCGGTGTCCGAACACGCTCCACTGGCATCATTTGCAGGGATGAATGTCATAAAGTGCACCGTCCTTCGGATCGGGACGTTAACTGGAGGCCCCCTGTGCAGGAGAACCATCCCCCGTGCAGGTTAAAGAACCCTACCGTAATTACATGATTACTGTGTAGACTTTCATCCTGCAAAACAGGAATGTATGTAACGTACACACCGTCTGTGTCCCCTACTGGGGTTAAGGCGAAACCGGAAGAGAAGAAGGTCTAAGAAAGTGCTTTATTTAAAGACAGTCTATAATTTAAAGGACTGTCTGTAAATTTAAAGACTTTTCAGTCTGTAGAGTTAAAGACTAACACGCTCAATTTAATAAATTCAGTGATACAAGAGCATGCATACAAGATTCAATTTATCGTATGAACACAGTTCATGCACGATTTTTAACACAAAACGTTAATACATGACGTTGTCTAATAAGGAACCGCATATAACGTTACCTGACGAAGCCTCTGTAAGTGTTGTCAAATTTCAGCTCCGGTTTGCAAAGGTTTGTCTGTTTGTTTGTTTGATTTGGTGTTTAACGTCCCCGTCAACACTGTATAGGTCATTTTGGAGGACGTTGCTTCCATTTCGTGGAACTTTTACCGGATACTGAGATGAAATGACATCTAAAGCCCTGTCGCCCAATGGATCAATTGGTTTATAAGCATGGACGGTCCGGCTCGCACCACTTAGCCTGGGCGGACTTAGATCCTCTAAGCGTTTACCAGTACTTGTGTGCGGTCGGTTTCAGCGCTGCGCTGGAAGCATCATGTAGCCCATCTATTTCATCAAGCCCCGATGGGCCGGGGGCGTAGGCAATGATCTGTAGCAAACATTTTTTCATTGATTGTTCATCTGCCAGCCGTCCAGCCTTTCAATGAAAAATTGATTCAGTTCATTTGCAACATAGATCTTACAGCATGATTAATTTTAACAAATTTAGTTGATGATGATGATGATTTCGTGTTTAACGACGCGTCAACCCTCTTTGTGGGTCCATAAGCGTCAACTAATTTAGTACCGAAACCCTAAAATGGATAATTGCCAAACAGTGCAGGCCAGATTAGACGCCACAGAACGCGACGTCTGATCAGGGCCTCCACTTTTTTGCTAAAGTTCAGTCCTTCTTCATTTAAATTTTGAAGAAAAGACAGCCTGACACCCTAAATTTTGAAATGAACTCCTGATATATATAAGGAGGAAGATTCCATTTGGTACAAAAAGGGTTATATTACAAAGAACCTGTTCTATAGCTGCCTGTAAGCGCAATTATACAATAGCCTGCACAAAGACGAAATGACAGTACGCAAGGCCATAATCCCCTCCCCCGCCGTCGACATTAAAGGTTTTCGTACATACGAGCGTACGCACATGTTACGTACGTATTTCCGAATATGGCGAATTTACTCGTCCTGCAACCTCGGGTTAAGGTTTTTACTAGGAAGAACCTAAACTTTTAAGAGCTCATATTTTCCAGACCATATGATGGAATTGTGATGATATGTATAGGTTAAAAGGTTTATTCAGCAATACGCTGGCCCTTACCTGTGACCTCTAGGTCAAGTCATGGACTCAGAATACTTTAAATGTTGAAATTATTTAAAAGCTCATATTTTTAAAATCATACAATGGATTTGGTTTATATTTGGTACAATGATAGATACTCATTTAAAGTTTATTTAGCGTACTCGCACCAATGCCCATAACCTCAAATGCAAGGTCACCGACTCATAATTTTAAACATAATCGCGCCCATGCCCATGACCTCAAGGTCAAGGTTATAGACTCAGAATTTTTGAATGTCAGCGTTTTTTAATAAGAGCTCGCATTTCCCAACCAATTTAATCGATTTAGTTCGTATTATACGGGTCGTTTCTCTGGCTAATCCGTTTCGTTTTCGTCCACAAATGATTAATGATCGGCTCGAAATAAAATAAATAATCTTAAAAGGGCCGTAAAAACAAAAACTCAAGGTCATTGTCACAGACTTCGTAATTTATTTTTTATGGACTTGATTTATATCTGGATGATGAAACACACTTTTTCCAAGATTTAAACGACATTACCCACACCTACGCCGAAGGATGGTCTCAAGGATAGTTTTCAACGGAGCTATGCGGCCTTTTCTTTTTGGCAACATGCTATTTTCCTTGGCGAGGATGGTCCCTGGGCGGGGGCATCTGTGTCGTATTCATACTTTTCGTTTAAAGTGTCGATTTGAGGTACACTGAGCCTTAATTTTAACCAAAAGTCTAATCGCAGATTGCGGGTAATCGTTAGAACTACCTGAACGCGTTGGTTCTTTCTTTAAGTCCCCGCCAACCTTTGGTACACTGTACATGTTCTTAGGTCATTTTGGAGACGCTGCTTTCAATTTTGTAAGACTTTTACCCAGCCTTGAGGTGAAGTGACATTATAAACCCTACCGACCAAAGAAACCGTTAAGGAGCGGTCCCACTTGCACCACTTTTCTTTGGGCATGCTTTTACAATCTAAGCGGTTAACCACCAGTAATCAAGTTTGGTTGGTTTTAACTCTGAGCGGAAGCACAGTGTCTCCAAGTTCCGATGGTTGATAGCCAGCGTCGGTTCTAGGTTACACCATGAAATATAGATTGTGGGTCCTCGTAAGCACGACCACAAAGGGACGCTTCTAACGAGTACTCTCAATCTCTATTGAAATAATAAGAAAACCCCACGCTAGGCCCATGTACGTTACTGAAAGGTCAATGTCATACTTAGCGGTCGAAGGTTAAATGCTAAAAGCAACATACATGTATTTTCAGGCGAGGGCATCCGTGTCCCATGGACGCATTTCTAGTTCATTGTTTTTCCAAAACGCCCTGCGCACGTCCGGCATATACGTCAATGTGTAACAGCACCATAAAGTAACTTTGTATAACCTGTCTGTTGAGGACATGCAGAAGAACAATAACAGTACTATGTATACTCAAACGCAATTTTTGTCGCACCTGCTATTAGCATGGCGCGATATAGGCGTCCGGTTTTCCGTTCGTTCGTCCGTCTGTCCGTTTGTCAAGACGTCAACATTTATGACCAGCCTAGCGTTCACCCTAATGGTCAAGTTAATCTCTCAAGAACAGCAAGAGTTTTATTAGTGATACTTGGTACACACTTGTACAGTGTATCATGGAATGGCAACATAAATGCAGGCATCCATATTTGACCTTGGCCTATATTTAACTGACTGACTTTGTAAAATATTGCGGCCACCCTAGCGTTCATCCTAATGGTCAAATTAATTTCTCAAGAACAATAAGAGCTTCTTTAATGTTACTCGGTACAAACTATTGTTTGTTTGCTTGCTTGATTTGAGGTTTAACGCCCCCGTCAACACTGTAAAGGTCATTTTGGAGACGTTGTTCCAATTTGGTGGGACTTTTACCCGGCATTGGGATGAAATGACATCTCAAGCCCTGCCGCCCAGTAAAACCAATAGGATTTGTAAGCACGGACGAGCTGACTCGCGCCGCTTTGTCTGGCCAGGCTTAGATCCTCTAAGCGGTTTACCAGTACTCGTGTGCGGGTCTGTTTCAGCTCTGCGCAGCCCATATATTTCTTCGATTGTACAGACGTGTATCTAGGGATTGCAATTTTAATGCAAGCATCCATATTTGGTCTTGACCTACATTTTATGTTTAACTGACTTCGTGAAATATTGCGACCACCCTAGCGTTCACCCCAATCGTCAAATTCATTTCAAAAGAACTATAAGAGCTTTGTTAAGGATACTTAGCATTACGATAACAAGTCCGTGAAACGAAGACCCCTCTAAACCCACCTTTATATATACAAAATATTGAGGCGGTTCTAACGAGCACCCACAATCTATGTTGAAGGCAGAAATAAGAAACATGTTATAATTGTTACCCAAACTGTGTAATGTCAGACACCATGTTGGACGCCATTATTTCACACGGACATGTTTTCCTAATGGCACATACTCGTATCTAGGGATGACATCTATAATGAAAGCATCCATATCTGACCTTGACCTACATTGCATGGTTCACTGACTTAGTGAACTATTGCATCAACCTATGTGTAAATTCATTAGCGCTTCATTAATGATTCTTGGGTACACGCTTTCATCTAGGAGCGGCAACTTTTATGCAAGCATCAATGTTTGACCTCGGCCTAGATTTTATGGTTCGGTGACTTGTGCCCCAGGGGCGCGACATAGCTTTCTGCCTCACGCATACACATATTCTCTCCCTCTCTCTCTCTCTCTCTCTCTCTCTCTCTCTCTCTCTCTCTCTCTCTCTCTCTCTCTCTCTCTCTCTCGAAGCCTTCGTGGTGAAGTGGTTACGCTACTTGCCTTGTCAATCAGGGGTCGCAGGATCGATCCCGGGCTTCTCCAGACTTTCAGATGAGTCTTTAAACCGGGGCCCCGTCTCCATATGACGTTAGCTATTGGTGGGACGTTAAAACTGAAACTCTCTCTCTCTCTCTCTCTCTCTCTCTCTCTCTCTCTCTCTCTCTCTCTCTCTCTCTCTCTCTCTCTCTCTCTCTCTCTCTCTCTCTCTCTCTCTCTCTCTCTCTCTCTCTCTCTCTCTCTCTCTCTCTCTCTCTCTCTCTCTCTCTCTCTCTCTCTCTCTCTCTCTCTCTCTCTAACAGGCTGTTCATTTCAACGGTCAGTATTGATTTATTATGGGTGCGAAAATGAGCGAAAACTGCGATAATTAATTGGTTAAAACCCCAGTTTATTGTGCCTTGTACCTTTATGGCCTAATCAACAACTATGTATACGTAGGGTCGATCAGTTACATTGACTATAACAGGACAGGCTAAGACGCTCATAGTGGTTTACCAGTACTTATATGTAGTAAGATCGCCCTCAATAACCGCTAGGTCAATGGCCCAATCCTCAAACAAACGGCCACCTCTGTTCGTCTCCCAAGAGCTCGGACGTTACAAAAGGGAAATATCGAATAGAAAAAGAACGCAAAATCTAAGAATCACAGCCCCCATTCCGCATCTGCTGCAAGCAAAACAGTCCATTACCCTACAAAACATCACGAAAATACACCTAATATAGATATAATATTGACCCACTTGAACCCAACTGTTAGATAGTAAAACTGTGGTTTACAGGGGTATACCTTATTTTTCTTATATCTGCTCTAGAATATAGATTGTGGGGGTACTCGTTAGAACCGCCTCGATGCGGCGGTTCTCACGAGTACCCACAATCTATATTTTGAGCAGAAATAAGAAAAATATAACAATTTTTCATCTTAAAATTTCCTTTTTCCGGCGATAGAATTTGCAATGTATTTTTAAAGGGTGTTTTCATAATGGCCAAAAAAGTAGAACGTCCCGGCATTGAAAGCTGTATACAGCACCTTCACACCAACCCATCCTCTTAACCGATGTAACCTCTTTATAAACAAGCTTAGGTTAATCAAGGATCTTCATTTGAAGACGAATCTTTGCAAGGACACAATTTCTAATGCTGCATAGCATGTACTAATGTCGGTGGTGATTTGGTTCCAGAGAATACGAGTTTCAAATCAAAGTGTTTAACCATATATTACGTGGCGGTCATCTTGTTTTTGTGATCCAGACTACGGAAATTAGCTTTTGTTCCCGTGTCCACTGGACGTCCAGTCTGAAATATAGTTTCTAATGCTTTCATTGATCATGAATGTTTTGAAATAGCTGACTTATGGACGTGAGGAAAAACAGACTAAGAAAAGGTATAACGGAACACGGCTCTCCGTCCCTGGAGAGCCTTGATCTAGTTCGAAGGAAAGTTGTGCAGTACTTGCATAATTTCATCTATCTATATAGTGTCACATGATTTTTATTATCGATGGCCACGGGCGTAGGCAATGTTAAGGATGACTTTTGCCCCCTAAGCATTTAAGAAAAGGGCATGACTGGTTGATTGTTATTTTCTATTAACATGTCTTCGGTGTTATTGTCTACGCCTGTGGGTGTAGACTACCTAAGGTTTACTTTTGCTCCAGAAGCATGAAAGAAAAAGGCATTACTGGCCGAATGCTATATTATATTGACTGGTCATCGGTGTTATTTGGTATAATGCTTAAAAACCGGGATCGACCAGAAACACTTCCGTAAGTTTATCACACCCTCTTTGCATACAAAATAAACTTATTTTCTCGGTTCACGTGATGTTGACTTCCCTCCGATGATACAGTACATCTATTTTTGTTTGTTTTCACTAAAAGAAGGCAAATGCAACTGTTCTACTGATTTTTAGTTTCCCTAGTGCGAGTGGTTGTCATAGAAAATGATTGGTAAAATTTGTTTATATATGAAACTGGAGTCGGCTTTTGAAATCTTTGGCTTTTTGTACAAGTTTCCGTATTTACTGGCGCACTTATACAGGATACACATGAACAGCTTGATCATTTGACTTTTCAATCCTATGACTACACAAATTAATGTTTGCTGAGCGTAGACTCAAGCTTTTTGTAAAAGCGTATACTTGATATTCATTATTGAACCTGACAATCATCGTCAAATGGACTTAGTCTGTGGTCTCATTTCTTTGTTTTGCAATTTTCTTCAAATAATCACAGCCTTTCTGACTGTCGCAGAGATATGCGACTTGCTGGGGAAGTTGGCGGACGGTCAAGTCTAAAGCTTGACCGTAGCTGTTGGTGAGATGGATACTAGAAATGCGCAAGGGACTGGGCATTAACCTATCGATTATTTGCCACGGTAAATGTCTCTGTGCAAAATAGGAGTTAAGTTGGACAAAGTAAGAGTCAAATCAGACATGAGTTTTTTCGATGAAAGGATGCATACTCCCTATATTCGGTACTGGTTTTCGGAAAAACAAATACTACAAAAATAAGATAAAAATTGATTAAACAATAACGAAGAGGTCATTGTCTATTCAACAAATCCGTACGAAAACACCGATTTTAAAGACGCCCTTTGATATTCCTCTAGTAAGCGATTCTTACTTGCCCCCGCCCATAGGGGCTTGAAGAAATACATGGGCTGCATGATGCTTCCACGCAGAGCTGAATCCGGCCCGCGCACTAGTACTGGTAAACTGCTTAGAGAATCTAAGCCTGTCCAGGAACCGTGGTGCGGGGCGGACCGTCCATGCTAATAAACCCTATTGGTTTCATTGGGTGACAGGGCTTGAGATGTCATTTCATCTCAATGTCGGGTAAAAGTCCCACAAAATTGGAAGCAACGTCTCCAAAATGACCTTTACAGTGTTGACGGGGACGTTAAACCTCAATTCAAACAAACAAACAAAGCGATTCTTACGGGTACACAAAATCAATTTTTAAAAATGTATGGGACAATTTATATCATACGAATTGATGTTTACTAACATCAGTTATTCCAAATTAATGCTAAATTCGGGTGTGTGTGTGTCTTTCGTGGCTAAATTCGTTTCCTGTATAGTCTTTCTTGGTTCCAGAAAGAGCACTTACAAAAGAAGAGTTGTGATATTCTATGAAAACGCTGCTGACAGAGATGTCGGTAATGAATGCCACATTGAAGTCGCGCACACACATTGAACCTTTGGGGAAAACGTTGCATTGAACCGTTTTTGTTTGTAAGTTCTAACATTTTATTTATAAATGATTTGCGGCTCCATGGCCCAATTGGTAGAATTGACTCGCAATTATTAGGTCTCTCGTCAGCCACATTTGAAATGCAACATTCTGTTAGTTTTTCTCCGGGGACTCCGGTTTTCGCCCACATGTGAATTATGATCGACTCGAAATGAATGAAATAATCTTGAATAAACCAAAAATAATGATTTGCGTCCCTTTTTCGTATTGCACCATGCTAACATATTTATCATTCTAGTTCAATTAATTCCAGATATCTTTACACAAACATGACCTCAAAATGCATGTTTTTATTCTGTTTTCAAATTATATGATTGTTTTATGAACTTCTTACGAATTTATAATTAATAATTTAATAATAGGAATCATAATAGCAATATATTATAAATTAAATACAGAAAAGATAAATTATTCCTACTTTGTTCCGATTCTCGGGTTTGCGCAGAGGCAATTCCGAAATTGTCTTGCGCAAGGTAGGAATTCTCACTGCGCAACAAATTACTACTACATGTATGCGCAGGACAATTCCGGAATTATACCAAATCCTACTTTGAGCTGAACATACATAGTGGGCTTTAGATGAATCGCCTGACATGTCAAGCAAATTGCCTTTTAAAATATATCAGTTTGTTTGATATTCTAAGCTTTTAGTTTCAATTTCAGGGAAGCATCGTGCAGCCCATCTATTTCATCAAGCCCCGATGGGCGGGGGACGGAAGTGCTCGCTGATTGAATGCAAAGCTATGAAGACTATACAGAATGGTTAACCAGAACTATGGAATCGTGTTTGTGCTGACAGACTTATTTCAAGGTAGGATAGTCAGTTCGAGCGTGCCTCCGTCTGTCCGTAAACAATTTCTTCAAACGACATCTCCTCCTAAACCACTGATCGGATTTTGACCAAACTTCATAGGAATGATCCTTAGGTGGTCCACTTTCAAAAGTTGTTCAAACGGTTCCGGTCCATTGAACATCTAGATCACAGGAGCCATAAATAATAGATTTTTTTTCACTGAAAACCTATAAAATCATCCTCTCTGAAACCGCAAGGCCCAGGTCTTTGATATTTGGTATTTAGCTTCATCTAGTAGACCATTACCAAGATTGTTCAAATTATAGTCAAAGGGTCAAAAAAGCCCCCCCCCCCACCCCACCCCCCCCCCCCCGCACCAGGGCCCACCCATTTTACATAGACGTACATGGGGAAAACAGATAAAAATATTGTCTGAAAGCAGAAGGCCCCGATGTATGATACTTAGAATAAGGTTGTATCCAGTGGACCATTACCAAGATTGTTCAAATTATAGTCAAAGGGCCAAAAAAGCCCCCCCCCCCCCCACCCGCGCCAGGGCCCACCCATTTTACTTTTACATAGACTTACATAGAGAAAACAGTAAAAAATAGTCTTGTCTGAAAGCAGAAGGCCCCGGTGTATGATATTTAGAATAAGGTTGTATCTAGTGGACCTCTACCACGATTGTTCAAATTATAGCACTGGGGCCAAAACTGTTCCCGCGTCGGGGCCCATCTAATTTACTTAAGACTGATATAGGGAAAATCTTTAAAAATCTTCTCGTCTGAAACCAGAAGCCCCAGGTCTTTGATATTTTATTAGAAGCTTCATCTCGTGGACCTCTACAAAGTTTATTCAAATTGTAGTCCTGGGACCAAAAATGTCCCCGCGCCGGGGCCCACCCATTTTACACAGACTGAAACAAGAAGGCCCAGGTCTTCAATATTAGGTATGAAGCTTCATGTAGTAGACCTCTACAAAGATTATTTAAATTATAGCCCTGTGGCCAAAAATGCCCCCACCCCCGCGCCAGGGTTCACTAGTTTTATATAGACTTACAAAGGGAAAAACCTTTCAAAATTAAAAATCTTCTTGTCTGAAACCAGAAGTCCCAGTTATTTGATATTTTGTATGAAGTTTTGTCTTGTGGACCGCTCCCAAGGTTGTTCAAATTATAGCGCTGAGGCCAACAATGGCCCACCCATTTTACACAGAATTATATAGGGAAAACCTTCACAAATACTCTCGTCTGAAACCAGAAAGCCCAGATCTTTGATATTTGGTATAAAGTTTCATCTAGTGGACCTCTATAAAGATTGTTCAAATTATAACCCTGGGGCTAAAAATGCCCCCCGGGGGACCAACAGTTTTACATAGGCTTAGGAAAACCTTTAAAAATCTTCTTGTCTGAAACAAGAAGGCCCAGGTGTATGATATTTGGTACGAAACTTCATCTAGAGGACCTCTACCAAGATTGTTCAAATTATAGCCCTTGGGCGTATCATGCCTCCGCGCCGGGGCCCTCCCATTTTACATAAACTTATATAGGGAAAGCCTTTTATAAATGTTCTCTTCTGAAACCAGAGGGTCCCGGGTTTTTTTATATTTGGTATGAAGCTTCATCTAGTGGACCTCTACCAAGATTGTTCATATTATAGTCCTCGAGCCAATAATATTCCCACCCCGTTTGTTTGTTTTTGTTGTTTGATTTATGGTTGGACGTCCCCGTCAACACTGTACATGTCATTTTGGAGATCCGTTGCCCACTGGCTTTGCATAGACTTAAATTGGGAAACCCTTTAAAATTCTTCTTGTCTGAAACCAGAAGGCCCGGGTCTTTGATAGTGGTCCTAACAAAGATTGTTCAAATTATAGCCCTGGGGCCAAAGGTGGCCCCGCCCCTGGCCCCACTAGTTTCATATCGACTTATATATGGAAAACCTTTAAAAATCTTGTTCTCTGAAACCACAAGGCCCAGCTCTTTGTTATTTTGCATGAAGCTTCATGTTGGGGACCTCTACCAAGAGTATTCAAATTATAGCAATGGGGCCATAATTGATCTCGACCGGGGCCTACCGGTTTTAAATAGACTTATATAGGAAAACCATTAAAAATGTGCTTGTCTGAGACCGGAAGACTCAAGTCATTGATATATTGAATGAAGCATTTAGTGGCCCTCTTCAAAGATGGCCACCCTATGTTCAAATCTATAGCCAAAAATGGACCCACCCAAAGGCCTGCTGGTTTTATATAGAGTTAAGGCATTGTAAGTTAGTGAGCCGGTTCATGTCCATGCACAAGGACCTGACCCTCAATGTCCACAAGTTGTCCAAATAAAGAAATACAAGTCCGTTCTGTATTGTGCCGGTTCATCTGAGTCTGGTGCACTTGGACCTGACCCTCATTGTCCACAAGTGCCTAGACAGTGAGATACAAGTCAGCTGTGTGTTGTCAAAGTGAACCACTGACTCATATATCTAGCATTTTATGCCAAATCTGCACCCCCCCCCCCCCCCCACACACACACACGCCCAAACCCTCAATTTCCTTTTGGTCTTGTTACCACGAGGCGTTGTAAGTTAGACTGGGCAAAGTTATCCCCGTGCACAGTGTGCACGAAGGTGCTAAGATAGTAACATACACTTAGCTCTGTATTGTCGAATGTAACTATTGAAAGACTTCATCCCCAGATAGAAAACAATTTGGAAGGGATATTCCATGGATGACCCTCTGACAAAATTGCTCAAAATTGCTCCTGAACCAAAACTAAAAAAGTAAACAATCTTTAAAATGACTTCTACTACACAATAGGAGAAGCCTCCGTGGTGCAGTGGTTACGCTACTCGCCTTGTAAACCAGGGATCGCAGGATCGATCCCGGGCTTCTCCAGACTTTCGGATGAGTCTTTAAACCGAGGTCCCGTCTCCGTATGACCTTAGCTGTTGGTGGGACGTAAAACTAAAACTCACTCACTCACTACACAATAGATAGACTGATTTTGAAATAATTTCACAGAAATGTTCCTTGGGTCACTGTCAACCAAAGTGGCTCAAACCATCCACACCACGTTATATTAATTACCATTTTATCTGCACAATAAGGATCGGGTGAGCGATCCAGGGCCATTATGACACTCTCGTTGTGTAGACTTGTGAAATGAGTGATTAAGGTAAACTGGCCCTACCGCCGCTGGTTTTAACCGAATGTTGGATGGACCCTTTTACTCCGTTGTTTGTTATGTCCATCCCCAACTTTCTTAAGATATGCCTAGACAATTTTGATTTATCATATGACGTCATTGATGGGCAGTTGATAGCGTCATCTAATAAATATGGTATGACCACACGCGTAATAACATTTTGGCGGTATTAAGTAACATGACGACGTCCATGTCAACAGTGCATTTTTGTGGAAAAAACTGTCAAATTTAGAGGCGATAAAATTCTATTTAAATTCGCCATATGATAAACAGAATCTTATACTCGATGTCAGTTCATATGAAATTTATGAAACTCGCTGAAGAATCGTTTCATAAATTTCATATGAAACAACCACTCGTGTACGAATTTATTTAACAGGGATTCGTTTCGTTCTAATCTCATCACGATAACTCATCCGTGTGATATAGTGCATTCTTTCATATCTCCAAAATGGCGACTTTTCCAATGAAAATGTCTTATAGTTTTCTTATTTATACTCCACAATTTGGTTGTGGGTGCTCGTTAAATTAAGAACCGCATCGTTGTGATGGTACTCACAAGTACCCACAACCTATGTCTTGGAGCAGGAAAAAGCAAACAAATATATTCACCCATAAACCAGTTTTTCCTTACATCACGAAAACACACCAATCTAATTTGGACCCACTTGAACCCCAATTTTATATAGTGAAGCTGGAATTTATAGTGGTAAACCTTATTTTCTTAAATCTGCTCTAAAACATAGATTGTGGGTACTCGTCAGAACCGCCTCAATTCTAACGAGTACCCACAATCATTTTTATTCTAAAAATAGCCATAAGGAACAAGAATATGGTTTAGGGTTGGGGATCTTAAAGGTCCCCCCAGGGATACCACAGATGAAATTTGGGCCCAATCGACCCATTAGTTTTAGGGGTGATGTCGTTTTGAGATCAGAGGCTTGCGTACATGAAAGAGAGGTATCTGTAAAATCTAGACTGGATATGTTTGGCAAACAGTGTAGGGCCAGATCAGATGCCGCAGTATGCATAAGTATCTGTATCGTGATTTAGCGTTGTAAGGGTTAACCATTGTTGTTGTTTCAAGAGGCAAGTTAAATTATTTGCTGACAGTCTCATGACGCACGATTGACATTCATCGGCCACAAAAGCACATCAGGTATCACAGTGACAGGTGAGCTAAAATGTGGAAGCTCAGACCTTAATGTACATACTTAACCCATCTTGTATGTGAAACCACTTAAAGGGTAACTGGCAAACAGTACGAGTACAGATAGGATGCCCCTTTCTGTGGCATCTGATCTGGACCTTAGTCGCCTGGAAAAACTGCAAAATGTTCCGACAATTTCCAAATAATTCTTTAAGTAAACACAACGGTTAACCTGACACCCCTAAATTTTGAAATGAGTGTTTTGTTTACATCCTAACAACAGCTAAGGTCATATGGAGATCCTTACTAAAATTCTAATTGGAATTCAAGAATTCATATCGGAGGAATTCCACTGGACTGGACAAAATCGCCAGAATTCTGGTAAAAATTCATTGGAATCCTGGTGGTTTTTTTTTTTTTTTTTTTTTAATGTGTTTTTTTTTTTTTTTTGTGAAATTCCATCCGAATTTCTGTGTATTTCTGAACCTTGGTGGTTTTCCCATGAAATTCTAGTCATTTGCTCTTTTCGTTTTGATCTTATTGATAAGGATAGATAACTGTAGTTCCCTAGATCAGACTCACAACAACATGTTTTATCCTGCTTTTAATCCGCACTGGATGTGGGCCTTAAAGCTCAAGTTGCAAGTCTTTAAACACATTAATGTAATTGAATAATACACATGTACCTTCTGGTTTTTCCTTTCTAGTTATATCTCCTCAAGTTTTTGGCTTAGAGCCACCACCCCTCAGGGAAATGGTTTCCTCAACATCCTGGTCTGAGGGCTGCATGGTCAACCGTTTCCTGTCTTTTCCTTACCCCTTCAGAATTCTGGTTCAATACAGCCTGCCTCTCAGACCGCTCGACCCTAAGGACATCCTATCTAGGTGTTCCTCTGTCAGCCATCTCAAAAATGACTGATTTCTTGAGTTTATTGAAAAAGCTCCTTTTTGCTGCAGCCTGTTTTTCCTTGGGTTAACAGGAAAAGGAAGCTGCTCTAAGGCAGGTGCCCGGATGAGCACATGGTAATGATGTCACTTGTTGGTGATGATGTCACAAGTGATATCATCAATCTGGTTGACACTTCAAAGTTTTTAATGCTTATGAAAAACGAATGTCGGTATAACAAAACCGGATTTATCAGGCGAGTAGTCGGCCCCCGCCCATCGGGGCTTGAAGAAATAGATGGGCTGCAGGATGCTTCCACGCAGAGCTGAAACCGACCCGCAAACGAGTACTGGAAAACCTCTTGAAGGGGACGTTAAACCTCAAATCAAACAAACTGGTAAGCCGCTTAGAGGATATAAGCCTGTCCAGGCAAAGCGGTGCGAGTGTCGGACCATCCATGCTTATAAAACATATTGGTTTCATTGGGCGGTAGGGCTTGAGATGTCATTTCATCTCAATGTCGGGTAATTTTTTTAAGTCCGACAAAATTGGAAGCAACGTCTCCAAAATGACATAAACAGTGTTGGCAGGGACGTTAAACCTCAAATCAAACAAACAAAATCAGGCGAGTAGCAAAGCCATCACGAAAACACGCCTATATAATTTTGACCCCCTTGAACCCCACTTTTATATAGTAAAACTGGGGTTTCCGGGGGTATACCGATTTTTCTTATTTCTGCTATAAAATATAGATTTAGGGTACTCGTTAGAACCGCGACTTGTGATGAAAACAACTGCAAGATTCCATTTGATACAGAATGGATTAATAATTCATACAGTGGAACTTCAGTGGCTCGAACAACTTTGGGACCTCGAAAATCTGTTCGAGATTTGGGTAGTTCGAGCCCTTGAGGTTACTGTCAGCAGGCATAACGAGATACTTTTAGATATATTTTCGGTGTTCTTTAATGAAAATGTATGCTGTGTGTACTCATTAGAATCGCCTCATCGAGGCGATTCTAATGAGTACACACAGCATACATTTGCAGGATAAAAGACTAAATTCTCCTAAATCATCCCCCACTATGTCTTATGTAGAGGATTTCGCTAGGGGCTCAAGAATGGGTTCGACACATCCATGGTAAACGAGCCATCGGTGTTCGAGCCATCGAAGTTCTACTGTATTTGGTAGACCTGGAGGGCCAACTTTACCCCTGTCTGGAACAGGATGTGAACTTGGTCCCTTGCTTGGAAATAAAAAGTATTCTTTTATATTCTATTCCATTGTTGCTGGTAAATTCATAGTAGCGTCCCTTGGTTTGTATGATGTCATTTATTTCATTGATGACATCGCAAATTTATTGACTGATTTACATGATTAAACACTTTCACCCCTGAAATTCTGAGGTCGATTATTTCATCCTTTTTATTTTTTTTTTTGACATGTCCAATCTTATAAATAAGGGATTTGGCAATCATAAACATTGTGACAAAGAGTTTAGACCCTGATGATATAGTTCATTGGATCTTGACTGTTTTCTAAAGCATCTGTATTGGTCTAAAGGGTTTAAAGTGTTAAAATCAGGACCTGTTTTACAAATCTTTAGTATACTAAAAATACTTGCTATCTATCTATCTTTCTATCTATTTAATCTATCTATCTATCTATCTATCTATCTATCTATCTATCTATCTATCTATCTATCTATCTATCTATCAAAGCCCCCGCCCATAGGAGCTTGAAGAAATATATGCGCTGCATGATGCTTCCACGCAGAGCTGAATCCGGCACGCAACTCCAACGTATACTGGTGTTACTAATTACCGGTGTATTAACTCTTCAACTCAGTATTTAAAACAAACTGTTCTACCGATTCTGATAAATTGTGTCTAGTCAAACTATTGTTTCATTCCTTCAACGGAAATAAACAATATATTTTTTCAAAATAAACTCCAACCGGCTAAATTGTTTATTCATATTGGACTACCCCTGCCACCATCTGGCATGTCCGGTGTTACTTATTACCGGTGTATATGTAAACAAATCCTTTAGAAAGTTATTTGAGTATAAGAGCCTACATTGGACGAGGTTCTGTAATGAAATAGTTATTAGCCTTCAAAATGAAAGCAAAAAGGGCCTGTTTGAAAGCTTTTTTTTATGTTTCTACAGCATGTTTTATGAAGCATACCATTTTATTAGCTACACAAAACAGAACATCATTATTTATGATTACAGATAAAAGAAGCCACTTACCCTGAGAAACGGACAGGTCTGATATATTTTTTTCTTAATACAGACAGAGCGAAAAATGTCTTGTAAACAATGATGGGAGAAATTCCGAATGATGTTAATGCACGCGATAGTAATTCGGGTAAAACAGAATACACCGGTAATTAGTATACACCGGTAATAAGTACATAAGGGATACCTACCGTTAACGTACTGGTACGAAAACCGCTTAGAGGATCTAAGCCTGTCCAGGAACCGCCGTGCGAGGCGGACCGTCCATTCTAATAAACCCTATGGGTTTCATTGGGCGACAGGGCTTGAGAAGTCATTTCTTCTCAATGTCGGGTAAAAGTCCCACAAAAATTGAAAATGTACAGTGTTGACGGGGACTAAAATCAAACAAACAAAATCTATCTATCTATCTATCTCACCGCCCCCGCCCATAGGGGCTTGAAGAAATATATGGGCTGCATGATGCTTCCACGCAGAGCTGAATCCGGCCCGCACACTAGTACTGGTAAACCGCTTAGAGGACCTAAGCCTGTCCAGGAACCGCGGTGCGAGGCGGACTGTCCATGCTAATAAACCCTATTGGTTTTATTGGGCGACAGGGCTTGAGATGTCATTTCGTCTCAATGTCGGGTAAAAGTCCCACAAAATTGGAAGCAACGTCTCCAAAATGACCTTTACAGTGTTAACGGGGACGTTAAACCTCAAATCAATTAAAATCTATCTAGATCTATCTATCTATCTATGCCTCAGCTGACACTGTTTTCCTCTTAGCCCACAACTTGATCAGTCTGCCTTTCCTACTCCAAGTATCTGATCTTCGCCTTTCCTTGTCTGGCATCTTCAGATATCAGATTTTTTCAGATTCAAGCAGAGCAAACTCTGCTAAAATGCATAAAATGGACTATATGATCTTGAGAAGTCAATATTTTTTGTGATGTCATCAGTGAAATAAATGACGTCATTCAAACCAAGGGACGCTACTCTGATGCATCACATCCTGTATGGAATAGAATATTACCCCTGTGGGCTCTGTACTGAACGTGTTGGTATGAAGAACTGGTGGATTTGATGTGATACTTGCAATGACTGGTATCATAAAAGCTGTCAACCTCATCCCATCTACCTTACCCTACCCCATACCAACGCACCGACCCTATCCACCACTACCTATCCCAATTCCACTCTACCTACGCTACCTAACATCATCCCACCTCACGTACCCCCAAACTACCTACCCTTCCCACCCACCTACCCCACCTAACACCACCATTCCCATCTACCTACCCTTTCCTATCCTACCCTAAAATCCTCCGTCCCCGCCCATAGGGACTTGAAGAAATATATGGGCTGCATGATGCTTCCACGCAGAGCTGAATCCGTCCCGCACACTAGTACTGGTAAACCGCTTGGAGGATCTAAGCCTGTCCAGGAACCGCGGTGCGAGCCGGACCGCCCTTGCTAATAAACCCTATTGGTTTCATTGGGCGACAGGGCTTGAGATGTCATTTCATCTCAATGCCGGGTAAAAGTCCCACAAAATTGGAAGCAACGTCTCCAAAATGACCTTTACAGTGTTGACGGGGACGTTAAACCTCAAATCAAACAAACAAACAAACTACCCTAAAATCCCCCACTTACCCCAACCCCACCCTACTTACCCTACCCTGCCTAGTTGAATGCACCGTACCTACTCCTACCTATCCCAACCCCACCCTACCTACCATACCTTAACCTTATCTACCTACCCCACATACGCTACCCTATCCACCCATCTACCCCAACCACACCTTACCTACTTTGCACTCCACCTACCCTACCACACCCCATCCATAACGCAGCCACCATAACCCAATCCCACCCTACCTAAATCTACCCAAAACCGTCCAACCCAAACCTATCCACCCCCACCTACCCAAACCTCACCCACCCTAGCCACCGTACTCTAGCTACACAACCCCAACCCCACCCAACCTACCCTACCCCACACGACCCCAAACCAATGCGCCCACCCTACCCATCCTCTACTACCCCAATCCCACCCTACCTACCCTACCCTCCCTTATCTTAACACTACCCCTGCCCACCAAACCCCAACATACCATGCCTACCTACCTCCACCCCAACCGGCCCCCGCCCATAGGGGCTTGAAGAAATATATGGGCTGCATGATGCTTCCACGCAGAGCTGAATCTGGCCCGCACACTAGTACTGGTACACCGCTTAGAGGATCTAAGCCTGTCCAGGAACCGCCGTGCAAGGCGGACCGTCCATGCTAATAAACTCTATTGGTTTCATTGGGCGACAGGGCTTGAGATGTCATTTCATGTCAATGTCGGGTAAAAGTCCAACAAACCTGGAAGCAACGTCTCCAAAATGACCTTCACAGTGTTGACGGGGACGTTAACCCTCAAATCAAACAAACAAAAAAACCTTCACCCAAACAAAACCTACCACACCCGATGCCAATGCATCAACCCCAACCCCACCCATCTCCACCTCACCTTCCATACCTCATTCCACACCAGTGCACCCACCTACCCACACCCACCTACCCCATATCTTCCTAGCTACCCTTCCCTACTTAACCTTACCCTAACCTTCCTAACCCCTACTTACGCGACCTTAACCTCATCTACCTACCCCAACTCCACCTACCCTACCCTATCAACCCCACCTACCCCAACCACACCTTACCTACTTTGCACTCCACCTACCCTACGACACTCCATCCATAACGCACCCAACATAACCCAATCCCACCCTACCTACCCTATCTAACCCTACCCCAACCATCCAACCCAAACCTATCCACCCCACCCCCCAAACCTCACCCACCCTAGCTACCGTTCTCTGCCTACACAACCTAAACCCCACCCAACCTACCCTACCCTACCCCACACGACCCCAAACCAATGCACGCACCCTATCCATCCCCAACTAACCCAATCCCACCCTACATACCCTAACCTACCCAATCTTGCACTACCCCTGCCCACCAAACCCCAACATACCTTCCCTACCTACCTCCAGCCCAACAAAACCTACCCCACCCCATGCCAATGCATTCATCCCAACCCCACCCATCCCCACCTCACCTTCCGAACCTCATTCCACACCAGTGCACCCACCTGCCCACAACCACCTACCCCATATCTTCCTAGCTACCCTTCCCTACTTAACCTTACCCTAACCTACTGAACCCCAACTTACCTACCCTACCAATTCTAACCCCACCCTACCCTACCTACCCTTCCCAACCTCCCCCAAGCCCCAACCTACCCCATAACCCACCCACCTCTTCCCACCCACCCACCTACCCTACCACAACCCACTCCAAACTACCCTACACTACGCTACCACACCTCACCCAACCCCAGTCACAACAATTGTATTCAAATAGTCTAGGCCATGCCTTCTATGCTAGTAGATGATAACAAATGTTTTAAATAACTTGAAGTCATCAAACCATCGCATGCAGCATTTATTGGTTAAGAACTACAGAATTTTCTCAACTGATGACCCTGACTTGGTTTGTGCATAGATTGAAAAACAAACCAAAAATACAAATATCATTCTGTATATAAAAGGGGAGTTTTTTTAAATTCATTTTACATTTTATGGCTATAAACGTTGTAATGTAATGCCCAACATGCAGATCAAATTTTGAAATCCTGTTTCGCCTTTAATTCCAAAGACCTTATGTAAAAAGATACTTTTGAAATGACTGTAAAACCTTTTACATTACATTTGCAAAAAGTACTTTCAAAGTAACTATTTGCAAAAGCTTTGCATCTGAATAAAAATCAGAGTTGATGTTTGTAGACTGTTTGCAGACTGCTATTGAGGAAAGACTGTTAATTAATCTTACCAAGTGATTTTAAGTCACTGTTTGCAAAAGCTGGTCGAAAAAAAAGGTTAATTTTCCTTTGATTTACTAAAAATGATAATCCCTTATGTCGGTAGAATATATTTTGAAGTGTGGCATTAAAACTGAATGAACAGGCGCCATATTTGACAACAGTAGCGCTTTGATTTAAACATCTCCCTTTTGCCGACACACATCTCGGGCACAATTATTTAAATGCTCCATCACAGATTTAGTCTTAGCTGTCATTGTTACAAATGGTCTACAAGTCGTACAAGTTCACTGAATGGCTGAGTTAGAGTTTGTGCGAGGAAATATGTGTTCAAATTAGCGTATTATTTTTCCAACGTGATAAAACTACCACGACCAACTGCTACACATGGAATCGATAATACAGTGGCTGTGTGCATGTCACATAGAGCATTAAAAAATTAAATGGACTTCAAATAAGCACAACGCATTCTGTAACATACCTTGAAAATCATTCTTTGAACTAAAAATTCAAAATTTCGATTTGTTCATGCTTTGAAACTGACAGTCGTGACGTCAACTAGCCCGGCCAATATAGTGACGTCACCTCGGGTCAATCAATTACCGTAAGTGTCCTAATTAATCATATATTAAAAAGAACATAAACTTTTTTCGGCGGATACCAAAAGTGTTTCATCTAGTGTGTTAAAAACATCCGAATTTTCAATCGTGCTCGTGCTTCGCACTCGTGAAAATTTAGATGTTTTCAACACACTCGATGAAATATTTTTGGTATCCAACTCAAAAAAGTAACTATTCTCTATGTATTTGCAATATCTTTGCAGAGGTACAGCTATGTTTGCAAAATGTTTGCACCAATCTGTTGCAAAGCACTTGCAAAGGGTATGCAACTTGTTATTTTACTGGAACATATTCAGAATATGCAAATGGATTGCAATGACTATTTTTATACCCCGACATACGAAGTATGCTATGGGGGTATATAGTTTTCGTTTTGGCGTTCGTCCGTCCGTCTGTCCGTCTATCCGGACTTCTATCCGTCTGTCCATTAACATTTTGCTTAAAGTTTTGCGTTTAAGTTTCTAAGACATTGTATCTTCTGAACCCTTTGATACATTTAGTTCTTTCTTACACTGAAGTTACATACTGGTCTAAACATCTCATTGATGCATGTCCCACCTGCCTACAGTGACCTTGACGTCAAGGCCACAGACTTAGAATTTTTACATTCCATTAAAGTTTTGCGTTAAAGTTTCTAAGAGGTTTATCTGCTGAGCCCTTTCGTAGATTTAGATGATACTTACACTGAAGTTACATACCGGTCTAAAGATTTCATTGATGCATGCCCCCCCCCCCCCCGTCCCCACCCACAGTTACCTTGAGGTCAAAGTCACAAACTTAGAAATTTTACATTTGGTTCAAGTTTTGTGACAAAGTTTATAGATGCGTGTATGTTCTAAACTCTAACACAAATTCAATTGATACTTGCATTGGTTTTTCCATACCAGTTCATTGATTTTATTGATGCATACCCCTCACTGCTGCTTCAGTAACATTGTTACCCCCACCCCTTCAGTAACTTGGTCCATTTAGAAATTTGTGTTTAGTTTAGCTTTTACAACCACATTTTAGATTCTTATAGCTTCTTGACATCTTCATTCATACTACATGCAATCTCGAAAAAATATGTTGGAGTGGTGCTGGCCGGGGGTATACGCGATCCGCTGGTTGTTTTCTCAAGTTGCATGGGATATTGCAGCGGGCTGTTTCGGATAGACAATTGGTAAGTTTTGCTTCGGTTTGAGACATAGTCCTAGTGCCATGAAAGCTTACTCTTATATTCCAGATGAAGTAGATTCTTTCTTGTGTTTTTGCAAATACAACTACTGCAAGTCTCCTTTCGAAACACATCAATAGAAACTGATTTACATGGCTTTAAAGTACGCCCCCCCACACTCCCAAGAACATAAATCAGAGGCAAAAAAATCCGCAAATACACCCAGTTAGACCTAAATAAGCACTACGATCACGGTTTTACAGTATCTATGGCGACAAACATGCCATGAAGAAACATTTTATAAAACAAATGTGATAAAATGTTGCGACAAAGTATTCGAAAGATCAGGTAGAAATCTGTTTTGGTCTACAAAACATTCTAATGAAGTTTTAAATAAACTGAAACCCAGGCGTTTTCGTGGTTCAAGTCTGTCTACTTATAATTTTTACCACCCTTTACACTACACTTCCTCATAATCTTATAAAAGAACAACTTAGTGATTTAAATGAATGTACATTTCATAGGGAAGACTCCCTCTATCTTGCATGTAATGTAAGAAATGCGTTTTTAACTTCTGAAGAGCATAAAAACTATACTTTATGGTCATGTCAGAATGTGTGTGAAGCTCTCACCTTTCTACTTGACAATATTTACATAAGATTATTGAGACAAGCCGTGGGTATTCCGATGGGTACTAATTGCGCACAACTTCTGGCTGGTCTGTTTTTGTTTCGTTATGAGAGAGACTTCATGATGTCCCTTTCTGCTGATAACCAGTCTGAAATCATTGAAGCTTTTAGCTCCCTTCTAGATATTTGGATGCTTTATTATATATTGATAATATCTATTTCGATGGTTTGATCAGTCAAAGTTACCCCCCACTCCCCCCCCCCCCCCCCGCCCAAAACTTCAGTTAAATAAAGGAAATTCTTCTGATACCGAGGCCTCGTTTTTGGATTTACATCTGTCTATTGTGGATGGGTTTCTTGCAAAATTTATGATGAACGCGATGATTTTGATTTATAGATTGTAAAATTTACTTTTTTGGATGGTGATGTTCAACTTGTGCCATCCTACGGCGTTGATATTTCACAATTAATTCGATTTGCCAGAGTGTGTAGTCATGTAGCTGACTTCAATACACGTAATAAATTGTTAACGGCTAAACTTCTTAATCAGGGTTATCGGTACCATAAACTACATAAAACCTTTTCAAAATTGTATAGCCGTCATTCTGATTTCATTCCAAAATTCAATACTGGATTTAAATCGCTTCTGCAACTAGGTCTATCGGAATCCGAATTTTATGGTGACTAAGTATATAAATCTAGAAAAAAATTATAACCGCAGTGACTTTCGGAGTCTAACTGTTGGTTTTCTTTTGCTCCAGCAATTCAGTTGTTTTATGCTGTCGAGTCCTCAACCTTGTTTCATCTCTGTAGTTTTTTGATTTGTATGTTATCGGAGATGTTACACTGATGAGTTAGGAAGCCTTCATGCGGACTAAACAAAATAAGTGTATACCGCGACAGAGGTAAGGGCGAGGATTATGGCCATGTTAAATCGATTTAAGCCCCAAGTGGAATTCTTGCCTCTGACCGTTCCAAGGCGGTTCTTATGTGGTGGTTTATTTATGTTGTTGTTGTTGTTTGTCACTACTTACTGTGTGTATCACTTGTGTCTTTTTTATTTTGGATAGCCGTTTGACCATTTTGTGGGAAAGTAACTGTCCATATGGCCATCCTTTGTTAAGGTTTCCATTATGGTCTGGTCGCTTCATGTTTGTGTTTCTTTCCCTTTGGTGTCTTTGATGGGTGGAGTAAGTTAATTGTATCGATTCCTGATCTTTGTTTTACTTCTACTTTATTTAGCACCCAATTTCGTAAAATCTTTCTTCGATATAAAAAGATTGGGTACAACATAAATGTTATACGACAGACTGCATGCATGGTAGTAAACCCAATCACGGTTGACAACCTTGCTTCCCTCTTTAATTGCACGCTGGTTGGTCAGGCCTCAGATTTTATGACGGTTCCAACATAAAGTCATTGCGATTATAGATTTTACTTAATTTATATACTAAGTCACCATATAATTCGGTTTCCGATAGACCTCGTTGCAGAAGAGATTTAAGTCCAGTATTGAATTTTGAAATTGAATCAGAATGACGTCAAATATGGCAACATACATGCCATGAAGATACATTTAATGAAACAGAATTGGATATAACCTTCAAACATTTCTACCTATGCTATACCAAACCCTTATTTCCTTTATGATGCATCAAAAGAATTGCCAAATAAAAATTTGGGTCATATCTAATAATTTACTCATATAATTAATGTTCAGTCATAAAGAATCTTTCAAGTTTGCGAAAATGTATTCGCTTTCAGATTCAACTTTGAAAGCCGAGCAAATCGCATGTTTTTGAAAAGCGCAAAGTTTACCTCTTTCTTTAATGGAACCAAGACACCGACTTGCATCAGTGCAGTGGCTCTTCTCTAATGTCTTTAGGACAATCCTATCCTAAATAGCACGAATACTCATTTTATGGCTATTTTCACACCTACACCCCGTATTTAAAGTAAAACATAACATTGTGAGGATATTTTGAAGACAAACTGCCAAGAAAATATTTATAAATAGAAAAAAGCTGAATATATCTGTTCACATCCCATTGACATGAATACAATAAATTAGACATTATAATGGTTGAGAAAACTTATCGGGGTATTGCAGGGGATATTTTGGAGAGACATATCTAAAGGTCATATCTAAAAATCTCCTCATGCATAATAAAAGTTCAGCCACAAAGAATCTTTAAAGTTTCAAAAAATTAATCATTTTCAGATTCAATTATGAGCAAACCACATGTTTTTGAAAAGCGCAAAGTTTACCTCTATCTGGAACCCCGACACCGACTTGAATCAGTGGCACTTCTCCAATGTTGGAACAATTCTATACTAAAATGTACAGACTTATGCCTAAATAGCACCAATACTCATTTTTTATGGCTTTTTCACACCTACACCCCATATTTAAAGTAAAACATGACAGTTTCAGGATATTTTGAAGACAAAACCGCCAAGAAAGTGTTCATAAATGCCTTAATGCAATGAGAAATAGCTGAATATATCTGTTCACATCCCATTGACATAAATACAATAAATTAGAAATTATTATGGATGAAAAAACTTATCGGGATTTTGCAGCGTCCTGCTTCGGAGAGACATATCTAAAGGTCATGTCTAAAAATTTTCTAATGCATAATAAAAACTCAGTCACAAAGAATCTTTCAAGTTTCCGAAAAAGTTATCGCTTTCAGATTCAACTATGAAAGCCGAGCAAATCCCATGTTTTTGAAAAGTGCAACGTTTACCTCTTTCTGTAATAGAACCCAGACATCGGCTTGCATCAGTGGTTCTTCTCCAATGTCTTTTGAACAATTCTATCCTACAATGCACAGAATTATGCCTAGATAGCACGCATTCTCGTCTTTTTTTTTTCTTTTTTTTTTCTATTTTCACACCTACAGTCCCTATTTAAAGTAAAAAATGACATTTTTGAGGATATTTAGAAAACAAAACTGTCAAGGAAACGTTTATGAGTGCCTTAATGCCATAAGACATTGCTGAATATATCTGTTCACATCTTTATTACAGGATGAATACAAAATAGAAGTAGAGGCAATGATCAGGAATCGATACAATCGGCCCATAGCTCCCATCAGAGACACCAAAGGGAAAGAAACACAAACATGCATCAACAGACCTAATGGAAACACCCAACAGCGGAAAGCCAAAACGACAGTTACTTTCCCACAAAATGGCCACTAGGCTATCAAAAATAAAATAACACAAGCGACACAAACACCTCAAGACAAATCATAACAAAAATAAATAAACAAAAAACCGATTTAAAGTAAACAAATAAACATGATATTGTGAGGATATTTTGAAGACAAAACCAAGAAAATGTTTATAAATGCCTTAATGCCATGAGAAATAGCTGACTGTATATGTTCACATCCTTTTGACATAAACACAATAAATTAGACTTTATAATGGATGAGAAAACTTATCGGGATATTGCAGCCGGTTGTTCGGAGAGACAATTTTTAACTTTTGCTTTGGTTTGAGACATAGTCCTTGTGCCATGAGACCAAACTCTTATATTCCAGATGAAGTAAATTCTTGTGTTTCTGCAAATGCAATTACTGCAAGTCTCCTTTCCAAACACATCACTAAAACTGATTAACATGGCTTTAAAGTACCCACCCCTCTCCTAAGAACATAGATCAATGGCAAAAACTCATCAAATACACCCAGTTAGACCTAAATTAGCACTACATCACATTTTTACAGTATCTATGGCAAAATAAATGACAAGAAAATATATTTATAGCCCCGCTTTGAAAAAGTGGGGCTATATTGGATTTGCCATGTCCTTCTGTCATTCCGTGATTCCGTTAATTTGTGTTGGCTCCATAACTTTGTATCTGCTTAACATATTTTCATGAAACTTCACACAAATGTTAAACACCATAAGACAATGTGCAGAGCGAAGGAATTATAACTGTGGATTGCCTACTTTTGGAGTTATTGCCCTTTGAACATTTTCCGTAATTCCGTAATTCCGTGATTCCGTTAATTTGTGTTGGCTCCATAACTTTGTATCTGCTTAACATATTTTCATGAAACTTCACACAAATGTTAAACACCATAAGACAATGTGCAGAGCGAAGGAATTATAACTGTGGATTGCCTACTTTTGGAGTTATTGCCCTTTGAACATTGAAAAATGGCAATTTTAATTGTGTCCGCTTCATAACTCGAAAACCGTTTGAGATATTTTTAGGAAACTTCACACAAATGTTAAGCACTATGAGACGATGTGCAGAGCGCAGGAACCATAACTCTGCATTGCTTATTTTTGGAGTTATTGCCCTTTGAACATTGAAAAATGGCAATTTTAACAGTGTCCGCTTCATAACTCGAAAACCGTTTGAGATAATTTCATGAAACTTCACACAAATGTTAAGCACTATGAGACAATGTGCAGAGCGCAAGAACCATAACTCTGGTTTTCGTATTTTCTGTGTGTCTGTCTGTGTGTCTGTCTGTGTCTGTTAACAATTTTCGTGTCCGCTCCATAACTTTAAAACCCATTCACATATTTTCATGAAACTTCACACAAACATTAAACACCATGAGATGGTGTGCAGAGTGCAGGAACCATAACTCTGGATTGCCTAATTTTTTAGTTATTTCCCTTTGGATATTGAAAAATATCAATTTTAGCCGTCTTTGCTCGATAACTCAAAAACCGTTTGAGATAATTTTATGAAACTTCACACATATGTAAAGCACCATATTACGTGTGCAGAGCACAGGAACCCAAACTCTGGATTGTCTACTTTTTCAGTTATAGGCTTTTGAATATTAAAAAATGGCAATTTTAACTATGTCCGCTCCATAACCGTTTCTGATATTTTCATGAAACTTCAAATAAATGAAAAGCACCTTGAGATGATGTGCAGAGTGCAGGAACCATAACTCTGGTTTGCCTACTTTAGGAGTTATTGCCCTTTGAACATTTAAAAAGGCAATTTTGACTGTGTCGGCTCCATAACTCACAAACCATTTGAGATATTTTCATGACACTTCACACAAGTGTAAAGCATCATGAGACAATGTGCAGAGCGCAGGAACCCTGACTCTGATTTGCCTACTTTAGGAGTTATTACCCTTTGAACATTGAAAAATGGAAGATGAAATTTAGTATAAACATGGACATTCTGGTAATGTATCATGCTCATTGAAATGAGGGACAAGGGCTCACAACTCTTAGAGTTTTTCCAGATAATGTAAAATTTTCAACAGTTATTTCTTGTTCATAACTGTTTTCTCTGCAGCTTAAATAACTTTCTTCTCTGACAGCGCTGAAGCGGGGCTATAGTCAGATCCTCTGACAGCTCTAGTTTATGAAACAGAATTGGATAGAACCTACAAACGTGTGGAAATAATATGTAATGACAGAAAACAGGACAGTGCTGTTGACATTTCTATGTTTGCTATAGGTAGCTTACCACTAAATAATTTCGATAGGCGACAACAGTAACTTGTTATTTGCTCCCACCAAAACTACACATACAAACAATTTCAAACCTTATACCTCTTTATAGAGCCATCCTAGCCCAGCAGGTTCATGAGAAAAAATCCATATGTTGACTGCTCCTTTTCAAGTTTGTTTACCTACTAGTATGCAGTAAATACTAACCAACATTTTAAAGGAGGAGTGACCATATAAAATCAGCAACAATGTCTTTGAGCTTGCAGATATATTTATAAAACGTATCATTTGAGTCCTTTATACCTGCCATTTACGCACATTGAAATAAAACATGGGAAATACGGAAGCAAGTCTGGTAATTAGAACGCAACTAAAACTTGGTCCAAAAGAGATAAAGCCCGGCACCTCCATGTATCTAGTGTAATGATACAAATACCGACTCCTTATTTTCTTCATGATGCATGACAAGAATTGCCAAATGGAAATTTAGGTCATATCAAAAAATTTCTCATGCATAATAAAAGTTCAGACACAAAGAATCTTTCAAATTTCCGAAAAAGTTATCGCATTCAGATTCAACTATGAAAGCCGAGCAAACTATATGTTTTTGAAAAGCGTTTAGCTCTTTCTGGAATAAAACCCAGACACCGGCTTGCATCATTGGTTCTTCTCCAGTGTCTTTGGAACATTTCTATTCTAATATGCACAGAATTATGCCTAAATAGCACGAATACTCGATTTATGGCTATTTTCACACCAACAAGCCCTATGTATAGTAAAAAATGATATTTTGAGGATATTTTGAAGACAATACTGCCAAGAAAATGTTTATAAATGCCTTAAGGCCATGAGAAATAGCGGACTATATCTGTTCACATCCTTTTTACACGAATACAATAAATTAGAACTTATAATGGATGAGAACACTTATCGGGATTTTACAGCGGGCTGTTTCGGAGAGACAATTTTTAAGCTTTGCTTTGGTTTGAGACATAGTCCTACTAGTGCCATGAAACCTTGCTCTTATATTACAGATGAAGTAGATTCGTTCTTGTGTTTCTGCAAATGCAATTACTGCAAATAAAAATCAAAAATGAGTTCCTTTAAGAGCAATGAAAACATTCATAAGAAAGAAAGGAAAAGCCTCTTTTCTAAACACACCAATGAAAACTGATTAACATGGCTTTAAAACGACTGCCACTGTCACAAGAACATAGATCAGTGGCAAAAAATCATCAAATAAACCGGGTTATACCTAAATTAGCACTACCATCACATTTTTACAGTATCTATGGCAAAATAAATGCAATGAAGAAACATTTTACGATTCGGAATTGGATTGAACCTACAAACATGTGGAAATCTTATGTAATGACAAAAACAGGACAATGCTGCTGACATTTCTATCTTTGCTCTTGGGAGCTTTCCACTGAATATTTTCCATACGCTACAATAATAAGCTTTTGCGGATATTTTGAAGACAAAACAACAACAGAGATGTTTATAAATGCATTAATGGTATGAGAAATAGATGACTATATCTGTTCACATCCTTTTGACACGAATACAATAAATTAGAACTTATAACAGATGAGAAAACTTATCGGGATATTGCAGCTGGCTGTTTCGGAAAGACAATTTTAATGTTTTGCTTTTGTTTGAGACATATTCCTCGTGCCATCAAACCTTACTCTTATATTCCTGATGAAGTAGACTCCTTCTTGTGTTTCTGCAAATGTAATTACTGCAAGTTTCCTTTCCAAACACATCAATAAAGCGTGCTTACACTGCATGATACCCCACCACTGCAGGCCAATATTGTATGCCCCATGACCAAAATAGGCTTCCTTAAGTGTTCAATATATCTGTAAAATTGTATCAGGGTATTCCATATAGTTAAGCAGCTATAGGCCAAAACATTTCTTACATAGAAAATAAATACATCAATGAAAGTCCAAAAACTATTTAATGGAAATTGTTAAAAACCCAAACTCTGCCAAATGTTACCTCATTGTGCCCACTAACCATCCCAACTATGCCTCTATAAATGGTCTATTTATGAATTTTTATCCAAATATTCCATTAAGTAAAGGAAAAAACAACATTTAATGAGAATTATTAACGACCAAAACTCTGATAAAGATGTTAATGTATTTTCCAATGAACAATCTCAAACACGCTTCCTTTAATAGTAAATATATATGTGAAGGTTCATCCATATATTCCATTAAGTTAAGGAATCAGAGCCCAAAAAGCATTTAATGGGACTTGTACACAGTCATAACTGTTGAATATGTTAACGTATATTGCCAATTAACAATAGTAAGCATTCTTCCTATAGTGGTCTATATATCTGTGAAGTTTTATCCATGTATTCCATTTAGAAATGGGATAAGTGATCAAAAACCATTTAATGAAAATTGTTAACAATAACTCTGTCAAATGTTAATCTATTTGTGCCATGAGCAATTCCCAAACCACACATTCCCAATACCAATAAATTTCTACAAAATTTCATCCAATTATGCCATAAAATAAACGAATAAGAGTCCAAAAAACATTAAATGGAAATTGTTAAGGGCACGGCTATAACTGTCGAATATGTTAACGTATTTTACCAATTAATAATACTAAACATTCTTCCTATAGTGGTCTATATATCTGAAGTTTCAGCCATATATTCCATTCAGTAATGGAACAAGTGTTCAAAACCATTTAATGGAAATTGTTAACGACTTTAACTCTGTCAAATATAAACCTATTTGTACCAAGAGCAATTCCCAATACAAATATATATACAACATTTCATCCAATTATTCCACAAATAAGAGCCCAAAAACATTTAATGGGAATTGTTAACGGCAATTACTCTGTCAAATGTTAACGCAGTTTGCCTTTAAACAATCCAAAACCTGTTTCTAATCGTGGTCTATATAACATATATATACCATACATATATTCCTTTAAGTAAAGGAATGAGTGCCCCAAAACTATTTAATATAAATTGTTAACGGCCATAACTACGTTAAATGTTAACGTATTTTGCCCATTAACAATCCCCACCATTCATACCCAATACCAATGTATCTACAAAGTTTGAAGAAAATTCGTGAAAAAATGTTCAGGTTATTGATCGGAAACGCCCCATTAACCCTTATTTTGAACTAAAAAAAGGGCCCTAACTCTGTCAGATATTAACGGATGTTGCTTATTAACAATCCCATACCACTCATTCCCGATATAAACCTGTATGCAAACTTATCGGAAATGGTGCGGACGGACGGACGGACAGACACTCGACGGTATATCATAATTATACTCACCACTACGTGTGGTGGGGTATAAAACTGATAAACATGGCTTAAAAGTAGCCTCGCCCCCTTTCCAAGAACATAGATCAGAGGCAGAAAATCATCAAATACACCAATCTAGATATAAATTAGCATTACCATCACATTTTACAGTATATATGGCAAAATTAAAGCCATGAAGATACCTTTTATGAAACAGAATGTGTGGAAATAGTCTGTAACGACAGAAAACAGGAAAGTTGCGCTGACATTTCTATCTTTGCTATAGGGAGCTTACCACTAAATATTTTCCAAAAGCGACAGTAGTAACATTTTACCTTCTCCCACAAAAACTACACATACAACACTTTTCAAACCTTATCATTCTTTATAAAGACGTGCTAGCCCAACAAGTTAATGAGAAAAAAATCCACATGTTGATTTGCTCCTTTTCAAGTTACAGTCAACTATGTTGTTTACCTACTAGTACGGAGTAAATACTAACCAACATTTTAAAGGAGGGATGACCATATAAAATCAGTAACAATTTCTTATAGCTTGCAGATATAGTTATAAAACATACATCATATTTGTCCCTTATACCTGTCATTTTCTCTCATTAATAGTACATGGGATATATATCCAATGGAAGCAAGTCTGGTAGTTAGAACGCAACTAAATTAAAAATCAAAAATGAGTTCCTTTAAGAGCAATGAAAACATTCATAAGAAGGAAGATGGGTCATACTACGTAGTTTCGGCTATTAAAACCTCATCAGTGACCCTGTAATGGTCCGGCAAAGAAAGCCAGAGGAAACATACTGCAATTTTGCGAATTTCGAATAGGCAGTCGAGTCAAAGACTGATATAAATCAAAATGGGGGTCCAAATAATTAAAAACCTGTCTAGAATATGAGTCTAAACCAATAATTTATTTCCGATTTCTCAGAATATTCACGCTGATCTCAAAGGACCAAAAGTAAAATATAAACTGCACTATGGTTGATGTACGGGGAGACGTTTTACGGCCGCCACACGGCACAACACCAGCTGCAGTGAAGGCAATTAAAATAAAAAATGAGTTCCTTTAAGAACAATGAAAACATTCATAAGAAAGAAGATGGGTCATACTACGTAGTTTCGGCTAAAAAAGCCTCATCAGTGACCCTGTAATGATCCGGCAAAGAAAGCCAGAGGAAACATACTGCAATTTTGCGAATTTCGAATAGGCAGAGTAAAAGCTTGGACCAAAAGAGACAAAACCCGGCACCTCACAGAATCTAGTGCAATGCTACCAGTACCGAACCCTTATTTTCTTTATGATGCGTCAAAAGAATTGCCAAATAGAAATTTAGGTCATTTCTAAAAAATTTCTCATTCATAATAAAAGTTAAGTTACAAAGAAGCTTTCAAGTTTCCAAAAAGTTATCACTTTCAGATTCAATTATGAAAGCTTAGCAAACTGTATGTTTTGGAAAAACACAAAGTTTACCTCTTAATGGAATGGAACCCAGACACCGACTTGCCCTAGCGGTTCTTCTCCAATGTTTGTGGAACAATTCTATCATAAACTGCACAGAATTATGCCTAAATAACACCAATACTCGTTTTCATAAATATTTTCACACCTACAACCCCTATTTAAAGTGATAAATGATATTTTGAGGATATTTTGAAGAAAAAAAAAGCCAAGAAAATGTTTATAAATGCCTTAATGCCATGACACAAAGCTGGCTATATCTGTTCACACACTTTTGACATGAATACATATGATTCGTATAATACATAAGATTCGATGATTCGTATAAGCAACCTTGCTTGTTTTCAAATCCTGTTGCTCTTTCTAATATGCTACATTCTTGTTATATATATGTAATTGAAAAGAAGTAAATAAAAAATTGTTTAAACTAAAACAATACACTAGAACTTAAACTGATGAGAAAACTTATCGGGATATTAAGGCGGGCTGCTTTGGAGAGACTAGTTTTAACTTTTGCGTTGGTTTGAGTCATAGTCATAGTGCCATGAAAACTTACTCTTATATTCCAAATGAAGTAGAATCTTTCTTGTGTTTCTGCAAATGCAATTACTGCAAGTCTCCTTTCGAAACACATCAATAAAACTGATAAACGTGGATTAAAAGTACCCGCCACTCTCCCAAGAACATAGATCAGTGGCAAAAACTTATCAAATACACCCAGTTAGCTCTAAATTAGCATTACTATCACATTTTATAGTATCTATGGCAAAATAAATGCCAACAAAATACATTTTATGAAACAGAAATGGCTAGAACCTACAAACGTGTGGAAGTAGTATGTAATGACAGAAAACAGAACAGTGCTGCTGACATTTCTATCTTTGCTATAGGGAGCTCATCACTTACTATTTTCCATAGGCGACAACAGTAACTTTTTACCTGCTCCCACAAAAACTACACATACAAAACCTTTCAAACCTTATACCTCTGGAAAGTGCGAGCCTAACCCAACAAGTCAATGAGGAAAACTCCACATGCCGATCTGCTCCTTTTCAAGTTACAGTCAACCATGTTTGTTTACCTACTAGTATGGAGTAAATACTAACCACCATTTTTAAAGTAGGAGTGACCATATAAAATCAGCAACAATTTCTTTGAGCTTGCAGATTAGTTATACAACATGCATCATTTTAGTCCATTATACCTGTCACTTTCTCACAATGAAATAAAACATGTGATATATATGCAATCGAAGCAAGTCTGGTATTTAAAACGCAACTAAAAGCTTGGTCAGAAAGTGATAAAGTAGAAGCAAATCAAAGGTCAGGAATTGATACAATTAACTTACTCCACCCATAAAAGACACCAAAGGGAAATAAATACAAACATTAAGCGACCAGACCATAATGGAAACCTAAACAAAGGAAGGCCATAAGGAGTTACTTTCCCACAAAATGGCCATATGGCCATCCAAAATTAAAAGACACAAGTGATACACACAGTAAGTAACAAACAACAACATAAATAAATCGCCACAGAAGAGCCGCCTTGGAACGGTCAGTGGAAGATTCCCACTGGGGACTTAAATCGATTTTACGTGGCCACAATCCTCGCCCTTACTTCCGTCGCGATTTAGACAAATAATTTGTCCAGTCCGCATGAAGGCCTCCTAACTCATCAGCGCAACATCTCCGTGAACACAAAAACCAAAGAACCACAGAGGCGAGACAATCGCGAGGACTCGACAGCAAGAAACCACTGAAATGCTGGAGCAAAAGAAAACCAACAGTAAGACTCCGATGAGCCCGACCAGACACAGAGCATCAGGCACCAACCAGCATTATCTCTCTAATTCTCAATAAGCCTTTACGTTGGAGCCGTCATAGAATCTGAGGCCTGACCCACCGGCGTGCAATTAAAGAGGGAAGCAAAGTTGCCAACCGTGATTGGGTTAACTACCATGCATGCAGTCTGTCGTATAATATCCATGTTGTACCCAATCTTTTTATATCGAAGAATGATTTTACGAAATTGGGTGCTGAAGTCATTGCGGTTATATATTTTTCTGAATTTATATACTAAGTCACCATAAAATTCGGGTTCCGATAGACCTTGCTGCAGAAGAGATTTAAGTCCAAAATTGAATTTTAAAATTAAATCAGAATGGGGTCTATAAAATTTTGAAAAGGCTTTGCGTAGTTTATGGTACCGATTAAGGAGTTTAACCTGGTACCTCACAGTATCTAGTGAAATGGTAGCAATACCGAACACTTATTTTCTTTATGATGCATCAAAAGAATTGCCAAATAAAAAATTAGGGCATATCTTATAATATACTCAGGCATAAAAAACGTTTAGTCCTAAAGAATATTTCAAGTTTCCGAAAAAGTTTTCAGATTCAACTATTAACGCCAAGGAAACCATACGCTTATGAAAAGCACAAAGTTTACATCTTTATGGAATGGAACCCAGGCACCAGCGTTTGCATCAGTGGTTTCTCTCCAATGTCTTCGGAACAATTCTATCCTCAAATGCACAGATTTATGCCTAAATAGCACCAAAACTCGTTTTTATGGCTATTTGCATACTTACATCCCCTGTTTAAAGTAACAAATATGATATTTTGAGGATATTTTGAAAACAAAAGTGTCAAGAAAATGTTTGTAAATGCCTAAATGCCATGAAAAATAGCTGACTATTTCTGTTCACATCCTTTTGACAAGAATACAATAAATCTGCACATATAACGGATGAGAAAACTTATCGGGATATTGCAGCGGGCTGTTTCGGAGAGACATTTTTTAGTTTTGCTTGCGGTTGAGACATAGTCCTAGTGCCATGAAACCTTACTCTTATACTCCAGATGAAGTAGATTCGTTCTTGTGTTTCTGCAAATGCAATTACTGCAAGTCTTCTTTCCAAACACATCAATAAAAACTGATTTACATGGCTTTAATGTACACCCCCTCCCAAGAACACAGATCAGAGGCAAAAATCATCAGATACACCCAGTTAGACCTAAATTAGCACTACCATCACATGTTTGTATTATCCATGGCAAAAAAAAAAACATGCCATGAAGATACATTATATGAAACAGAATTGCATAGAACTACAAATGTGCGGAAATAGTATGTAATGACTGAAAAAGGACAGTGCCGCTGACATTTCTACCTTTGCTATTGGGGGCTTACCAATAAATATTTCCATAGACGACTTACCCGCGCCCACAAAAACTACACATACAAAACTTTTCAAATTTCGCTTGTTTATAGAACCATCCTAGCCTGACAACTTAATGAGAAAAAATCCACATGCTGATCTGTTCTTTTTCAAGTTACAGTCAACCATGTGTGTTTACCGACTGGAACGGAGTAAACACAAACTAATTTCTTAAAGGAGGGGTGACCGTTTAAAATCAGCAACAATTTCTTTGAGCTTGCAGATATATTTATAAAACATGCATCATTTTTGTCCCTTACACCTGTCATTTTCTTACATTTAAATATAACATTGGGTATATATCCAATGGAAGCAGGTCTGGTATTTAGAACGCAATTAAAAGCTCGGTCCAAAAGTGATCAGACCCGGCACCTCCCAGTATCTAGTGCAATGCTACCAAAACCGATCCCTTATTTTCTTAATGACGTATTAAAAAAATTGTCCAATAGAAATTTAGGCCATATCTGATAATTTACGCATGCATAAGAAAAGTTCAGTCACAAAGAATCTTTGAAGTTTGTGACGTATTAAAAAAATTGCCAAATAGAAATTTTTTAAGTTTGAGAAAAAAATATGGCTTCCAGATTTAACTATGAAATCCGAGCAAGCCGTATGTTTTTGAAAGTGCAAAGTTTACCTCTTTCTGGAATGGAACCCAGACACCGGCCTGAATCCGGCCCCCGCCCATAGGGGCTTGAAGAAATATATGGGCTGCATGATGCTTCCACGCAGAGCTGAATCCGGCCCGCACACTAGTACTGGTAAACCGCTTAGAGGATCTAAGCCTGTCCAGGAACCGCGGTGCGAGGCGGACCGCCCATGCTAATAAACCCTATTGTTTCATTGGGCGACAGGGCTTGAGATGTCATTTCATCTCAGTGTCGGGTAAAAGTCCCACAAAATTGGAAGCAACGTCTCCAAAATGACCTTTACAATGTTGACTGGGACGTTAAACCTCAAATCAACCAACCAACCGGCCTGAATCGGTATTTACTCTCCAATGTCTTTGGAACAATTCTACCCTAAAATGCACAGACATATGCCTAAATAGCACCAATACTCATTTTTATTGCTATTTTCTGTAGCAGTTGGATAAAAGCCTCCAACATACAGAATAATCGTCCGTTCATCCGGTATTATTTTGTGAATAAATTTGTTCAAATGCATCTTACAAAATTACATTTCTTTTTCATTACCAAATTCATTATGCCAGATGTATCCTTTTAAAACTTTCCTATCTCATGTTACTACCATGCTTCATTTGTACGTGTATCATCCTGCGCTGGTGGGCCGCATGCTGGACGAAAGATAACCTCATCTATGTCTAACATATATATTTGTACTGTGTATGTGTCACTTTTTTCAAGCTCATTCACTCTGCAAATCAAAGAATGAAAGATGCACTTTACATACGTTATTCGATTAGTAACTTTTCATTTCATGTGACTCCAGAGTTCACAGAATCGGACATGTATTACTTAGTTTTGAAGTGTACGTGTTCATCTAACAGTTTCTGTTTTGAGTGGTTTATAAAATCTTGTTCTTTCGGCAAGATTAGATTTTATATTGCAGCGGGCTGTTTCGGAGAGACAATTTTTAAGATTTGCTTTGGTTTGTGACATAGTCCTAGTGCCATGAAACCTTACTCTTATATTCCAGATGAAGTAGATTCTTTCTTGTGTTTCTGCAAATAGAATTACTGCAAGTCATCTTTCTAAACATATCAATAAAAATGATTTAAATGGTTCTAAAGTACACCCTCCCCCCTCCAAAGAACTTAGATCAGAGTCAAAAACTCGTAGAATACACCCAGGTAGACCTATATTCGCACTACAATCACATTTTTACATTATCCATGGCGAAACCCATGCCATGAAAATACAGTTTATAAAACAGAATTGGCGGTACCCGCCCATAGGGGCTTGAAGAAATATACGGGCTGCATGATGCTTCCACGCAGAGCGGAATTCGGCCCGCACACTAGTACTGGTAAAGTAGAAGTAAAACAAAGATCAGGAATCGATACAATTAACTTACTCCACCCATCAAAGACACCAAAGGGAAAGAAACACAAACATTAAGCGACCAGACCATAATGGAAACCTAAACAAAGGAAGGCCATAAGGACAGTTACTATCCACTAAACCGCTTAGAGGATCTAAGCCTGTCCAGGAACCGGGGTGTGAGGCGCACCGTCCATGCTAATAAACCCTATTGGTTTCATTGAGCGACAGGGCTCGAAATGTCATTTCATATCAATATCGGGGAAAGTCCCACAAAATTGGAAGCAGCGTCTCCAAAATTACCTTAATAGTGTTGACGGGGACGTTAAACCTCTAATCAATCAATCAATCAATAGAACAGAATTGGATAGAACTACAAATGTGTGGAAATAGTATGTAATGACTGAAAACAGGACAGTGCGGTTGACATTTCTACGTTTGCTATTGGGAGCTTAACAATAAATATTTCTATAGGGGACTTAACTGCGCATACACAAACAAAACTTTTTAAACCTTGCATGTTTATAGAACCATCCTAGCCCAACAAGTAACTGAGAAAAAAATCCACATGTTGATCTGCTCCTTTTCAAGTTACAGTCAACCATGTTTTTTTACCGAATAGAACAAAGTAAATGCAAACCAACATTTTTAAAGGAGGGGGACCAAATAAAATCAGCAACAGTTTCTATGGGCTTGCAGATATATTTATAAAAAATGTATCATTTTAGTCCCTTACACCTGTCATTTTCTTACATTGAAATATAACATTGGGTATATATCCAATGAAAGCAGGTCTGGTATTTAGTACGCAGCTAAAAGCTCGGCCCAAAAGTGATAAAACCCGGCACATCCCAGTATCTAGTGCAATGCTACCAATACTGAACCCTTATTTTTTTTCTTAATGACGTACAAAAAAAAATTGCCAAATAGAAATTTAGGTCATATCTGATAATTTACGCATGCATAATAAAAGTTCAGTCACAAAGAATCTTTGAAGTTGGCGAAAAGTTATCGCGTTCAGATTCAACTATGAATGCTGAACAAACCAAATGTTTTCGAAAAGTGCAAAGTTTACCTCTTTCTGGAATGGAACCCAGACACCGGCTTGTATCAGTATTACCTCTCCAATTTCTTTTTTGGAACAAATCTATCCTAAAATAGCCAATACTCATTTTATGGCTATTTTCTATTGCAGTTGGGTAAAAGCCTCCAACATACAGAACGATCGTCCGTTCAACCGGTATTATTTTGTAAATAAATTTGTTCAAATGCATCTTACAAAATTACATACCATTTTAAACCTTTCCTATATGATGTTACTTCCATGCTACATTTGTACGTGTATCACCCTGTGCTGGTGGGCCGCACACTGGACGGAATATAACCTCATCTGTGTCTAACATTTGTGTTTGTTCTGTGTATGTGTCTCGTTTTCATGCTCCATTACTCTGCACATCACAGAATGAAACATGCATTTCATATAGGTTATTAGATTAGGAACTTCATTTCATGTGACTCCAGAGTTAACGGAATTGTATAATTATTACTAAGTTTTGACGTGTACGTTATCATCTAACAGTTTCTTTCTTTAGTAGTTTATAAAATCTTGTTCTTTCGGAAACAAATCCCCTCAATACTATTTTTATCACAATCGTGGATCTCATATTTTGCAAAGGATCTACTGTTTTCCAAACCAACCTTTTATTTAAACAAACGTATTCGCTTCCCGTGCCTGTAGGGAATAAAATATACAGGTCACGTTCCTTCTCTAGTGAATTGGGATGAAATTCCCTGTTGGAACAGGAGCCACAAAATGCCATAAGAAATAGCGGTATATTACTGTCCTTTTGACATGAATACAAAAATTGAAACATATAACGGATGAGAATACTTATCGGGATATTCCAGCGGGCTGTTTCGGAGAGACGAGTTTTAAGTTTGCTTTGGTTTGAGACATTGTCCTAGAGCCATGAAACCTTACCCTTATATTCCAGATGAAGTAGATTCTTTCTTGTGTTTCTTGTGTCTCGGTAACTGCAATTACTGCAAGTCTTCTTTCTAAATTCATCAATGAAATTTAATTTACATGGCATTAAGGTACACCCCCTCCCTCCCAAGAACATAGATCAGAGGCAAAAACTCATAAAATACACCAAGTTAGACCTAAATTCGCACTACCATCATATTGTTTCATTATCCATTGCACAATGCATGCGATGACGGTTCATTTTATGAAACAGAATTGGATAGAACTATAAATGTGTGGAATTGTATGTAATGACTGAAAACAGGACAGTGCTGCTGACATTTCAATCTTTGTAACTGGGAGCTTAACACTAAATTTTTCAATAGGTGACCAACCTGCGCACACAAAAACTACATATACAATCTTTGTTACTGGGAGCTCAACATTAAATATTTCCATAGGCGACTTACCTGTGCCCACAAAATCTACACATACAAAACATTTCAAACTTTGCATGTTTATAGAACCATCCTAGCCCAACAAGTTAATGAGTAAGAAATACACATATTGATCTGCTCCTTTTCAAGTTACAGTCAACCATGATTTTTTTTTCGACTACAACGAAGTAAATAAACAACAACATTTTTCAAGGAGGGGTGACCACATAAAATCAGCAATAATATCTTTGAGCTTGCAGATATATTTATAAAACATGCATCATTTAAGTCCCTTACACCTGTCATTTTTTCACATTGAAATAAAACATTGGATATATATCCAATGGAAGCAACTCTGGTATTTAGAACGCAACTACACGCTCGGTCCAAAAGTAATATAACCCGGCACCTCCCAGTATCAAGTGCACTGCTACCAATACCGAACACTTTTTTTCTTTATGACGTATTAAAAGAATTGCCAAATAGAAATTTAGGTTATATATGATAATTTACTCATGCATAATAAAAGTTCAGTCACATAGAAAATTTTAATTTTCGAAAAAGTTTTCGCTTCCAGATTCAGCTATGAAAGCCGAGCAAACCATATGTTTTTGAAAAGTGCAAAGATTACCTCTTTCTTGAATGGAACCCAGACACCGGCTTGCACCAGTATTTCCTCTCCAAGGCATTTGTAACAGTTCTATCCTAAAGTGCACAGAATTAGTAAAAGTTGAGTAAAAGCCTCCAACATACAGAACAATCGTCCGTTCAACCGGTATTATTATGTGAATAAATTTTTTCAAATGCATCTCACAAAATCACATTTCTTTTTATTACAAAATTCATTACGCGAGATCTATCCTTTTACATGTTTCCTATCACAAGTTACTACCATTCATCATTTGTACTTGTGTAATCCTGCGCTGGTGGGCCGCACACTGGACGAATGATAACCTCATCTGTGTCTAACATATATATTTGTACTGTGTATGTGTCTCTTTTACATGCTCTATCACTCTGCACACCAAAGAATGAAAGATGCACTGTATATACGTTATTAGACTAGTAACTTTTTTTCCAAACCAACCTTTTATTTAAACAAACGTTTTCGGCCTCCCGTGTCTGTAGGGAATGGGGATGAATTTCCCTGTTGAAACAGGTGTCACTTAATGCCATGAGAAAAAGCTGAATTTATCCGTTCACAACCTTTTGACATTATTACAATAATTAAAACATATAACGGATGAGAAAACTTATCGGGATATTGCAGCAGGCTGTTTCGGAGAGACAAATTTTAGTTTTGCTTTGGTTTGAGACATTGTACTAGAGCCATGAAACCTTACCCTTTTATTCCAGACGAAGTAGATTCTTTCTTGTGTTTTTTGTGTTTCTGCAAATGCAATTACTGCAAGTCTTCTTTCGAAACACATCAATAAAAAATAAATTACATGACTTTAAGGTACACCCCCTTCCCAAGAACATAGATCAGATGCAAAACCTCATCAAATACACCGAGTTAGACCTAAATTCGCACTACCATCACATTTCTACATTATCCATTGCCAATGCATGCCATGAAGATACATTTTATAAAACAGAATTGGAATTTCTAGAATGCCGGACTTTGATATTTTCTCACTCCTGGAATGTCGAAAACGCAGAACTAGATCTCACGGCACCAGGAAAAAATGGTAACTTTAAACGTAAATCACGTGCGTTTAAACGAAACAATACTAGACTGAAGTGACTGTCAATTATATTATTCAATCATGGACGCCACTCTATGCTTTCATTTTTAAGTTCATTACCCGTTTCTGTTTTACGTCTTCTGGACACCGAGGCGAATAAAAATACTGTCAAATAGAAATTTAGGTCATATATGATAATTTACTCATGCATAATAAAATTTCAGTCACAAACAATATTTTAAGTTTGCAAAAAAGTTTTCGCTTCCAGATTCAACCATGAAAGCCGAACAAACCATATGTTTTTGAAAAGTGCAAAGTTTACCTCTTTCATGAATGGAACCCAGACACAGGCGTCCATCAGTATTTCCTCTCCAATGCATTTTGAACAATTTTATTCTAAAATGCACATAATTATGCTTAAATAGCAGCAATACTCATTTTATGGCTATTTTCTGTGGCAGTTGGGTAAATGCCTCCAACATACAGAACAATCGTCCTTTCAACCGGTATTATTTTTTGAATAAAATTGTAGCTGATGCTCCATCACTGGCATCATTTAGAATGGAGCTATCCACCCTCTCATTCTAAGACGTATGGGCCCTGGTTCCGCCACGGAAGACAGAGAGGTCTTTACTTGTTGAGCCAAAAGTGGCTGGGATAACTTTCTATGAAATACTGGGATAACTGGGAGCTTAACACTAAATTTTTCAATAGGTGGCCTACCTGCCCCCAAAAAAACTACACATACAAAAGTTTTCAAACCTTGCTTTTATTATAGAACCATCCTAGCCAAAACAAGATAATGAGAAAAAATCCACATGTTGATCTACTCCTTTTCAAGTTACAGTCAACCATGTTTGTTTACAGACTAGAACGAAGTAAATAAAAAAAAAAACATTTGTCAAGGAAGGGTGACGATATAAAATCAGCAATACTTTCGTTGAGTTTGCAGATATATTTATATATGATGCATTATTTAAGTCCCTTACACCTGTCATTTTCATGAATGGAACCCAGACACAGGCTTCCATCAGTATTTCCTCTCCAATGCATTTTGAACAATTTGATTCTAAAATGCACATAATTATGCTTAAATAGCAGCAATACTCATTTTATGGCTATTTTCTGTGGCAGTTGGGTAAATGCCTCCAAGATACAGAACAATCGTCCTTTCAACCGGTATTATTTTGTGAATAAAATTGTAGCTGATGCTCCATCACTGGCATCATTTAGGATGGAGCTATCCACCCTCTCATTCTAAGACGTATGGGCCCTGGTACCGCCACGGAAGGCAGAGAGGTCTTTACTTGTTGAGCCAAAAATGGCTGGGATAACTTTCTTTGAAATACTGGGATAACTGGGAGCTTAACACTAAATTTTTCAATAGGTGGCCTACCTGCCCCCCCAAAAAACTACACATACAAAAGTTTTCAAACCTTGCTTTTATTATAGAACCATCCTAGCCAAAACAAGAAAATGAGAAAAAAATCCACATGTTGATCTACTCCTTTTCAAGTGACAGACAACCATGTTTGTTTACAGACTAGAACGAAGTAAATAAAAAAATAAAAACATTTGTCAAGGAAGGGTGACGATATAAAATCAGCAATACTTTCGTTGAGTTTGCAGATATATTTATATATGATGCATTATTTAAGTCCCTTACACCTGTCATTTTCATTATTGAAATTAAACATGGGGTATGTATTCAGTGGAAGCAAGCCTGGTATTTAGAACGCAACTAAACGCTCGGTCCAGAAGTGATAAATTCCGGCATCTTCCAGTATCAAGAGCAATGCTACCAATACCGAACCTTTTTTTATTCTTTATGACGTAACAAAAATATTGCCAAATAGAAATTTAGGTCATATATGATAATTTACTCATGCATATTAAAAGTTCAGTCACAAAGAATATTTTAAGTTTGCAAAAAAGTTTTCGCTTCCAGATTCAACTATGAAAGCCGAGCAAACCATATGTTTTTGAAAAGTGCAAAGTTTACCTCTTTCATGAATGGAACCCAGACACAGGCTTCCATCAGTATTTCCTCTCCAATGCATTTTGAACAATTTTATTCTAAAATGCACAGAATTATGCTTAAATAGCAGCAATACTCATTTTATGGCTATTTTCTGTGGCAGTTGGGTAAATGCCTCCAAGATACAGAACAATCGTCCGTTTAACCGGTATTGTTTTGTGGATAAAATTGTAGCTGAGGCTCCATCACTGGCATCATTTAGGATGGAGCTATCCACCCTCTCATTCTAAGCAACTTAAGGGGCCCAGTCACCTGGTAACTCTGCAAGGGGAGCTGTGCTGTCGGGGACGTATGGGCCCCGAGTAACGCCACGGAATGCAGAGAGGTCTTTACTTGTTGAGCCAAAAGTAGCTGGGATAACTTTCTTTGATATACTGGGATAACTGGGAGCTTAACACTAAATTTTTCAATAGGTGGCCTACCTTCGCCGAAAAAAACTACACATACAAAAGTTTTCAAACCTTGCTTTTATTATAGAACCATCCTAGCCAAAACAAGAAAATGAGAAAAAAATCCACATGTTGATCTACTCCTTTTCAAGTTACAGTCAACCATGTTTGTTAACAGACTAGAACGAAGTAAATAAAAAAACATTTGTCAAGGAGGGGTGACCATAAAATCAGCAATACTTTCGTTGAGCTTGCAGATATATTTATATATCATGCATCATTTAAGTCCCTTACACCTGTCATTTTCATTATTGAAATTAAACATGGGGTATGTATTCAGTGGAAGCAAGCCTGGTATTTAGAACGCAACTAAACGCTCGGTCCAGAAGTGATAAATTCCGGCATCTCCCAGTATCAAGAGCAATGCTACCAATACCGAACATTTTTTTTCTTTATGACGTAACAAAAATATTGCCAAATAGAAATTTAGGTCATATATGATAATTTACTCATGCATATTAAAAGTTCAGTCACAAAGAATATTTTAAGTTTGCGAAAAAGTTTTCGCTTCCAGATTCAACTATGAAAGCCGAGCAAACCATATGTTTTTGAAAAGTGCAAAGTTTACCTCTTTCATGAATGGAACCCAGACACAGGCTTCCATCAGCATTTCCTCTCCAATGCATTTTGAACAATTTTATTCTAAAATGCACAGAATTATGCTTAAATAGCAGCAATATTCATTTTATGGCTAATTTCTGTGGCAGTTGGGTAAATGCCTCCAACATACAGAACAATCGTTTAACCGGTATTATTTTGTGAATAGAATTGTTCAAATGCATTTTACAAAATTACATTTCTTTTTTGTTACAAAATTCATTACTCGAGATCAATCCTTTTAAACATTTCCTATCACAAGCTACTACCATGCTTCATTTGTATGTGTATCTTCCTGCGCTGTTGGGCCGCACACTGGACTTAAGAAAACCTCATCTGTGTCTTACATATATATTTGTACCGTGTATGTGTCACGTTTTCATGCTCCATTACTCTGCACATCAAAAAATGAAAGATGCATTATATATACGTTATTAGACTAGTAACTTGTCATTTCATGTGACTCCATAGTTTTTAGAATTGACAACTTATCACTTTTTGAAGTGTACGTTTTCGTCTAACAGTTTATTTCTGTAGTAGTTTTTAAAATCTTGTTCTTTCGGAAACGAATCACCTCAATACTATTTTTTATCGCGATCGTGGATCTCATATTTTGCAAAGTTTCTCCTGTTTTGCAAACCAGCCTTTTATTTAAACAAATGTTTTCGGCCTCCCGTGTCTGTAGGCAATAAATATACAGGTCACTTTCCTGCTGCAGTGAATGGGGATAAAATTCCCTGTTGAAACAGGTGTCACTTAATGCCATGAGAAATAGCTGAATATATCTGTTCACAGCCTTTTGACATGAACACAATAATTAAAACATATTACGGATGAGAAAACTTATCGGGATAGTGCAGCGGGCTGTTTCGGAGAGACAGATTTAAAGTTTTGCTTTGGTTTGCGACATTGTACTAGTGCCATGAAACCTTACTCTTAAATTCCAGATGAAGTAGATTCTTTCTTGTATTTCTTGTGTTTCTGCAAATGCAATTACTGTCCGTCTTCTTTCTAAACACATCAATAAAAAATAATTGACATGGCTTTAGATACATCCTCCTCCCATGAACATAGATCAAGGCAAACTTATCGTTTACACCCAGTTAGACCTAAACTCGCACTACCATCACATTTCTACATTATCCATTGCAAAATTCATGCCATGAAGATACATTTTATAAAACAGAATTGAATGGAACTACAAATGTGTGGAAATAGTACGTAATGACTGAAAAAGGACAGTGCTGCTGACATTTCTATCTTCGTTACTGGGTGCTTAACACTAAATATTTCCGTAGGCGACTTACCTGCGCCCACAAAAACTAAAATGCAAAACTTTCAAACCTTGTTTTTTTTTTTAGAACTTTCCTAGCCCAACAAGTTAATGAGAAAAAAGTCCACATATTGATCAGCTCCTTTTCAAGTTACAGTCAATCATGTTTGTTTACCGACTAGAAGTAAATAAAAACAACATTTTTCAAGGAGGGGTGACCATATAAAATCAGAAATGATTTCTTTGAGCTTGCAGATATATTTATAAAAAATGCATTATATTAGTCCCTTTCACCTGTCATTTTCTCACATTGAAATAAAAGATGGAATACATATCCAGTGGAAACAAGTCTGGTATTTAGAACCCAACTAAACGCTCGGTCCAAAAGTATCATCCATGCTCGATCACCTACAATAGGAACCCCTGGAAACCAGACGGTCAAAAACTCAGCTCACCCTACTTTACAAAGTGGTTCAGGACCTTGTTGATATACCTGCCGCTGATTACTTGACCCCAGTCACAGCAATGACCAGAGCTACACACCCCAGGAAGTTCAGACAGTTTTCAACATCATCTGATTCTTTAAAGTTTAGCTTTTTCCCTCGTACCGTACCTTTGTGGAATTCTGTACCAGCTTCTGTAGCTGAGGCTCTATCACTGGCATCATTTAGGATGGAGCTATCCACCCTCTCATTCTAAGCAAGTTAAGGGGCCCAGTCACCTAGTAACTCTGCAAGGGGGAGCTGTGCTGTCGGGGACGTATGGGCCCTGGTACCGCCACGGAAGGCAGAGAGGTCTTTACCTGTTGAGCCAAAAGTGGCTGGGATAACTTTTTTCCTTTCTATTATTTATGTTGTACCTCTGTGCTTAAAAATTATATTATTTTTAGTTCTATTTTCTTGTTAATTTTACGCTAATTTAAGACTAAATACTACATCTTGCGGACTATATTCTCTTGCTTTTCATCTTTCTAGCGCTAACCATAATGAAGTCATATCCGTTGAGTAATAGTCAAGATTGACGGACCAACGTAGAGATGTAGATGCGGAATAAAAATTAATTTACATGGCTTTAAGATACACCCCCGCCCACGATCAAAGATCAGAGGCAAAAACTCATAGAATGCACCCAGTTAGACCTACATTCGCACTACCATCACATTTCTACATTATCCATTGCAAATGCATGCGACGAAGATACATTTTATAAAACAGAATTGGATAGGACTACAAATGTGTGGAAATAGTATGTAATGACTGAAAAAAAGGAAGTGCTGCTGACATTTCAATCTATGTTACTGGGAGCTTAACACTAAACTTTCAATAGGTGACCTGCCTGCGCCCACAAAAACTACACATACAAAAGGTTTCAAGCCTTGCTTTTATTATAGAACCATCCTAGCCATACAAGTTAATGAGAAAAAAATCCATATGCTGATCTACTCCTTCTCAAGTTACAGTCAACCATGTTTGTTTACAGACTAGAACGAAGTATATATATATATATATATAAAAAAAAAACATTTTTCAAGGAGGGATGACCATGTAAAGTCAGCAAAACTTTCTTTGAGCTTGCAGATATATTTATATATCATGCATCATTTAAGTCCCTTACACCTGTCATTTTCATTACTGAAATTAAACATGGAGTATGTATTCAGTGAAAGCAAGTCTGGTATTTAGAACGCAACTTAACGCTAGGTCCAGAAGTGACAAATTCTGGCATCTCCAAGTATCAAGTGCAACGCTACCGAACCTTTTTTTTTTCTTTATGACGTAACAAAAAAAATGCCAAATAGAAATTTAGGTCATATATGATAATTTACTCATGCATAATAAAAAGTCAGTCACAATCAATATTTTAAGTTTCCGAAAATATTTTCGCTTTTAGATTCAACTATGAAAGCCGTGCAAACCATATGTATTTGAAAAGTGCAAAGTTTACCTCTTTCATGAATGGAATCCAGACACTGGCTTCCATCAGTATTTCCTCTCCAATGCATTTTGAACAATTTTATTCTAAAATGCACAGAATTATGCTTAAATAGCAGCAATATTCATTTTATGGCTATTTTCTGTGGCAGTTGGGTAAATGTCAGCAACATACAGAACAATCGTCCGTTAAACCGGTATTATTTTGTAAATAAATTTGTTCAAATGCATTTTACAAAATTACATTTCTTTTTAATTGCAAAATTCATTACTCGAGATCAATCCTTTAAAATCTTTCCTATCACAAGTTACTACCATGCTACATTTGTATGTGTATCATCCTGTGGTGTTGGGCCGCACACTGGACGTAAGATAACCTCATCTGTGTCTAACATATATATTTGTACCGTGTATGTGTCACGTTTTCATGCTCCATCACTTTGCACATCAAAGAAGGAAAGATGCATTATATATACGTTATTAGACAAGTAACTTGTCATTTCATGTGACTCCAGATTTTATAGAATTGCCCACTTATCACTTTTTTAAGTATACGTTATCGTGTAACAGTATATTTCTTTAGTAGTTTATTAAATATTGTTCTTTCGGAAACGAATCACCTCAATACTATTTTTATCACGATCGTGGATCTCATGTTTTGCAAAGGATCTCCTGTTTTGCAAACCAGGCTTTTATTTAAACAACCGTTTTCGGCCTCCCGTGTCTGTAGGGAATAAATATACAGGCCACTTTCCTGCTGTAGTGAATGGGGATAAAATTCCCTGTTGAAACAGGAGCCACTTAATGCCATGAGAAATAGCTGAATATATCTGTTCACAAGCTTTTGACAAGAATACAATAATTAAAACATATTGCGGATGAGAAAACTTATCGGGATATTGCAGCGGGCTGTTTCGGATATACAAATTTGAAGTTTTGCTTTGGTTTGAGACATTGTCCTAGAGCCATGAAACCTTACTCTTATATTCCAGGTGAAGTAGATTCTTTCTTGTATTTCTTGTGTTTCTGCAAATGCAATTACTGCACGTCTTCTTTCGAAACGCATCAATAAAAAATAATGTGTATGGCTTTAAGGTACACCCACCTCCCAAGAACATAGATCAAAGGCAAAAACTTATCAAATACACCCATTTAGACCTAAACTTGCACTACCATCACATTTCTACATTATCCATTGCAAAGTGAATGCCATGAAGATACATTTTATAAAACAGAATTGGATAGAAGTACAAATGTGGCCAAATAGTATGTAATGACTGAAAAAAGGACAATGCTGCTGACATTTCTATCTTCGTTACTGGGAGCTTAACACTAAATATTTCCATAGACGACTTATCTGCGCCCACAAAAACTACACATACAAAACTTTTCAATCCATGCTTTTTTATAGAACCTTCCTAGCCCAACAAGTTAATGAGAAAAAAATCCACATAGTAATCTGCTCCTTTTTAAGTTACAGTCAACCATGTTTGTTTACCGACTAGAAGTAAATAAAAACAACATTTTTCAAAGAGGGGTGACCAAATAAATTCAGGAATAATTTCTTTTAGCTTGCAGATATATTTATAAAACATGCATTATATTAGTCCATTTCACCTGTCATTTTCTCACATTGAAATAAAACATGGAATATATATCCAGTGGAAACAAGGCTGGTATTTAGAACGCAACTAAAGGCTCGGTCCAAAAGTATCATCCATGCTCGATCACCTACAGTAGGAACCCCTGGAAACCAGATGGTCAAAGACTCAGTCACCCTACTGTACAAAGTGGTTCAGGACCTTGTTGATATACCTGACGCTGATTACTTGACCCCAGTCACAGCAATGACCAGAGCTACACAGTCCAGGAAGTTCAGACAGTTTTCAACATCATCTGATTCTTTTAAGTTTAGCTTTTTCCCTCGTACCGTTTCTTGTGGAATTCTGTACTAGCTTCTGTAGCTGAGGCTATATCACTGGCATCATTTAGGATGGAGCTATCCACCCTCTCATTCTAAGCAAGTTAAGGGGCCCAGTCGCCTAGTAACTCTGCAAGGGGGAGCTGTGCTGTCGGGGACATATGGGCCCTGGTACCGCCACGGAAGGCAGAGAGGTCTTTACTTGTTGAGCCAAAAGTGGCTGGGATAACTTTTTTTCCTTCTCTCTTATTTTTGATGTACCTCTGTGCTTATATATTATATTATTTTTTAGTCCTATTTTCTTGTTAATTTTACGCTAATTTAAGACTAAATACTACTTCTTGCGGACTATATTCTCTTGCTGTTCATCTTTCTAGCGCAAAACGTAATGAAGTCATATCCGTTGAGTAATAGTCAAGATTGACGGACAAACATAGAGATGTAGAGGTAGATATAGAAAAAAAAATATTTACATGGCTTTAAGATACACCCCCTCCCACGAACAAAGATCAGAGTCAAAAACTAATAGAATACACCCAGTTAGACCTAAATTCGCACTACTATCACATTTCTACATTATCCATTGCAAATGCATGCCAGGAAGATACATTTCATAAAACAGAATTGGATAGAACTACAAATGTGGGGAAGTAGAATGTAATGATTGAAAAAAGGAAGTGCTGCTGACATTTCAATCTTTGTTACTGGGAGCTTAACACTAAACTTTTCAATAGGTGACCTACCCGCGCCCACAAAAACTACACATACAAAAGATTTCAAACCTTGCTTTTATTATAGAACCATCCTAGCCAAACAAGTTAATGAGAAAAAAATCCACATGTTGATCTACTCCTTTTCAAGTTACAGTCATTCAACTAAGAAAGCCGAGCAAACCATATGTTTTTGAAAAGTGCAAAGTTCACCTCTTTCATGAATGGAACCCAGACACAGGCTTCCATCAGTATTTCCTCTCCAATGCATTTTGAACAATTTAATTCTAAAATGCACAGAATTATGCTTAAATAGCAGCAATACTCATTCTATGGCTATTTTCTGTGGCAGTTGGGTAAATGCCTCCAACATACAGAACAATCGTCCGTTTAACCGGTATTATTTTGTGAATAAAATTGTAGCTGAGGCTCTATCACTGGCATCATTTAGGATGGAGCTATCCACCCTCTCATTCTAAGCAACTTAAGGGGCCCAGTCACCTAGTAACTCTGCAAGGGGGAGCTGTGCTGTCGGGGACGTGTGGGCCCTGGTACCGCCACGGAAGGCAGAGAGGTCTTTACTTGTTGAGCCAAAAGTGGCTGGGATAACTTTCTTTGATATACTGGGATAACTGGGAGCTTAACACTAAATTTTTCAATAGGTGGCCTACCTGCGCCGAAAAAAAAAAACTTCACATACAAAAGTTTTCAAACCTTGCTTTTATTATAGAACCATCCTAGCCAAAACAAGATAATGAGAAAAATTCCACATGTAGATCTACTCCTTTTAAAGTTACAGTCAACCATGTTTGTTAACAGACTAGAACGAAGTAAATAAAAAAAAACATTTGTCAAGGAGGGGTGGCCATATAAAATCAGCAATACTTTCGTTGAGCTTGCAGATATATTTATATATCATGCATCATTTAAGTCCCTTACACCTGTCATTTTCATTATTGAAATTAAACATAGGGTATGTATTCAGTGGAAGCAAGCCTGGTATTTAGAACGCAACTAAACGCTCGGTCCAGAAGTAATAAATTCCGGCATCTCCCAGTATCAAGAGCAAAGCTACCAATACCGAATCCTTTTTTCTTTATGACGTAACCAAAATATTGCCAAATAGAAATTTAGGTCATATATGATAATTTACTCATGCATAATATAAGTTCAGTCACAAAGAATATTTTAAGTTTGCGAAAAAGTTTTCGCTTCCAGATTCAACTATGAAAGCCGAGCAAACCATATGTTTTTGAAAAGTGCAAAGTTAACCTCTTTCATGGATGGAACCCAGACCCAGGCTTCCATCAGTATTTCCTCTCCAATGCATTTTGAACAATTTTATTCTAATATGCACAGAATTATGCCTTAATAGCAGCAATATTCGTTTTATTGCTAATTTCTGTTGCAGTTGGGTAAATGCCCCCAACATACAGAACAATCGTCCGTTTAACCGGTATTATTTTGTGAATAAAATTGTTCAAATGCATTTTACAAAATTACATTTCTTTTTTATTACAAAATCCATTACTCGAGATCAATCCTTTAAAACATTTCCTATCACAAGCTACTACCATGCCTCATTTGTATGTGTATCATCCTGCGCTGTTGGGCCGCACACTGGACGTAAGATAACCTCATCTGTGTCTAACATATATATTTGTACCGTGTATGTGTCACGTTTTCATGCTTCATCACTCTGCACATCAAAAATGAAAGCTGCATTATATATACGTTATTAGACTAGTAACTTGTCATTTCATGTGACTCCATAGTTTTTAGAATTGACAACTTATCACTTTTTGAAGTGTACGTTTTCGTCTAACAGTTTATTTCTGTAGTAGTTTATAAAATATTGTTCTTTCGGAAACGAATCACCTCAATACTATATTTTATTGCGATCGTGGATCTCATATTTTGCAAAGGGTCTCCTGTTTTCCAAACCAGCCTTTTATTTAAACAAACGTTTTCGGCCTCCCGTGTCTGTAGGCAATAAATATACAGGTCACTTCCCTGCTGCAGTGAATGGGGATAAAATTCCCTGTTGAAACAGGAGCCACTTAATGCCATGAGAAATAGCTGAATATATCTGTTCACAGCCTTTTGGCATGAACACAATTATTAAAACATATTACGGATGAGAAAACTTATCGGGATAGTGCAGCGGGCTGTTTCGGAGAGACAGGTTTAAAGTTTTGCTTTGGTTTGCGACATTGTCTTAGTGCCATGAAACCTTACTCTTATATTCCAGATGTAGTAGATTCTTTCTTGTATTTCTTGTGTTTCTGCAAATTCAATTACTGCCGATCTTCTTTCTAAACACATCAATAAAAAATAATTGACATGGCTTTAGATACACCCCCTCCCAAGAACATAGATCAAAGGCAAAAACTTATCAACTACACCCAGTTAGCCATAAACTCGCACTACCATCACATTTCTACATTATCCATTGCAAAATGCATGCCATGAAGATACATTTTATAAAACAGAATTGGATAGAACTACAAATGTGTGGAAATAGTATGTAATGACTGAAAAAGGACAGAGCTGCTGACATTTCTATCTTCGTTACTGGGCGCTTAACACTAAATATTTCCATAGGCGACTTACCTGCGCCCACAAAAACTAAAATGCAAAACTTTCAAACCTTGTTTTTTTTTTAGAACCTTCCTAGCCCAACAAGTTAATGAGAAAAAAGCCCACATATTGATCAGCTCCTTTTCAAGTTACAGTCAACCATGTTTGTTCACCGACTAGAAGTAAATAAAAACAACATTTTCCAAGGAGGGGTGGCCATATAAAATCAGAAAGATTTCTTTGAGCTTGCAGATATATTTATAAAAAATGCATTATATTAGTCCCTTTCACCTGTCATTTTCTCACATTGAAATAAAACATGGAATATATATCCAGTGGAAACAAGGCTGGTATTTAGAACGCAACTAAAGGCTCGGTCCAAAAGTATCATCCATGCTCGATCACCTACAGTAGGAACCCCTGGAAACCAGATGGTCAAAGACTCAGTCACCCTACTTTACAAAGTGGTTCAGGACCTTGTTGATATACCTGCCGCTGATTACTTGACCCCAGTCACAGCAATGACCAGAGCTACACACCCCAGGAAGTTCAGACAGTTTTCAACATCATCTGATTCTTTAAAGTTTAACTTTTTCCCTCGTACCGTACCTTTGTGGAATTCTGTACCAGCTTCTGTAGCTGAGGCTCTATCACTGGCATCATTTAGGATGGAGCTATCCACCCTCTCATTCTAAGCAAGTTAAGGGGCCCAGTCACCTAGTAACTCTGCAAGGGGGAGCTGTGCTGTCGGGGACGTATGGGCCCTGGTACCGCCACGGAAGGCAGAGAGGTCTTTACCTGTTGAGCCAAAAGTGGCTGGGATAACTTTTTTCCTTTCTATTATTTATGTTGTACCTCTGTGCTTAAAAATTATATTATTTTTTAGTTCTATTTTCTTGTTAATTTTACGCTAATTTAAGACTAAATACTACATCTTGCGGACTATATTCTCTTGCTTTTCATCTTTCTAGCGCTAACCATAATGAAGTCATATCCGTTGAGTAATAGTCAAGATTGACGGACCAACGTAGAGATGTAGATGCGGAATAAAAATTAATTTACATGGCTTTAAGATACACCCCCTCCCACGATCAAAGATCAGAGGCAAAAACTCATAGAATGCACCCAGTTAGACCTACATTCGCACTACCATCACATTTCTACATTATCCATTGCAAATGCATGCGACGAAGATACATTTTATAAAACAGAATTGGATAGGACTACAAATGTGTGGAAATAGTATGTAATGACTGAAAAAAAGGAAGTGCTGCTGACATTTCAATCTATGTTACTGGGAGCTTAACACTAAACTTTCAATAGGTGACCTGCCTGCGCCCACAAAAACTACACATACAAAAGGTTTCAAGCCTTGCTTTTATTATAGAACCATCCTAGCCATACAAGTTAATGAGAAAAAAATCCATATGCTGATCTACTCCTTCTCAAGTTACAGTCAACCATGTTTGTTTACAGACTAGAACGAAGTATATATATATATATATATATATAAAAAAAACATTTTTCAAGGAGGGATGACCATGTAAAGTCAGCAAAACTTTCTTTGAGCTTGCAGATATATTTATATATCATGCATCATTTAAGTCCCTTACACCTGTCATTTTCATTACTGAAATTAAACATGGAGTATGTATTCAGTGAAAGCAAGTCTGGTATTTAGAACGCAACTTAACGCTAGGTCCAGAAGTGACAAATTCTGGCATCTCCAAGTATCAAGTGCAACGCTACCGAACCCTTTTTTTCTTTATGACGTAACAAAAAAATTGCCAAATAGAAATTTAGGTCATATATGATAATTTACTCATGCATAATAAAAAGTCAGTCACAATCAATATTTTAAATTTCCGAAAATATTTTCGCTTTTAGATTCAACTATGAAAGCCGTGCAAACCATATGTATTTGAAAAGTGCAAAGTTTACCTCTTTCATGAATGGAATCCAGACACTGGCTTCCATCAGTATTTCCTCTCCAATGCATTTTGAACAATTTTATTCTAAAATGCACAGAATTATGCTTAAATAGCAGCAATATTCATTTTATGGCTATTTTCTGTGGCAGTTGGGTAAATGTCAGCAACATACAGAACAATCGTCCGTTAAACCGGTATTATTTTGTAAATAAATTTGTTCAAATGCATTTTACAAAATTACATTTCTTTTTAATTGCAAAATTCATTACTCGAGATCAATCCTTTAAAATCTTTCCTATCACAAGTTACTACCATGCTACATTTGTATGTGTATCATCCTGTGGTGTGGGGCCGCACACTGGACGTAAGATAACCTCATCTGTGTCTAACATATATATTTGTACCGTGTATGTGTCACGTTTTCATGCTCCATCACTTTGCACATCAAAGAAGGAAAGATGCATTATATATACGTTATTAGACAAGTAACTTGTCATTTCATGTGACTCCAGATTTTATAGAATTGCCCACTTATCACTTTTTTAAGTATACGTTATCGTGTAACAGTATATTTCTTTAGTAGTTTATTAAATATTGTTCTTTCGGAAACGAATCACCTCAATACTATTTTTATCACGATCGTGGATCTCATGTTTTGCAAAGGATCTCCTGTTTTGCAAACCAGGCTTTTATTTAAACAACCGTTTTCGGCCTCCCGTGTCTGTAGGGAATAAATATACAGGCCACTTTCCTGCTGTAGTGAATGGGGATAAAATTCCCTGTTGAAACAGGAGCCACTTAATGCCATGAGAAATAGCTGAATATATCTGTTCACAAGCTTTTGACAAGAATACAATAATTAAAACATATTGCGGATGAGAAAACTTATCGGGATATTGCAGCGGGCTGTTTCGGATATACAAATTTGAAGTTTTGCTTTGGTTTGAGACATTGTCCTAGAGCCATGAAACCTTACTCTTATATTCCAGGTGAAGTAGATTCTTTCTTGTATTTCTTGTGTTTCTGCAAATGCAATTACTGCACGTCTTCTTTCGAAACGCATCAATAAAAAATAATGTGTATGGCTTTAAGGTACACCCACCTCCCAAGAACATAGATCAAAGGCAAAAACTTATCAAATACACCCATTTAGACCTAAACTTGCACTACCATCACATTTCTACATTATCCATTGCAAAGTGAATGCCATGAAGATACATTTTATAAAACAGAATTGGATAGAAGTACAAATGTGGCCAAATAGTATGTAATGACTGAAAAAAGGACAATGCTGCTGACATTTCTATCTTCGTTACTGGGAGCTTAACACTAAATATTTCCATAGACGACTTATCTGCGCCCACAAAAACTACACATACAAAACTTTTCAATCCATGCTTTTTTATAGAACCTTCCTAGCCCAACAAGTTAATGAGAAAAAAATCCACATAGTAATCTGCTCCTTTTTAAGTTACAGTCAACCATGTTTGTTTACCGACTAGAAGTAAATAAAAACAACATTTTTCAAGGAGGGGTGACCAAATAAATTCAGGAATAATTTCTTTTAGCTTGCAGATATATTTATAAAACATGCATTATATTAGTCCCTTTCACCTGTCATTTTCTCACATTGAAATAAAACATGGAATATATATCCAGTGGAAACAAGGCTGGTATTTAGAACGCAACTAAAGGCTCGGTCCAAAAGTATCATCCATGCTCGATCACCTACAGTAGGAACCCCTGGAAACCAGATGGTCAAAGACTCAGTCACCCTACTGTACAAAGTGGTTCATGACCTTGTTGATATACCTGACGCTGATTACTTGACCCCAGTCACAGCAATGACCAGAGCTACACAGTCCAGGAAGTTCAGACAGTTTTCAACATCATCTGATTCTTTTAAGTTTAGCTTTTTCCCTCGTACCGTTTCTTGTGGAATTCTGTACTAGCTTCTGTAGCTGAGGCTATATCACTGGCATCATTTAGGATGGAGCTATCCACCCTCTCATTCTAAGCAAGTTAAGGGGCCCAGTCGCCTAGTAACTCTGCAAGGGGGAGCTGTGCTGTCGGGGACGTATGGGCCCTGGTACCGCCACGGAAGGCAGAGAGGTCTTTACTTGTTGAGCCAAAAGTGGCTGGGATAACTTTTTTCCTTCTCTCTTATTTTTGATGTACCTCTGTGCTTATATATTATATTATTTTTTAGTCCTATTTTCTTGTTAATTTTACGCTAATTTAAGACTAAATACTACTTCTTGCGGACTATATTCTCTTGCTGTTCATCTTTCTAGCGCTAACCATAATGAATCATATCCGTTGAGTAATAGTCAAGATTGACGGACAAACGTAGAGATGTAGATGTAGATATAGAAAAAAAATTTATTTACATGGCTTTAAGATACACCCCCACCCACGAACAAAGATCAGAGTCAAAAACTAATAGAATACACCCAGTTAGACCTAAATTCGCACTACTATCACATTTCTACATTATCCATTGCAAATGCATGCCAGGAAGATACATTTCATAAAACAGAATTGGATAGAACTACAAATGTGGGGAAGTAGAATGTAATGATTGAAAAAAGGAAGTGCTGCTGACATTTCAATCTCTGTTACTGGGAGCTTAACACTAAACTTTTCAATAGGTGACCTACCCGCGCCCACAAAAACTACACATACAAAAGATTTCAAACCTTGCTTTTATTATAGAACCATCCTAGCCAAACAAGTTAATGAGAAAAAAATCCACATGTTGATCTACTCCTTTTCAAGTTACAGTCATTCAACTAAGAAAGCCGAGCAAACCATATGTTTTTGAAAAGTGCAAAGTTTACCTCTTTCATGAATGGAACCCAGACACAGGCTTCCATCAGTATTTCCTCTCCAATGCATTTTGAACAATTTAATTCTAAAATGCACAGAATTATGCTTAAATAGCAGCAATACTCATTCTATGGCTATTTTCTGTGGCAGTTGGGTAAATGCCTCCAACATACAGAACAATCGTCCGTTTAACCGGTATTATTTTGTGAATAAAATTGTAGCTGAGGCTCCATCACTGGCATCATTTAGGATGGAGCTATCCACCCTCTCATTCTAAGCAACTTAAGGGGCCCAGTCACCTAGTAACTCTGCAAGGGGGAGCTGTGCTGTCGGGGACGTATGGGCCCTGGTACCGCCACGGAAGGCAGAGAGGTCTTTACTTGTTGAGCCAAAAGTGGCTGGGATAACTTTCTTTGATATACTGGGATAACTGGGAGCTTAACACCAAATTTTTCAATAGGTGGCCGACCTGCGCCGAAAAAAAAACTTCACATACAAAAGTTTTCAAACCTTGCTTTTATTATAGAACCATCCTAGCCAATCAAGATAATGAGAAAAATTCCACATGTAGATCTACTCCTTTTAAAGTTACAGTCAACCATGTTTGTTTACAGACTAGAACGAAGTAAATAAAAAAAAAAATTTGTCAAGGAGGGGTGGCCATATAAAATCAGCAATACTTTCGTTGAGCTTGCAGATATATTTATATATCATGCATCATTTAAGTCCCTTACACCTGTCATTTTCATTATTGAAATTAAACATAGGGTATGTATTCAGTGGAAGCAAGCCTGGTATTTAGAACGCAACTAAACGCTCGGTCAAGAAGTGATAAATTCCGGCATCTCCCAGTATCAAGAGCAATGCTACCAATACCGAATCCTTTTTTCTTTATGACGTAACAAAAAAATTGCCAAATAGAAATTTAGGTCATATATGATAATTTACTCATGCATAATATAAGTTCAGTCACAAAGAATATTTTAAGTTTGCGAAAAAGTTTTCGCTTCCAGATTCAACTATGAAAGCCGAGCAAACCATATGTTTTTGAAAAGTGCAAAGTTTACCTCTTTCATGGATGGAACCCAGACACAGGCTTCCATCAGTATTTCCTCTCCAATGCATTTTGAACAATTTTATTCTAAAATGCACAGAATTATGCCTTAATAGCAGCAATATTCGTTTTATTGCTAATTTCTGTTGCAGTTGGGTAAATGCCTCCAACATACAGAACAATCGTCCGTTTAACCGGTATTATTTTGTGAATAAAATTGTTCAAATGCATTTTACAAAATTACATTTCTTTTTTATTACAAAATCCATTACTCGAGATCAATCCTTTAAAACATTTCCTATCACAAGCTACTACCATGCCTCATTTGTATGTGTATCATCCTGCGCTGTTGGGCCGCACACTGGACGTAAGATAACCTCATCTGTGTCTAACATATATATTTGTACCGTGTATGTGTCACGTTTTCATGCTTCATCACTCTGCACATCAAAAAATGAAAGGTGCATTATATATACGTTATTAGACTAGTAACTTGTCATTTCATGTGACTCCAGAGCTTATAGAATTGACCACTTATCACTTTTTGAAGTGTACGTTTTCGTCTAACAGTTTATTTCTGTAGTAGTTTATAAAATATTGTTCTTTCGGAAACGAATCACCTCAATACTATATTTTATTGCGATCGTGGATCTCATATTTTGCAAAGGGTCTCCTGTTTTCCAAACCAGCCTTTTATTTAAACAAACGTTTTCGGCCTCCCGTGTCTGTAGGCAATAAATATACAGGTCACTTCCCTGCTGCAGTGAATGGGGATAAAATTCCCTGTTGAAACAGGAGCCACTTAATGCCATGAGAAATAGCTGAATATATCTGTTCACAGCCTTTTGGCATGAACACAATAATTAAAACATATTACGGATGAGAAAACTTATCGGGATAGTGCAGCGGGCTGTTTCGGAGAGACAGGTTTAAAGTTTTGCTTTGGTTTGCGACATTGTCTTAGTGCCATGAAACCTAACCTTTATATTCCAGATGAAGTAGATTCTTTCTTGTATTTCTTGTGTTTCTGCAAATTCAATTACTGCCGATCTTCTTTCTAAACACATCAATAAAAAATAATTGACATGGCTTTAGATACACCCCCTCCCAAGAACATAGATCAAAGGCAAAAACTTATCAACTACACCCAGTGAGCCATAAACTCGCACTACCATCACATTTCTACATTATCCATTGCAAAATGCATGCCATGAAGATACATTTTATAAAACAGAATTGGATAGAACTACAAATGTGTGGAAATAGTATGTAATGACTGAAAAAGGACAGTGCTGCTGAAATTTCTATCTTCGTTACTGGGCGCTTAACACTAAATATTTCCATAGGCGACTTACCTGCGCCCACAAAAACTAAAATGCAAAACTTTCAAACCTTGTTTTTTAGAACCTTCCTAGCCCAACAAGTTAATGAGAAAAAAGCCCACATATTGATCAGCTCCTTTTCAAGTTACAGTCAACCATGTTTGTTTACCGACTAGAAGTAAATAAAAACAACATTTTTCAAGGAGGGGTGGCCATATAAAATCAGAAATGATTTCTTTGAGCTTGCAGATATATTTATAAAAAATGCATTATATTAGTCCCTTTCACCTGTCATTTTCTCACATTGAAATAAAACATGGAATACATATCCAGATGAAACAAGTCTGGAATTTAGAATGCCACTAAACACTCGGTCCAAAAGTATCATCCATGCTCGATCACCTACAGTAGGAACCCCTGGAAACCAGACGGTCAAAGACCCAGCTCACCCTACTTTACAAAGTGGTTCTGGACCTTGTTGATATACCTGCCGCTGATTACTTGACCCCAGTCACAGCAATGACCAGAGCTACACAGTCCAGGAAGTTCAGACAGTTTTCAACATCATCTGATTCTTTAAAGTTTAGTTTTTTCCCTCGTACCGTACCTTTGTGGAATTCTGTACCAGCTTCTGTAACTGATGCTCCATCACTGGCATCATTTAGGATGGAGCTATCCACCCTCTCATTCTAAGCAAGTTAAGGGGCCCAGTCACCTAGTTACTCTGCAAGGGGGAGCTGTGTTGTCGGGGACGTATGGGCCCTTGTATCGCCACGGAAGGCAGAGAGGTCTTTACTTGTTGAGCCAAGAGTGGCTGGGATAACTTTTTTTCCTTCGCTCTTATTTATGTTGTACCTCTGTGCTAATAAATTATATTATTTTTTAGTCCTATTTTCTTGTTAATTTTACGCTTATTTAAGACTAAATACTACATCTTGCGGACTATATTCTCTTGCTTTTCATCTTTCTAGCGCTAACCATAATGAAGTCATATCCGTTGAGTAATAGTCAAGATTGACGGACCAACGTAGAGATGTAGATGTAGATGTAGGATGAAAAATAATTTACATGGCTTTACGATACACCCCCCTCCCACGAACAAAGATCAGAGGCAAAAACTCCCAGTTAGACCTACATTCGCACTACCATCACATTTCTATATTATCCATTGCAAATGCATGCCACGAAGATACATTTTTTAAAACAGAAATGGATAGAACTAAAATGTGTGGAAATAGTATGTAATGACTGAATAAAAAGGAAGTGTTGCTGACATTTCAATCTATGTTACTGGGAGCTTAACACTAAACTTTTAAATAGGTGACCTGCCTCCGCCCACAAAAACTACACATACAAAAGGTTTCAAACCTTGCTTTTATTATAGAACCATCCTAGCCAAACAAGTTAATGAGAAAAAAATCCACATGTTGATCTACTCCTTCTCAAGTTAAGTCAACCATGTTTGTTTACAGACTAGAACGGAGTATATATATATATAAAAAAAAACATTTTTCAAGGAGGGGTGACCATGTAAAGTCAGCAAAACTTTCTTTGAGCTTGCAGATATATTTATATATCATGCATCATTTAAGTCCCTTACACCTGTCATTTTCATTACTGAAATTAAACATGGAGTATGTATTCAGTGAAAGCAAGTCTGGTATTTAGAACGCAACTTAACGCTAGGTCCAGAAGTGACAAATTCTGGCATCTCCCAGTGTCAAGTGCATTGCTACCGAACTTTTTTTTTCTTTATGTTGTAACAAAAATATTGCCAAATAGAAATTTAGGTCATATATGATAATTTACTCATGCATAATAAAAAGTCCGTCACAATCAATATTTTAAGTTTCCGAAAATATTTTCGCTTCCAGATTCAACTATGAAAGCCGAGCAAACCATATGTATTTGAAAAGTGCAAAGTTTACCTCTTTCATGAATGGAATCCAGACACAGGCTTCCATCAGTATTTCCTCTCCAATGCATTTTGAACAAGTTTATTCTAAAATGCACAGAATTATGCTTAAATAGCAGCAATATTCATTTGATGGTTATTTTCTGTGGCAGTTGGGTAAATTCAGCAACATTCAGAACAATCGTCCGTTAAACCGGTATTATTTTGTAAATAAATTTGTTCAAATGCATTTTACAAAATTACATTTCTTTTTAATGGCAAAATTCATTACTCGAGATCAATCCTTTAAAATCTTTCCTATCACAAGTTACTACCATGCTACATTTGTATGTGTATCATCCTGTGGTGTTGGGCCGCACACTGGACGTAAGATAACCTCATCTGTGTCTAACATATATATTTGTACCGTGTATGTGTCACGTTTTTATGCTCCATCACTTTGCACATCAAAGAATGAAAGATGCATTATATATACGTTATTAGACAAGTAACTTGTCATTTCATGTGACTCCAGAGTTTATAGAATTGCTCACTTATCACTTGTTGAAGTGTACGTTATCGTGTAACAGTTTATTTCTTTAGTAGTTTATAAAATATTGTTCTTTCGGAAACGAATCACCTCAATACTATTTTTATCACGATCGTGGATCTCATATTTTGCAAAGGATCTCCTGTTTTCCAAACCAGTCTTTTATTTAAACAACCGTTTTCGGCCTCCCGTGTCTGTTGGAATAAATATACAGGTCACTTTCCTGCTGTAGTGAATGGGGATAAAATCCCCTGTTGAAACAGGAGCCACTTAATGCCATGAGAAATAGCTGAATATATCTGTTCACAACCTTTTGACTAAACACAATAATTAAAACATATTACGGATAAGAAAACTTATCGGGATATTGCAGCGAGCTGTTTCGAATTTACAAATTTGAAGTTTTGCTTTGGTTTGAGACATTGTCCTAGAGCCGTGAAACCTTACTCTTATATTCCAGGTGAAGTAGATTGTTTCTTGTATTTCTTGTGTTTCTGCAAATGCAATTACTGCTCGTCTTCTTTCGAAACACATCAATAAAAAATAATTTGTATGGATTTAAGGTACACCCACCTCCCAAGAACATAGATCAAAGGCAAAAACTTATCAAAGACATCCATTTAGACCAAAACTCGCACTACCATCACATTTCTACATTATCCATTGCAAAGTGCATGCCATGAAGATACATTTTATAAAACAGAATTGGATAGAACTACAAATGTGGGCAAATAGTATGTAATGACTGAAAAAAGGACAGTGCTGCTGACATTTCAATCTTCGTTACTGGGAGCTTAACACTAAATATTTCCATAGACGACTTACCTGCGCCCACAAAAACTACACATACAAAACTTTTCAATCCTTGCTTTTTATAGAACCTTCCTAGCCCAACAAGTAAACGAGAAAAAATCCACATATTGACCTGCTCCTTTTTAAGTTACAGTCAACCATGTTTGTTTACCGACTAGAAGTAAATAAAAACAACATTTTTCAAGGAGGGGTGACCAAATAAATTCAGGAATAATTTCTTTGAGCTTGCAGATATATTCATAAAACATGCATTATATTAGTCCCTTTCGCCTGTCATTTTCTCACATTGAAATAAAACATGGAATATTTATCCAGTGGAAACAAGTCTGGTATTTAGAACGCAACTAAACGCTCGGTCCAAAAGTATCATCCATGCTCGATCACCTACAGTAGGAACCCCTGGAATCCAGATGGTCAAGGACTCAGTCAACCTACTGTACAAAGTGGTTCATGACCTTGTTGATATACCTGCGCTGATTACTTGACCCCAGTCACAGCAAGGACCAGAGATACACACTCCAGGAAGTTCAGACAGTTTTCAACATCATCTGATTCTTTTAAGTTTAGCTTTTTCCCTCGTACCGTACCTTTGTGGAATTCTGTACTAGCTTCTGTAGCTGATGCTATATCACTGGCATCATTTAGGATGGAGCCATCCACCCTCTCATTCTAAGCAAGTTAAGGGGCCCAGTCACCTAGTAACTCTGCAAGGGGGAGCTGTGCTGTCGGGGACGTATGGGCCCTGGTACCGCCACGGAAGGCAGAGAGGTCTTTACCTGTTGAGCCAAAAGTGGCTCGGATAACTTTTTTTCCTTCTCTCTTATTTATGTTGTACCTCTTTGCTTATATATTATATTATTTTTAGTCCTATTTTCTTGTTAATTTTACGCTAATTTAAGACTAAATACTACTTCTTGTGGACTATATTCTCTTCCTATTCATCTTTCTAGCGCTAACCATAATGAAGTCATATCCGTTGAGTAATAGTAAAGATTGACGGACCAACGTAGAGATGTAGATGTAGATATAGAATAAAAATTAATTTACATGGCTTTAAGATACACCCCCTCCCAAGAACAAAGATCAGAGGCAAAGATTCATAGAATACACCTAATAGACCTAAATTCGCACTTCTATCACATTTCTACATTATCCATTGCAAATGCATGCCACGAAGATACATTGTATAAAACAGAATTGGATAGAACTACAAATCTGTGGAAATAGTATGTAATTACTGAAAAAAGGAAGTGCTGCTGACATTTCAATCTTTGTTACTGGGAGCTTAACACTAAACTTTTCAATAGGTGACCTACCCGCGCCCACAAAAACTACACATACAAAAGTTTTCAAACCTTGCTTTTATTATAGAATCATCCTAGCCAAACAAGTTAATGATAAAAAAATCCACATGTTGATCTACTCCTTTTCAAGTTACAGTCATTCAACTATGAAAGCCGAGCAAACCATATGTTTTTGAAAAGTGCAAAGTTTACCTCTTTCATGAATGGAACCCAGACACAGGCTTCCATCAGTATTTCCTCTCCAATGCATTTTGAACAATTTTATTCTTAAATGCACATAAGTATGCTTAAATTACAGCAATACTCATTTTATGGCTATTTTCTGTGGCAGTTGGTTAAATGCCTCCAACATACAGAACAATCGTCCGCTTAACCGGTATTATTTTGTGAATACAATTGTAGCTGAGGCTCCATCACTGGCATCATTTACGATGGAGCTATCCACCCTCTCATTCAAAACACCTTAAGGGGCCCAGTCACCTAGTAACTCTGCAAGGGGGAGCTGTGCTGTCGGGGACGTATGGGCCCTGGTACCGCCACGGAAGGCAGAGAGGTCTTTACTTGTTGAGCCAAAAGTGGCTGGGATAACTTTCTTTGATATACTGGGATAACTGGGAGCTTAACACTAAATTTTTCAATAGGTGGCCTACCTGCGCCGAAAAAAACTACACATACAAAAGTTTTCAAACCTTGCTTTTATTATAGAACCATCCTAGCCAAAGCAAGATAATGAGAAAAAATCAATTTTTTTCAATCTACTCCTTTTCAAGTTACAGTCAACCATGTTTGTTTACAGACTAGAACGAAGTAAATAAAAAAAACATTTGTGAAGGAGGGGTGACCATATAAAATCAGCAATACTTTCATTAAGCTTGCAGATATATTTATATATGATGCATTATTTAAGTCCCCTACACCTGTCATTTTCATTATTGAAATAAAACATGGGGTATGTATTCAGTGGAAGCAAGCCTGGTATTTAGAACGCAACTAAACGCTCGGTCCAGAAGTGATAAATTCCGGCATCTCCCAGTATCAAGAGCAATGCTACCAATACCGAACATTTTTTTTCTTTATGACGTAACAAAAATATTGCCATATAGAAATATAGGTCATATATGATAATTACTCATGCATAATAAAAGTTCAGTCACAAAGAATATTTTAAGTTTGCGATAAAGTTTTCGCTTCCAGATTCAACTATGAAAGCCGAGCAAACCATATGTTTTTGAAAAGTGCAAAGTTTACCTCTTTCATGAATGGAACCCAGACACAGGCTTCCATCAGTATTTCCTCTCCAATGCATTTTGAACAATTTTATTCTAAAATGCACATAAGTATGCTTAAATAGCAGCAATACTCATTTTATGGCTATTTTCTGTGGCAGTTGGGTAAATGCCTCCAACATACAGAACAATCGTCCGTTTATCTGGTATTATTTTGTGAATAAAATTGTTCAAAAGCATTTTACGAAAATACATTTCTTTTTTATTACAAAATTCATTACTCGAGATCTATCCTTTAAAACCTTTCCTATCACAAGCTACTACCATGCTTCATTTGTACGTGTATCATCCTGCGCTGTTGGGCCGCACACTGGACGCAAGATAAACTCATCTGTGTCTAACATATATATTTGTACCGTGTATGTGTCACGTTTTCATGCTCCATCACTCTGCACATCAAAGAATGAAAGATGCATTATATATACGTTATTAGACAAGTAACTTGTCATTTCATGTGACTCCAGAATTTACAGAATTGACCACTTATCACTTTTTGAAGTGTACGTTTTCGTCTAACAGTTTATTTCTGGAGTATTTTATAAAATCTTGTTCTTTTGGAAACGAATCACCTCAATACTATTTTTTATCACGATCTTGGATCTCATATTTTGCAAAGGGTCTCCTGTTTTCCAAACCAGCATTTTATTTAAACAAACGTTTTCGGCCTCCCGTGTCTGTGCAATAAATATACAGGTCACTTTCTTGCTGCAGTGAATGGGGATGAAATTCCCAGGTGAAACAGGAGCCACTTAATGTCATGAGAAATAGCTGAATTTGACATGAATACAATAATAAAAACATATTACGGATGAGAAAACTTATCGGGATAGTGCAGCGGGTTGTTTCGGAGAGACAGGTTTGAAGTTTTGCTTTGGTTTGCGACATTGTCCCAGTGCCATGAAATCTTACTCTTATATTCCAGATGAAGTAGATTCTTTCTTGTATTTCTTGTGTTTCTGCAAATGCAATTACTGCCCGTCTTCTTTCTAAACACATCAATAAAAAATAATTGACATGGCTTTAGATACTTCCCCTCCCAAGAACATAGATCAAAGGCAAAAACTTATCAAATACACCCAGTTAGACCTCAACTCGCACTACCATTACATTTCTACATTATCCATTGCAAAATGCATGCCATGAAGATACATTTTATAAATCAGAATTGGATAGAACTTCAAATTTGTGGAAATAGTTTGTAATGACTGAAAAAAGGACAGTGCTGCTGACATTTCTATGATCGTTAGTGGGCGCTTAACACTAAATATTTCCATAGGCGACTTACCTGCGCCCACAAAAACTACAAATGCAAACTTTTCAAACCTTGCTTTTTTTAGAACCTTCCTAGCCCAACAAGTTAATGAGAAAAAAAGTCCACATATTGATCAGCTCCTTTTCAAGTTACAGTCAACCATGTTTGTTTACCGACTAGAAGTAAATAAAAACACTATTTTTCAAGGAGGGGTGACCATATAAAATCAGTAATAATTTCTTTGAGCTTGCAGATATATTTATAAAACATGCATTATATTAGTCCCTTTCAGTTGTCATTTTCTCACATTGAAATAAAACATGGAATACATATCCAGTGGAAACAAGTCTGGTATTTAGAACGCAACAAACCCTCGGTCCAAAAGTATCCTCCATGCTCGATCACGTACAGTAGGAACCCCTGGAAACCAGACGGTCAAATACTCAGCTCACCCTACTTTACAAAGTGGTTCAGGACCTTGTTGATATACCTGCCGTTGATTACTTGACCCCAGTCACAGCAATGGCCAGGGCTACACACTCATGGAAGTTCATACAGTTTTCAACATCATCTGATTCTTTAAAGTTTAGCTTTTGCCCTCGTACCGTATCTTTGTGGAATTCTGTATCAGCGTCTGTAGCTGAGGCTCCATCACTGGCATCATTTAGGATGGAACTATCCACCCTCTCATTCTAAGCAAGTTAAGGGGCCCAGTCACCTGGTAACTCTGCAAGGGGGAGCTGTGCTGTCGGGGACGTATGGGCCCTGGTACCGCCACGGAAGGCAGAGAGGTCTTTACTTGTTGAGCCAAAAGTGGCTGGGATAACTTTCTTTGATATACTGGGATAACTGGGAGCTTAACACTAAATTTTTCAACTGGTGACCTACCTGCGCCGAAAAAAACTACATATACAAAAGTTTTCAAACGTTGCTTTTATTATAGAACCATCCTAGCCAAAACAAGATAATGAGAAAAAAATCCACATGTTGATTTACTCCTTTTCAAGTTACAGTCAACCATGTTTGTTTACAGACTAGAACGAAGTAAATAAAAAAAACATTGGTGAAGGAGGGGTGACCATCTAAAATCAGCAATACTTTCGTTGAGCTTGCAGATATATTTATATATCATGCATCATTTAAGTCCCCTACACCTGTCATTTTCATTATTGAAATAAAACATGGGGTATGTATTCAGTGGAAGCAAGCCTGGTATTTAGAACGCAACTAAACGCTCGGTCCAGAAGTGATAAATTCCGGCATCTCCCAGTATCAAGAGCAATGCTACCAATACCGAACATTTTTTTTCTTTATGACGTAACAAAAATATTGCCATATAGAAATATAGGTCATATATGATAATTACTCATGCATAATAAAAGTTCAGTCACAAAGAAAATTTTAAGTTTGCGATAAAGTTTTCGCTTTTAGATTCAACTATGAAAGCCGAGCAAACCATATGTTTTTGAAAAGTGCAAAGTTTACCTCTTTCATGAATGGAACCCAGACACAGGCTTCCATCAGTATTTCCTCTCCAATGCATTTTGAACAATTTTATTCTAAAATGCACATAAGTATGCTTAAATAGGAGCAATACTCATTTTATGGCTATTTTCTGTGGCAGTTGGGTAAATGCCTCCACCATACAGAACAATAGTCCGTTTATCTGGTATTATTTTGTGAATAAAATTGTTCAAATGCATTATACAAAAATACATTTATTTTTTATTACAAAATTCATTACTCGAGATCTATCCTTTAAAACCTTTCCTATCACAAGCTACTACCATGCTTCATTTGTACGTGTATCATCCTGCGCTGTTGGGCCGCACACTGGACGCAAGATAAACTCATCTGTGTCTAACATATATATTTGTACCGTGTATGTGTCACGTTTTTATGCTCCATCACTCTGCACATCAAAGAATGAAAGATGCATTATATATACGTTATTAGACAAGTAACTTGTCATTTCATGTGACTCCAGAATTTACTGAATTGACCACTTATCACTTTTTGAAGTGTACGTTTTCGTCTAACAGTTTATTTCTGGAGTATTTTATAAAATCTTGTTCTTTCGGAAACGAATCACCTCAATACTATTTTTTATCACGATCTTGGATCTCATATTTTGCAAAGGTTCTCCTGTTTTCCAAACCAGCATTTTATTTAAACAAACGTTTTCGGCCTCCCGTGTCTGTGCAATAAATATACAGGTCACTTTCTTGCTGCAGTGAATGGGGATGAAATTCCCAGGTGAAACAGGAGCCACTTAATGTCATGAGAAATAGCTGAATATATCTGTTCACTTTTGACATGAATACAATAATAAAAACATATTACGGATGAGAAAACTTATCGGGATAGTGCAGCGGGTTGTTTCGGAGAGAAAGGTTTGAAGTTTTGCTTTGGTTTGCGACATTGTCCCAGTGCCATGAAACCTTACTCTTATATTCCAGATGAAGTAGATTCTTTCTTGTATTTCTTGTGTTTCTGCAAATGCAATTACTGCCCGTCTTCTTTCTAAACACATCAATAAAAAATAATTGACATGGCTTTAGATACTTCCCCTCCCAAGAACATAGATCAAAGGCAAAAACTTATCAAATACACCCAGTTAGACCTCAACTCGCACTACCATTACATTTCTACATTATCCATTGCAAAATGCATGCCATGAAGATACATTTTATAAATCAGAATTGGATAGAACTTCAAATTTGTGGAAATAGTTTGTAATGACTGAAAAAAGGACAGTGCTGCTGACATTTCTATGATCGTTAGTGGGCGCTTAACACTAAATATTTTCATAGGCGACTTACCTGCGCCCACAAAAACTACAAATGCAAACTTTTCAAACCTTGCTTTTTTAGAACCTCCCTAGCCCAACAAGTTAATGAGAAAAAAGTCCACATATTGATCAGCTCCTTTTCAAGTTACAGTCAACCATGTTTGTTTACCGACTAGAAGTAAATAAAAACAATATTTTTCAAGGAGGGGTGACCATATAAAATCAGTAATAATTTCTTTGAGCTTGCAGATATATTTATAAAACATGCATTATATTAGTCCCTTTCAGTTGTCATTTTCTCACATTGAAATAAAACATGGAATACATATCCAGTGGAAACAAGTCTGGTATTTAGAACGCAACAAACCCTCGGTCCAAAAGTATCCTCCATGCTCGATCACGTACAGTAGGAACCCCTGGAAACCAGACGGTCAAATACTCAGCTCACCCTACTTTACAAAGTGGTTCAGGACCTTGTTGATATACCTGCCGTTGATTACTTGACCCCAGTCACAGCAATGGCCAGGGCTACACACTCATGGAAGTTCATACAGTTTTCAACATCATCTGATTCTTTAAAGTTTAGCTTTTGCCCTCGTACCGTATCTTTGTGGAATTCTGTATCAGCGTCTGTAGCTTAGGCTCCATCACTGGCATCATTTAGGATGGAACTATCCACCCTCTCATTCTAAGCAAGTTAAGGGGCCCAGTCACCTAGTAACTCTGCAAGGGGGAGCTGTGCTGTCGGGGACGTATGGGCCCTGGTACCGCCACGGAAGGCAGAGAGGTCTTTACTTGTTGAGCCAAAAGTGGCTGGGATAACTTTCTAAAATATACTGGGATAACTGGAAGCTTAACACTAAATTTTTCAACTGGTGACCTACCTGCGCCGAAAAAAACTACATATACAAAAGTTTTCAAACGTTGCTTTTATTATAGAACCATCCTAGCCAAAACAAGATAATGAGAAAAAAATCCACATGTTGATTTACTCCTTTTCAAGTTACAGTCAACCATGTTTGTTTACAGACTAGAACGAAGTAAATAAAAAAACATTTGTGAAGGAGGGGTGACCATATAAAATCAGCAATACTTTCGTTGAGCTTGCAGATATATTTATATATCATGCATCATTTAAGTCCCCTACACCTGTCATTTTCATTATTGAAATAAAACATGGGGTATGTATTCAGTGGAAGCAAGCCTGGTATTTAGAACGCAACTAAACGCTCGGTCCAGAAGTGATAAATTCCGGCATCTCCCAGTATCAAGAGCAATGCTACCAATACCAAACATTTTTTTTCTTTATGACGTAACAAAAATATTGCCATATAGAAATATAGGTCATATATGATAATTACTCATGCATAATAAAAGTTCAGTCACAAAGAATATTTTAAGTTTGCGATAAAGTTTTCGCTTCCAGATTCAACTATGAAAGCCGAGCAAACCATATGTTTTTGAAAAGTGCAAAGTTTACCTCTTTCAAGAATGGAACCCAGACACAGGCTTCCATCAGTATTTCCTCTCCAATGCATTTTGAACAATTTTATTCTAAAATGCACATAAGTATGCTTAAATAGCAGCAATACTCATTTTATGGCTATTTTCTGTGGCAGTTGGGTAAATGCCTCCACCATACAGAACAATCGTCCGTTTATCTGGTATTATTTTGTGAATAAAATTGTTCAAATGCATTTTACAAAAATACATTTCTTTTTTATTACAAAATTCATTACTCGAGATCTATCCTTTAAAACCTTTCCTATCACAAGCTACTACCATGCTTCATTTGTACGTGTATCATCCTGCGCTGTTGGGCCGCACACTGGACGCAAGATAAACTCATCTGTGTCTAACATATATATTTGTACCGTGTATGTGTCACGTTTTCATGCTCCATCACTCTGCACATCAAAAAATGAAAGATGCATTATATATACGTTATTAGACAAGTAACTTGTCATTTCATGTGACTCCAGAATTTACAGAATTGACCACTTATCACTTTTTGAAGTGTACGTTTTCGTCTAACAGTTTATTTCTGGAGTATTTTATAAAATCTTGTTCTTTCGGAAACGAATCACCTCAATACTATTTTTTATCACGATCTTGGATCTCATATTTTGCAAAGGTTCTCCTGTTTTCCAAACCAGCATTTTATTTAAACAAACGTTTTCGGCCTCCCGTGTCTGTGCAATAAATATACAGGTCACTTTCTTGCTGCAGTGAATGGGGATGAAATTCCCAGGTGAAACAGGAGCCACTTAATGTCATGAGAAATAGCTGAATATATCTGTTCACTTTTGACATGAATACAATAATAAAAACATATTACGGATGAGAAAACTTATCGGGATAGTGCAGCGGGTTGTTTCGGAGAGAAAGGTTTGAAGTTTTGCTTTGGTTTGCGACATTGTCCCAGTGCCATGAAACCTTACTCTTATATTCCAGATGAAGTAGATTCTTTCTTGTATTTCTTGTGTTTCTGCAAATGCAATTACTGCCCGTCTTCTTTCTAAACACATCAATAAAAAATAATTGACATGGCTTTAGATACTTCCCCTCCCAAGAACATAGATCAAAGGCAAAAACTTATCAAATACACCCAGTTAGACCTCAACTCGCACTACCATTACATTTCTACATTATCCATTGCAAAATGCATGCCATGAAGATACATTTTATAAATCAGAATTGGATAGAACTTCAAATTTGTGGAAATAGTTTGTAATGACTGAAAAAAGGACAGTGCTGCTGACATTTCTATGATCGTTAGTGGGCGCTTAACACTAAATATTTTCATAGGCGACTTACCTGCGCCCACAAAAACTACAAATGCAAACTTTTCAAACCTTGCTTTTTTAGAACCTCCCTAGCCCAACAAGTTAATGAGAAAAAAGTCCACATATTGATCAGCTCCTTTTCAAGTTACAGTCAACCATGTTTGTTTACCGACTAGAAGTAAATAAAAACAATATTTTTCAAGGAGGGGTGACCATATAAAATCAGTAATAATTTCTTTGAGCTTGCAGATATATTTATAAAACATGCATTATATTAGTCCCTTTCAGTTGTCATTTTCTCACATTGAAATAAAACATGGAATACATATCCAGTGGAAACAAGTCTGGTATTTAGAACGCAACAAACCCTCGGTCCAAAAGTATCCTCCATGCTCGATCACGTACAGTAGGAACCCCTGGAAACCAGACGGTCAAATACTCAGCTCACCCTACTTTACAAAGTGGTTCAGGACCTTGTTGATATACCTGCCGTTGATTACTTGACCCCAGTCACAGCAATGGCCAGGGCTACACACTCATGGAAGTTCATACAGTTTTCAACATCATCTGATTCTTTAAAGTTTAGCTTTTGCCCTCGTACCGTATCTTTGTGGAATTCTGTATCAGCGTCTGTAGCTTAGGCTCCATCACTGGCATCATTTAGGATGGAACTATCCACCCTCTCATTCTAAGCAAGTTAAGGGGCCCAGTCACCTAGTAACTCTGCAAGGGGGAGCTGTGCTGTCGGGGACGTATGGGCCCTGGTACCGCCACGGAAGGCAGAGAGGTCTTTACTTGTTGAGCCAAAAGTGGCTGGGATAACTTTCTAAAATATACTGGGATAACTGGAAGCTTAACACTAAATTTTTCAACTGGTGACCTACCTGCGCCGAAAAAAACTACATATACAAAAGTTTTCAAACGTTGCTTTTATTATAGAACCATCCTAGCCAAAACAAGATAATGAGAAAAAAATCCACATGTTGATTTACTCCTTTTCAAGTTACAGTCAACCATGTTTGTTTACAGACTAGAACGAAGTAAATAAAAAAACATTTGTGAAGGAGGGGTGACCATATAAAATCAGCAATACTTTCGTTGAGCTTGCAGATATATTTATATATCATGCATCATTTAAGTCCCCTACACCTGTCATTTTCATTATTGAAATAAAACATGGGGTATGTATTCAGTGGAAGCAAGCCTGGTATTTAGAACGCAACTAAACGCTCGGTCCAGAAGTGATAAATTCCGGCATCTCCCAGTATCAAGAGCAATGCTACCAATACCAAACATTTTTTTTCTTTATGACGTAACAAAAATATTGCCATATAGAAATATAGGTCATATATGATAATTACTCATGCATAATAAAAGTTCAGTCACAAAGAATATTTTAAGTTTGCGATAAAGTTTTCGCTTCCAGATTCAACTATGAAAGCCGAGCAAACCATATGTTTTTGAAAAGTGCAAAGTTTACCTCTTTCAAGAATGGAACCCAGACACAGGCTTCCATCAGTATTTCCTCTCCAATGCATTTTGAACAATTTTATTCTAAAATGCACATAAGTATGCTTAAATAGCAGCAATACTCATTTTATGGCTATTTTCTGTGGCAGTTGGGTAAATGCCTCCACCATACAGAACAATCGTCCGTTTATCTGGTATTATTTTGTGAATAAAATTGTTCAAATGCATTTTACAAAAATACATTTCTTTTTTATTACAAAATTCATTACTCGAGATCTATCCTTTAAAACCTTTCCTATCACAAGCTACTACCATGCTTCATTTGTACGTGTATCATCCTGCGCTGTTGGGCCGCACACTGGACGCAAGATAAACTCATCTGTGTCTAACATATATATTTGTACCGTGTATGTGTCACGTTTTCATGCTCCATCACTCTGCACATCAAAAAATGAAAGATGCATTATATATACGTTATTAGACAAGTAACTTGTCATTTCATGTGACTCCAGAATTTACAGAATTGACCACTTATCACTTTTTGAAGTGTACGTTTTCGTCTAACAGTTTATTTCTGGAGTATTTTATAAAATCTTGTTCTTTCGGAAACGAATCACCTCAATACTATTTTTTATCACGATCTTGGATCTCATATTTTGCAAAGGGTCTCCTGTTTTCCAAACCAGCATTTTATTTAAACAAACGTTTTCGGCCTCCCGTGTCTGTGCAATAAATATACAGGTCACTTTCTTGCTGCAGTGAATGGGGATGAAATTCCCTGGTGAAACAGGAGCCACTTAATGTCATGAGAAATAGCTGAATATATCTGTTCACTTTTGACATGAATACAATAATAAAAACATATTACGGATGAGAAAACTTATCGGGATAGTGCAGCGGGTTGTTTCGGAGAGACAGGTTTGAAGTTTTGCTTTGGTTTGCGACATTGTCCCAGTGCCATGAAACCTTACTCTTATATTCCAGATGAAGTAGATTCTTTCTTGTATTTCTTGTGTTTCTGCAAATGCAATTACTGCCCGTCTTCTTTCTAAACACATCAATAAAAATAATTGACATGGCTTTAGATACACCCCCTCCCAAGAACATAGATCAAAGGCAAAAACTTATCAAATACACCCAGTTAGACCTCAACTCGCACTACCATTACATTTCTACATTATCCATTGCAAAATGCATGCCATGAAGATACATTTTATAAATCAGAATTGGATAGAACTTCAAATTTGTGGAAATAGTTTGTAATGACTGAAAAAAGGACAGTGCTGCTGACATTTCTATGATCGTTAGTGGGCGCTTAACACTAAATATTTCCATAGGCGACTTACCTGCGCCCACAAAAACTACAAATGCAAACTTTTCAAACCTTGCTTTTTTTAGAACCTTCCTAGCCCAACAAGTTAATGAGAAAAAAGTCCACATATTGATCAGCTCCTTTTCAAGTTACAGTCAACCATGTTTGTTTACCGACTAGAAGTAAATAAAAACAATATTTTTCAAGGAGGGGTGACCATATAAAATCAGTAATAATTTCTTTGAGCTTGCAGATATATTTATAAAACATGCATTATATTAGTCCCTTTCAGTTGTCATTTTCTCACATTGAAATAAAACATGGAATACATATCCAGTGGAAACAAGTCTGGTATTTAGAACGCAACAAACCCTCGGTCCAAAAGTATCCTCCATGCTCGATCACGTACAGTAGGAACCCCTGGAAACCAGACGGTCAAATACTCAGCTCACCCTACTTTACAAAGTGGTTCAGGACCTTGTTGACATACCTGCCGTTGATTACTTGACCCCAGTCACAGCAATGGCCAGGGCTACACACTCATGGAAGTTCATACAGTTTTCAACATCATCTGATTCTTTAAAGTTTAGCTTTTGCCCTCGTACCGTATCTTTGTGGAATTCTGTATCAGCGTCTGTAGCTGAGGCTCCATCACTGGCATCATTTAGGATGGAACTATCCACCCTCTCATTCTAAGCAAGTTAAGGGGCCCAGTCACCTAGTAACTCTGCAAGGGGGAGCTGTGCTGTCGGGGACGTATGGGCCCTGGTACCGCCACGGAAGGCAGAGAGGTCTTTACTTGTTGAGCCAAAAGTGGCTGGGATAACTTTCTAAAATATACTGGGATAACTGGAAGCTTAACACTAAATTTTTCAACTGGTGACCTACCTGCGCCGAAAAAAACTACAAATACAAAAGTTTTCAAACGTTGCTTTTATTATAGAACCATCCTAGCCAAAACAAGATAATGAGAAAAAAATCCACATGTTGATTTACTCCTTTTCAAGTTACAGTCAACCATGTTTGTTTACAGACTAGAACGAAGTAAATAAAAAAAACATTTGTGAAGGAGGGGTGACCATATAAAATCAGCAATACTTTCGTTGAGCTTGCAGATATATGTATATATCATGCATCATTTAAGTCCCCTACACCTGTCATTTTCATTATTGAAATAAAACATGGGGTATGTATTCAGTGGAAGCAAGCCTGGTATTTAGAACGCAACTAAACGCTCGGTCCAGAAGTGATAAATTCCGGCATCTCCCAGTATCAAGAGCAATGCTACCAATACCGAACTTTTTTTTTCTTTATGACGTAACAAAAATATTGCCATATAGAAATATAGGTCATATATGATAATTACTCATGCATAATAAAAGTTCAGTCACAAAGAATATTTTAAGTTTGCGATAAAGTTTTCGCTTCCAGATTCAACTATGAAAGCCGAGCAAACCATATGTTTTTGAAAAGTGCAAAGTTTACCTCTTTCAAGAATGGAACCCAGACACAGGCTTCCATCAGTATTTCCTCTCCAATGCATTTTGAACAATTTTATTCTAAAATGCACATAAGTATGCTTAAATAGCAGCAATACTCATTTTATGGCTATTTTCTGTGGCAGTTGGGTAAATGCCTCCACCATACAGAACAATCGTCCGTTTATCTGGTATTATTTTGTGAATAAAATTGTTCAAATGCATTTTACAAAAATACATTTCTTTTTTATTACAAAATTCATTACTCGAGATCTATCCTTTAAAACCTTTCCTATCACAAGCTACTACCATGCTTCATTTGTACGTGTATCATCCTGCGCTGTTGGGCCGCACACTGGACGCAAGATAAACTCATCTGTGTCTAACATATATATTTGTACCGTGTATGTGTCACGTTTTCATGCTCCATCACTCTGCACATCAAAAAATGAAAGATGCATTATATATACGTTATTAGACAAGTAACTTGTCATTTCATGTGACTCCAGAATTTACAGAATTGACCACTTATCACTTTTTGAAGTGTTCGTTTTCGTCTAACAGTTTATTTCTGGAGTATTTTATAAAATCTTGTTCTTTCGGAAACGAATCACCTCAATACTATTTTTTATCACGATCTTGGATCTCATATTTTGCAAAGGGTCTCCTGTTTTCCAAACCATCATTTTATTTAAACAAACGTTTTCGGCCTCCCGTGTCTGTGCAATAAATATACAGGTCACTTTCTTGCTGCAGTGAATGGGGATGAAATTCCCTGGTGAAACAGGAGCCACTTAATGTCATGAGAAATAGCTGAATATATCTGTTCACTTTTGACATGAATACAATAATAAAAACATATTACGGATGAGAAAACTTATCGGGATAGTGCAGCGGGTTGTTTCGGAGAGACAGGTTTGAAGTTTTGCTTTGGTTTGCGACATTGTCCCAGTGCCATGAAACCTTACTCTTATATTCCAGATGAAGTAGATTCTTTCTTGTATTTCTTGTGTTTCTGAAAATGCAATTACTGCCCGTCTTCTTTCTAAACACATCAATAAAAAATAATTGACATGGCTTTAGATACACCCCCTCCCAAGAACATAGATCAAAGGCAAAAACTTATCAAATACACCCAGTTAGACCTCAACTCGCACTACCATTACATTTCTACATTATCCATTGCAAAATGCATGCCATGAAGATACATTTTATAAATCAGAATTGGATAGAACTTCAAATTTGTTGAAATAGTATGTAATGACTGAAAAAAGGACAGTGCTGCTGACATTTCTATGATCGTTAGTGGGCGCTTAACACTAAATATTTCCATAGGCGACTTACCTGCGCCCACAAAAACTACAAATGCAAACTTTTCAAACCTTGCTTTTTTTAGAACCTTCCTAGCCCAACAAGTTAATGAGAAAAAAGTCCACATATTGATCAGCTCCTTTTCAAGTTACAGTCAACCATGTTTGTTTACCGACTAGAAGTAAATAAAAACAATATTTTTCAAGGAGGGGTGACCATATAAAATCAGTAATAATTTCTTTGAGCTTGCAGATATATTTATAAAACATGCATTATATTAGTCCCTTTCAGTTGTCATTTTCTCACATTGAAATAAAACATGGAATACATATCCAGTGGAAACAAGTCTGGTATTTAGAACGCAACAAACCCTCGGTCCAAAAGTATCCTCCATGCTCGATCACGTACAGTAGGAACCCCTGGAAACCAGACGGTCAAATACTCAGCTCACCCTACTTTACAAAGTGGTTCAGGACCTTGTTGATATACCTGCCGTTGATTACTTGACCCCAGTCACAGCAATGGCCAGGGCTACACACTCATGGAAGTTCATACAGTTTTCAACATCATCTGATTCTTTAAAGTTTAGCTTTTGCCCTCGTACCGTATCTTTGTGGAATTCTGTATCAGCGTCTGTAGCTTAGGCTCCATCACTGGCATCATTTAGGATGGAACTATCCACCCTCTCATTCTAAGCAAGTTAAGGGGCCCAGTCACCTAGTAACTCTGCAAGGGGGAGCTGTGCTGTCGGGGACGTATGGGCCCTGGTACCGCCACGGATGGCAGAGAGGTCTTTACTTGTGGAGCCAAAAGTGGCTGGGATAACTTTCTAAAATATACTGGGATAACTGGAAGCTTAACACTAAATTTTTCAACTGGTGACCTACCTGCGCCGAAAAAAAACTACATATACAAAAGTTTTCAAACGTTGCTTTTATTATAGAACCATCCTAGCCAAAACAAGATAATGAGAAAAAAATCTACATGTTGATTTACTCCTTTTCAAGTTACAGTCAACCATGTTTGTTTACAGACTAGAACGAAGTAAATAAAAAAACTCAAGGAGGGGTGACCATATAAAATCAGCAATACTTTCGTTGAGCTTTCAGATATATTTATATATCATGCATCATTTAAGTCCCTTACATCTGTCATTTTCATTATTGAAATTAAACATGGGCTATGTATTCAGTGGAAGCAAGCCTGGTATTTAGAATGCAACTAAACGCTCGGTCAAGAAGTGATAAATTCCGGCATCTCCCAGTATCAAGTGCAATGCTACCAATACCGAACCCTTTTTTTTTCTTAATGACGTAACAAAAATATTGCCAAATAGAAATTTAGGTCATATATGATAATGTACTCATGCATAATAAAAGTTCAGTCACAAAGAATATTTTAAGTTTTCGAAAAAGTTTTCGCTTCCAGATTCAACAATGAAAGCCGAGTAAACCATATGTTTTTGAAAAGTGCAAAGTTTACCTCTTTCATGAATGGAACCCAGACACAGGCTTCCATCAGTATTTTCTCTCCAATGCATTTTGAACAATTTTATTCTAAAATGCACATAATTATGCTTAAATAGTAGCAATACTCATTTTATGGCTATTTTCTGTGGCAGTTTGGTAAATGCCTCCAACATACAGAACAATCGTCCTTTCAACCGGTATTATTTTGTGAATACATTTGTTCAAATGCATTTTAAAAAATTACATTTCTTTTTTATTACAAAATCCATTACTCGAGATCTATCCTTTAAAACCTTTCCTATAACAAGTTACTACTATGCTACATTTGTACGTGTATCATCCTGCGCTGTTGGGCCGCACACTGGACGTAAGATAACCTCATCTGTGTCTAACATATATATTTGTACCGTGTATGTGTCACGTTTTCATGCTCCATCGCTCTGCACATCAAAGAATTAAAGATGCATTATATATACGATATTGGAATAGTAACTTGTTATTTCATGTGACTCCAGAGTTTACAGAATTGACCACTTATCACTTTTTGAAGTGTACGTTATCGTCTAACAGTTTATGTCTTTAGTAGTTTATAAAATAGTGTTCTTTCGGAAACGAATCACCTCAATACTATTTTTATCACGATCGTGGATCTCATATTTTGCAAAGGATCTCCTGTTTTCCAAACCAGCATTTTATTTAAACAAACGTTTTCGGCCTCCCGTGTCTGTAGGGAATAAATATACAGGTCACTTTCCTGCTGTAGTGAATGGGGATGAAATTCCCTGTTGAAACAGGAGCCACTTAATGCCATAAGAAATAGCTGAATCTATCTGTTCACAGCCTTTTGACATGAATACAATAATAAAAACATATTACGGATGTGAAAACTTGTCGGGATATTGCAGCGGGCTGTTTAGGAGAGACAAATTTGAAGTTTTTCTTTGGTTTTAGACATTGTCCTGAAACCATGAAACCTTACTCTTATAATCCAGATGAAGTAGATTCTTTCTTGTATTTCTTGTGTTTCTGCAATTGCAATTACTGCACGTTGTCTTTCTAAACACATCAATAAAAATAATTTATATGGCTTTAAGGTACACCCCCCTCCCAAGAACATAGATCAAAGGCAAACACTTATCAAATACACCCAGTTTGACTTAAACTCGCACTACCATCACATTTCTGCATTATCCATTACAAAGATGCCAATAAGATACATTTTATAAAACAAAATTGGATAGAACAACAAATTTGTGGAAATAGAATGTAATGACTGAAAAAAGGACAGTGCTGCTGACATTTCTATCTTCGTTACTGGGAGCTTAACACTAAATATTTCCATAGGCGACTTACCTGCGCCCAAAAAAACTACACGCACAAAACTTTTCAATCCTTGCTTTTTTTATAGAACCTTCCTAGCCCAACAAGTTAATGAGAAAAAAAGTCCACATATTGATCAGCTCCTTTTCAAGTTACAGTCAACCATGTTTGTTTACCGACTAGAAGTAAATAAAAACAACATTTTTCAAGGAGGGGTGACCTTATAAAATCAGGAATTATTACTTTGAGCTTGCAGATATATTTATAAACATGCATTATATTACTCCCTTTCACCTGTCATTTTCTCACATTGAAATAAAACATGGAATACATATCCAGTGGAAACAAGTCTGGTATTGAGAACGCAACTAAACGCTCGCTCCAAAAGTATCATCCATGCTCGATCACCTACAGTAGGATCCCCTGGAAACCAGACGGTCAAAGACTCGGTCACCCTACTGTACATAGTGGTTCAGGACCATGTTGATATACCTGCCGCTGATTACTTGACCCCAGTCACAGCAAGGACCAGAGCTACACACTCCAGGAAGTTCAGACAGTTTTCAAAATCATCTGATTCTTTTAAGTTTAGCTTTTTCCCTCGTACCGTACCTTTGTGGAATTCTGTACCAGCTTCTGTAGCTGAGGCTCCATCACTGGCATCATTTAGGATGGAGCTATCACCCCTCTCATTCTAAGCAAGTTAAGGGGCCCAGTCACCTAATAACTCTGCAAGGTGGAGCTGTGCTGTCGGGGACGTACGGGCCCTGGTACCGCCACGGAAGGCAGAGAGGTCTTTACTTGTTGAGCCAAAAGTAGCTGGGATAACTTTTTTCCCTTTTCTCTCATTTATGTTGTACCTCTGTGCTTATATATTATTTTATTTTTAGTCCTATTTCCTCGTAATTTTACGCTAATTTTAGACTAAATACTACTTCTTGCGGACTATATTCTCTTAGTTTTCATCTTTCTAGCGCTAACCATAACGAAGTCATATCCGTTGAGTAATAGTCAAGATTGACGGACCAACGTAGAGATGTAGATGTAGAATAAAAATTTATTTACATGGCTTTAATATACAACCCTCTCACAAGAACAAAGATCAGAGGCAAAAACTCATAAAATACACCCAGTTAGACCTAAATTCGCACTACCATCACATTTCTACATTATCCATTGCAAATGCATGCCACGAAAATACATTGTATAAAACAGAATTGGATAGAACTTCAAATGTGTGGAAATAGTATGTAATGACTGAAAAAAGGAAGTGCTGCTGACATTTCGATCTTTGTAACTGTGAGCTTAACACTAAATTTTTCAATAGGTGACCTACCTGCGCCCACAAAAACTACACATACAAATGTTTTCAAACCTTGCTTTAATTATAGAACCATCCTAGCCAAACAAGTTAATGAAAAAAATCCACATGTTGGTCTACTCCTTTTTAAGTCACAGTCAACCATGTTTGTTTACAGACTAGAACGAAGTAAATAAAAAAAAACATTTTTCAAGGAGGGGTGACCATGTAAAATCAGCAATACTTTCTTTGAACTTGCAGATATATTTATATATCATGCATCATTTAAGTCCCTGTCAACTGTCATTTTCATTATTGAAATTAAAAATGGGGTATGTATTCAGTGGAAGCAAGTCTGGTATTTAGAACGCAACTAAACGCTCGATCTAGAAGTGATAAATTCCGGCATCTCCCAGTATCAAGTGCAATGCTACCAATACCGAACCCCTTTTTTTATGACGTAACAAAAATATTGCCAAATAGAAATTTAGGTCATATATGATCATTTACTCATGCATAATAAAAGTTCAGTTACAAAGAATATTTTAAGTTTGCGAAAAAGTTTTCGCTTCCAGATTCAACAATGAAAGCCGAGCAAACCATATGTTTTTGAAAAGTGCAAAGTTTACCTCTTTCATGAATGGAACCCAGACACAGGCTTCCATCAGTATTTCCTCTCCAATGCATTTTGAACAATATTATTCTAAAATGCACAGAATTATGCTTAAATAGCAGCAATACTCATTTTATGGCTATTTTCTGTGGCAGTTGGATAAATTCCTCCAACATACAGAAAAAAAAACAACATTTTTCAAGGAGGGGTGACCATGTAAAATCAGCAATACGATCCAGAAGTGATAAATTCCGGCATCTCCCAGTATCAAGTGCAATGCTACCAATACCGAACCCCTTTTTGATGACGTAACACCGGTATTATTTTGTGAATACATTTGTTCAAATGCATTATACAAAATTATATTTCTTTTTTATTACAAAATTCATTACTCGAGATCTATCCTTTAAAACCTTTCCTATCACAAGTTACTACCATGCTACATTTGTACGTGTATCCTCCTGCGCTGTTGGGCCGCACACTGGACGTAAGATAACCTCATCTGTGTCAAACATATATATTTGTACCGTGTATGTGTCACGTTTTCATACTCCATCACTCTGCACATCAAAGAATGAAAGATGCATTATATATACGTTATTAGACTAGTTACATGTCATTTCATGTGACTCCAGAAGTCATAGAATAGGACACTTATGACTTAGTTTGAAGTGTACGTTATCATCTAACAGTTGATTTCTTTAGTAGATTATAAAATCTTGTTCTCTCGGAAACGAATCACCTCAATACTCCTTTTTATCACGATATTGGATCTCATATTTTGCAAAGGATCTCCTGTTTTCCAAACCAATCTTTTTTTTCAAACAAACGTTTCTGGCCTCCCTTGTCTGTAGGGAATAAATATACAAGTCACTTTCCTGCTGAAGTGAATGGGGATGAAATTCCCTCATGAAAGAGTAGCCACTTAATGCCGTGAGAAATAGCTGAAAATATCTTTTCACAACCTTTTGACATGAATATCATAATCAAAACATATAACGGATGAAAAAACTTATCGGAATATTGCAGCGGCCAGTTTCGGAGAGACACATTTTACATTTTGCTTTGGTTTGAGACATTGTCCTAGAGCCATGAAACCTTACTCTTATATTCCAGATGAAGTAGATTCTTTCTTGTGTTTCTTGTGTTTATGCAAATGCAATTACTGTAAAGTAGAAGTAAAACAAAGATCAGGAATTGATACAATTAACTTACTCCATCCATAAAAGACACCAAAGGGAAAGAAATACAAACATTAAGCGACCAGACCATAATGGAAACCTAAACAAAGGAAGGCCATATGGACAGTTACTTTCCCACAAAATGGCCATGTAAGTCTTCTTTCTAAGCACATCAACAAAAATTAATTCACATGGCTTTTAGGTACACTGTCCTCCCAAGAACATAGATCAGAGGCAAAAACTCATTAGATACACCCAGTTAGACCTAAATTAGCACTGCAATCACATTTCTACATTATCCATTGCAAAATGCATGCCATGAAGATACATTTAATAAAACAGAATTGGATAGAACTAGAAATGTGTGGAAATAGTATGTAATGGCTGAAAAAAGAACAGTGCTTCTGACATTTCTATCTTTGTTACTGGTAGCTTAACACTTAATACGAAGTATATATATAAAAAAAAAATCAAGGAGGGATGACCATGTAAAGTCAGCAAAACTTTCTTTGAGCTTGCAGATATATTTATATATCATGCATCATTTAAGTCCCTTACACCTGTCATTTTCATTACTGAAATTAAACATGGAGTTTGTATTCAGTGAAAGCAAGTCTGGTATTTAGAACGCAACTTAACGCTAGGTCCAGAAGTGAAAAATTCTGGCATCTCCCAGTGTCAAGTGCAATGCTACCGAACTTTTTTTTTCTTTATGACGTAACAAAAATATTGCCAAATAGAAATTTAGGTCATATATGATAATTTACCCATGCATAATAAAAAGTCCGTAACAATCAATATTTTAAGTTTCCGAAAATATTTTCGCTTCCAGATTCAACTATGAAAGCCGAGCAAACCATATGTATTTGAAAAGTGCAAAGTTTACCTCTTTCATGAATGGAATCCAGACACAGGCTTCCATCAGTATTTCCTCTCCAATGCATTTTGAACAAGTTTATTCTAAAATGCACAGAATTATGCTTAAATAGTAGCAATATTCATTTTATGGCTATTTTCTGTGGCAGTTGGGTAAATGTCAGCAACATACAGAACAATCGTCCGTTAAACCGGTATTATTTTGTAAATAAATTTGTTCAAATGCATTTTGCAAAATTACATTTCTTTTCAATTGCAAAATTCATTACTCGAGATCAGTCCTTTAAAATCTTTCCTATCACAAGTTACTACCATGCTACATTTGTATGTGTATCATCCTGTGGTGTTGGGCCGCACACTGGACGTAAGATAACCTCATCTGTGTCTAACACATATATTTGTACCGTGTATGTGTCACGTTTTCATGCTCCATCACTTTGCACATCAAAGAATGAAAGATGCATTATATATACGTTATTAGACTAGTAACTGGTCATTTCATGTGACTCCAGAGTTTATAGAATTGCCCCATTATCACTTGTTGAAGTGTACGTTATCGTGTAACAGTATATTTCTTTAGTAGTTTATTAAATATTGTTCTTTCGGAAACGAATCACCTCAATACTATTTTTATCACGATCGTGGATCTCATATTTTGCAAAGGATTTCCTGTTTTCCAAACCAGCCTTTTATTTAAACAAACGTTTTCGGCCTCCCGTGTCTGTTGGAATAAATATACAGGTCACTTTCCTGCTGTAGTGAATGGGGATAAAATCCCCTGTTGAAACAGGAGCCACTTAATGCCATGAGAAATAGCTGAATATATCTGTTCACAACCTTTTGACATGAACACAATAATTAAAACATATTACGGATGAGAAAACTTATCGGGATATTGCAGCGGGCTGTTTCGAATATACAAATTTGAAGTTTTGCTTTGGTTTGAGACATTGTCCTAGAGCCATGAACCCTTACTCTTATATTCCAGTTGAAGTAGATTGTTTCTTGTATTTCTTGTGTTTCTGCAAATGCAATTACTGCTCGTCTTCTTTCGAAACACATCAATAAAAAATAACTTATATGGCTTTAAGGTACACCCTCCTCCCAAGAACATAGATCAAAGGCAAAAACTTATCAAAGACACCCATTTAGACCAAAACTCGCACTACCATCACATTTCTACATTATCCATTGCAAAGTGCATGCCATGAAGATACATTTTATAAAACAGAATTGGATAGAACTACAAATGTGGGCAAATGGTATGTAATGACTGAAAAAAGGACAGTGCTGCTGACATTTCTATCTTCGTTACTTAACACTAAATATTTCCATAGACGACTTACCTGCGCCCACAAAAACAACACATACAAAAACAAGTCTGGTATTTAGAACGCAACTAAACGCTCGGTCCAAAAGTATCATCAATGCTCGATCACCTACAGTAGGAACCCCTGGAAACCAGATGGTCAAAGACTCAGTCACCCTACTGTACATAGTGGTTCATGACCTTGTTGATATACCTGCGCTGATTACTTGAACCCAGTCACGGCAAGGACGAGAGATACACACTCCAGGAAGTTCAGACAGTTTTCAACATCATCTGATTCTTTTAAGTTAAGCTTTTTCCCTCGTACCGTACCTTTTTGGAATTCTGTACTAGCTTCTGTAGCTGGTGCTATATCACTGGCATCATTTAGGATGGAGCTATCCACCCTCTCATTCTAAGCAAGTTAAGGGGCCCAGTCACCTAGTAACTCTGCAAGGGGGAGCTGTGCTGTCGGGGACGTATGGGCCCTGGTACCGCCACGGAAGGCAGAGAGGTCTTTACCTGTTGAGCCAAAAGTGGCTGGGATAACTTTTTTCCTTCTCTCTTATTTATGTTGTACCTCTGTGCTTATAGTCCTATTTTCTTGTTAATTTTACGCTAATTTAAGACTAAATACTACTTCTTGCGGACTATATTCTCTTCCTATTCATCTTTCTAGCGCTAACCATAATGAAGTCATATCCGTTGAGTAATAGTAAAGATTGACGGACCAACGTAGAGATGTAGATGTAGATATAGAATAAAAATTAATTTACATGGCTTTAAGATACACCCCCTCCCACGAACAAAAATCAGAGTCAAAAACTCATAGAATACACCTAGTTAGACCTAAATTAGCACTACTATCACATTTCTACATTATCCATTGCAAATGCATGCCACGAAGATACATTTTATAAAACAGAATTGGATAGAACTACAAATCTGTGGAAATAGTATGTAATGACTGAAAAAAGGAAGTGCTGCTGACATTTCAATCTTTGTTACTGGGAGCTTAACACTAAACTTTTCAATAGGTGACCTACCCGCGCCCACAAAAACTACACATACAAAAGTTTTCAAACCTTGCTTTTATTATAGAACCATCCTAGCCAAACAAGTTAATGAGAAAAAAATCCACATGTTGATCTACTCCTTTTCAAGTTACAGTCATTCAACTATGAAAGCCGAGCAAACCATATGTTTTTGAAAAGTGCAAAGTTTACCTCTTTCATGAATGGAACCCAGACACAAGCTTCCATCAGTATTTCCTCTCCAATGCATTTTGAACAATTTTATTCTTAAATGCACAGAATTATGCTTAAATTACAGCAATACTCATTTTATGGCTATTTTCTGTGGCAGTTGGGTAAATGCCTCCAACATACAGAACAATCGTCCGTTTAACCGGTATTATTTTGTGAATACAATTGTAGCTGAGGCTCCATCACTGGCATCATTTCGGATGGAGCTATCCACCCTCTCATTCTAAGCACCTTTAGGGGCCCAGTCACCTAGTAACTCTGCAAGGGGGAGCTGTGCTGTCGGGGACGTATGGGCCCTGGTACCGCCACGGAAGGCAGAGAGGTCTTTACTTGTTGAGCCAGAAGTGGCTGGGATAACTTTCTTTGATATACTGGGATAACTGGGAGCTTAACACTAAATTTTTCAATAGGTGGCCTACCTGCGCCGAAAAAAACTACACATACAAAAGTTTTCAAACCTTGCTTTTATTATAGAACCATCCTAGCCAAAACAAGATAATGAGAAAAAAAATCCATTTTTTTAATCTACTCTTTTTCAAGTTACAGTCAACCATGTTTGTTTACAGACTAGAACGAAGTTAATAAAAAAAACATTTGTCAAGGAGGGGTGACCATATAAAATCAGCAATACTTTCGTTGAGCTTGCAGATATATTTATATATCATGCATCATTTAAGTCCCTTACACCTGTCATTTTCATTATTGAAGTTAAACATGGGGTATGTATTCAGTGGAAGCAAGCCTGGTATTTAGAACGCAACTAAACGCTCGGTCCAGAAGTGATGAATTCCGGCATCTCCCAGTATCAAGACCAATGCTACCAATACCGAACATATTTTTTCTTTATGACGTAACAAAAATATTGCCAAATAGAAATTTAGGTCATATATGATAATTTACTCATGCATAATAAAAGTTCAGTCACAAAGAATATTTTAAGTTTGCGAAAAAGTTTTCGCTTCCAGATTCAACAATGAAAGCCGAGCAAACCATATGTTTTTTGAAAAGTGCAAAGTTTACCTCTTTCATGAATGGAACCCAGACACAGGCTTCCATCAGTATTTCACCATATATGCAACTCATGCATAATAAAATTTCAGTCACAAAGAATATTTTAAGTTTGCGAAAAAGTTTTCGCTTCCAGATACAACTATGAAAGCCGAGCAAACCATATGTTTTTGAAAAGTGCAAAGTTTACCTCTTTCATGAATGGAACCCAGACACAGGCTTCCATCAGTATTGCCTCTCCAATGCATTTTGAACAATTTTATTCTAAAATGCACACAATTATGCTTGAATAGCAGCAACACTCATTTTATGGCTATATTCTGTGGCAGTTGGGTAAATGCCTCCAACATACAGAACAATCGTCCGTTTAACCGGTATTATTTTGTGAATAAAATTGTAGCTGAGGCTCCATCACTGGCATCATTTAGGATGGAGCTATCCACCCTCTCATTCTAAGCAACTTAAGGGGCCCAGCCATCTAGTAACTCTTCAAGGGGGAGCTGTGCTGTCGGGGACGTATGGGCCCTGGTACCGCCACGGAAGGCAGAGAGGTCTTTACTTGTTGAGCCAAAAGTGGCTGGGATAACTTTCTTTGATATACTGGGATAACTGGGAGCTTAACACTAAATTTTTCAATAGGTGGCCTACCTGCGCCGAAAAAGACTACACATGCAAAGGTTTTCAAACCTTGCTTTTATTATAGAACCATCCTAGCCAAAACAAGATAATGAGAAAAAAATCCACTTGTTGAACTACTCCTTTTTAAGTTACAGTCATCCATGTTTGTTTACAGGCTAGAACGAAGTAAATAAAAAAACATTTGTCAAGGAGGGTTGACCATATAAAATTAGCAATACTTTCGTTGAGCTTGCAGATATATTTATATATCATGCATCATTTAATTCCCTTACACCTGTCATTTTCATTATTGAAATTAGACATGGGGTATGTATTCAGTGGAAACAAGCCTGGTATTTAGAACGCAACTAAACGCTCGGTCCAGAAGTGATAAATTCCGGCATCTCCCAGTATCAAGAGCAATGCTACCAATACCGAACCTTTTTTTTTCTTTATGACGTAACAAAAATATTGCCATATAGAAATATAGGTCATATATGATAATTTACTCATGCATAATAAAAGTTCAGTCACAAAGAATATTTTAAGTTTGCGAAAAAGTTTTCGCTTCCAGATTCAACAATGAAAGCCGAGCAAACCATATGTTTTTTTTTTGAAAAGTGCAAAGTTTACCTCTTTCATGAATGGACCCAGACACAGGCTTCCATTAGTATTTCCTCTCCAATGCATTTTGAACAATTTTATTCTAAAATGCACATAAGTATGCTTAAATAGCAGCAATACTCATTTTATGGCTATTTTCTGTGGCAGTTGGGTAAATGCCTCCACCATACAGAACAATCGTCCGTTTATCTGGTATTATTTTGTGAATAAAATTGTTCAAATGCATTTTACAAAATTACATTTCTTTTTTATTACAAAATTCATTACTCGAGATCTATCCTTTAAAACCTTTCCTATCACAAGCTACTACCATGCTTCATTTGTACGTGTATCATCCTGCGCTGTTGGGCCGCACACTGGACACAAGATAAACTCATCTGTGTCTAACATATATATTTGTACCGTGTATGTGTCACGTTTTCATGCTCCATCACTCTGCACATCAAAGAATGAAAGATGCATTATATATACGTTATTAGACTAGTAACTTGTCATTTCATGTGACTCCAGAGTTTACAGAATTGACCACTTATCACTTTTTGAAGTGTACGTTATCGTCTATCAGTTTATTTCTGGAGTATTTTATAAAATTTTGTTCTTTCGGAAACGAATCACCTCAATACTATTTTTTATCACGATCTTGGATCTCATATTTTGCAATGGGTCTCCTGTCTTCCAAACCAGCATTTTATTTAAACAAACGTTTTCGGCCTCCCGTGTCTGTGCAATAAATATACAGGTCACTTTCCTGCTGCAGTGAATGGGGATGAAATTCCCTAGTGAAACATGAGCCACTTAATGTCATGAGAAATAGCTGAAGATATCTGTTCACTTTTGACATGAATACAATAATAAAAACATATAACGGATGAGAAAACTTATCGGGATAGTGCAGCGGGTTGTTTCGGAGAGACAGGTTTGAAGTTTTGCTTTGGTTTGCGACATTGTCCTAGTGCCATGAAACCTTACTCTTATATTCCAGATGAAGTAGATTCTTTCTTGTATTTCTTGTGTTTCTGCAAATGCAATTACTGCCCGTCTTCTTTCTAAACACATCAATAAAAAATAATTGACATGGCTTTAGATACACCCCCTCCCAAGAACATAGATCAAAGGCAAAAACTTATCAAATACACCCAGTTAGACCTCAACTCGCACTACCATTACATTTCTACATTATCCATTGCAAAATGCATGCCATGAAGATACATTTTATAAAACAGAATTGGATAGAACTTCAAATTTGTGGAAATAGTATGTAATGACTGAAAAAAGACAGTGCGACTGACATTTCTATGATCGTTAGTGGGCGCTTAACACTAAATATTTCCATAGGCGACTTACCTGCGCCCACAAAAACTACAAATGCAAACTTTTCAAACCTTGCTTTTTTTAGAACCTTCCTAGCCCAACAAGTTAATGAGAAAAAAAGGCCACATATTGATCAGCTCCTTTTCAAGTTACAGTCAACCATGTTTGTTTACCGACTAGAAGTAAATAAAAACAATATTTTTCAAGGAGGGGTGACCATATAAAATCAGAGATAATTTCTTTGAGCTTGCAGATATATTTATAAAACATGCATTATATTAGTCCCTTTCAGTTGTCATTTTCTCACATTGAAATAAAACATGGAATACATATCCAGTGGAAACAAGTCTGGTATTTAGAACGCAACAAACCCTCGGTCCAAAAGTATTCTCCATGCTCGATCACGTACAGTAGGAACCCCTGGAAACCAGACGGTCAAATACTCAGCTCACCCTACTGTACAAAGTGGTTCAGGACCTTGTTGATATACCTGCCGTTGATTACTTGACCCCAGTCACAGCAATGGCCAGAGCTACACACTCATGGAAGTTCATACAGTTTTCAACATCATCTGATTCTTTAAAGTTTAGCTTTTGCCCTCGTACCGTATCTTTGTGGAATTCTGTATCGGCGTCTGTAGCTGAGGCTCCATCACTGGCATCATTTAGGATGGAACTATCCACCCTCTCATTCTAAGCAAGTTAAGGGGCCCAGTCACCTAGTAACTCTGCAAGGGGGAGCTGTGCTGTCGGGGACGTATGGGCCCTGGTACCGCCACGGAAGGCAGAGAGGTCTTTACTTGTTGAGCCAAAAGTGGCTGGGATAACTTTCTAAAATATACTGGGATAACTGGAAGCTTAACACTAAATTTTTCAACTGGTGACCTACCTGCGCCGAAAAAAACTACATATACAAAAGTTTTCAAACGTTGCTTTCATTATAGAACCATCCTAGCCAAAACAAGATAATGAGAAAAAAATCCACATGTTGATTTACTCCTTTTCAAGTTACAGTCAACCACGTTTGTTTACAGACTAGAACGAAGTAAATAAAAAAAATCAAGGAGGGGTGACCATATAAAATCAGCAATACTTCCGTTGAGCTTTCAGATATATTTATATATCATGCATCATTTAAGTCCCTTACACCTGTCATTTTCATTATTGAAATTAAACATGGGCTATGTATTCAGTGGAAGCAAGCCTGGTATTTAGAACGCAACTAAACGCTCGGTCAAGAAGTGATAAATTCCGGCATCTCCCAGTATCAAGAGCAATGCTACCAATACCGAACCCTTTTTTTCTTTATGACGTAACAAAAATATTGCCAAATAGAAATTTAGGTCATATATGATAATTTACTCATGCATAATAAAAGTTCAGTCACAAAGAATATTTTATGTTTGCGAAAAAGTTTTCGCTTCCAGATTCAACTATGAAAGCCGAGCAAACCATATGTTTTTGAAAAGTGCAACGTCTACCCATTTCATGAATGAAACCCAGACACAGGCTTTCATCACTGTTTCCTCTCCAATGCATTTTGAACAATTTTATTCTAAAATGCACATAATTATGCTTAAATAGCAGCAATACTCATTTTATGGCCATTTTCTGTGGCATTTTGGTAAATGCCTCCAACATACAGAACAATCGTCCTTTCAACCGGTATTATTTTGTGAATACATTTCTTCAAATGCATTTTACAAAATTACATTTCTTTTTTATTACAAAATCCATTACTCGAGATCTATCCTTTAAAACCTTTCCTATAACAAGTTACTACTATGCTACATTTGTACGTGTATCATCCTGCGCTGTTGGGCCGCACACTGGACGTAAGATAACCTCATCTGTGTCTAACATATATATTTGTACCGTGTATGTGTCACGTTTTCATGCTCCATCACTCTGCACATCAAAGAATAAAAGATGCATTATATATACGTTATTAGACAAGTAACTTGTCATTTCATGTGACTCCAGAATTTACAGAATTGACCACTTATCACTTTTTGAAGTGTACGTTATCGTCTAACAGTTTATGTCTTTAGTAGTTTATAAAATATTGTTCTTTCGGAAACGAATCACCTCAATACTATTTATATCACGATCGTGGATCTCATATTTTGCAAAGGATCTCCTGTTTTCCAAACCAGCATTTTATTTAAACAAACGTTTTCGGCCTCCCGTGTCTGTAGGGAATAAATATACAGGTCACTTTCCTGCTGTAGTGAATGGGGATGAAATTCCCTGTTGAAACAGGAGCCACTTAATGCCATTAGAAATAGCTGAATCTATCTGTTCACAGCCTTTTGACATGAATACAATAATAAAAACATATTACGGATGTGAAAACTTATCGGGATATTGCAGCGGTCTGTTTCGGAGAGACAAATTTGACGTTTTGCGTTGCTTGTAGACATTGTCCTACAGCTATGAAACCCTACTCTTATATTCCAGATGAAGTAGATTCTTTCTTGTATTTCTTGTGTTTCTGCAAATGCAATTACTGCACGTCTTCTTTCTAAACACATCAATAAAAATATTTTATATGGCTTTAAGGTACACCCCATCCCAAGAACATAGATCGAAGGCAAAAACTTATCAAATACACCCAGTTAGACCTAAACTCGCACTACCATCGCATTTCTACATTATCCATTGCAAAGTGCATGCCATGAAGATACATTTTTATAAAACAGAATTGGATAGAACTACAAATGTGTGGAAATAGTATGTAATGACTGAAAAAAGGACAGTGCTGCTGACATTTCTATCTTCGTTACTGGGAGCTTAACACTAAATATTTCCATTGACAACTTACCTTGCAGATATATTTATAAAACATGCATTACATTAGTCCCTTACACCTGTCATTTTCTCACAATGAAATAAAACATGGAAAACGTATCCAATGGAAACAAGTCTGGTATTTAGAACGCAACTATACTCTCGGTCCAAACGTATCATCCATGCTCGATCACCTACAGTAGAAACACCTGGAAACCAGACGGTCAAAGACTCAGTCACCCTACTGTACAAAGTGGTTCAGGACCTTGTTGATATACCTGCCGCTGATTACTTGACCCCATTCACAGCAATGACCAGAGCTACACACTCATGGAAGTTCAGACATTTTTTTTACAACATCATCTGATTCTTTAGGTTTAGCTTTTCCCTCGTATCGTACCTTTGTGGAATTCTGTACCAGATTCTGTAGCTGAGGCTCCATCACTGGCATCATTTAGGATGGAGCTATCCACCCTCTCATTCTAAGCAAGTTAAGGGGCGCAGTCACCTAATAACTCTGCAAGGGGGAGCTGTGCTGTCGGGGACGTATGGGCCCTGGTACCGCCACGGAAGGCAGAGAGGTCTTTACTTGTTAAGCCAAAAGTGGCTTGGATAACTTTCTTAGATATACTGGGATAACTGGGAGCTTAACACTAAATTTTTCAAAAGGTGACCTACCTGCGCCGAAAAATACTACACATACAAAAGTTTTCAAACCTTGCTTTTATTATAGAACCATCCTACCCAAAACAAGATAATGAGAAAAAAATCCACATGTTGATCTACTCCTTTTCAAGTTACAGTCAACCATGTTTGTTTACAGACTAGAACGAAGTAAATAAAAAACATTTTTCAAGGAGGGGTGACCATATAAAATCAGCAATAGTTTCGTTGAGCTTGTAGATATATTTATATACCATGCATCATTTAAGTCCCTTACACCTGTCATTTTCATTATTGAAATTAAACATGGGGTATGTATTCAGTGGAAGCAAGCCTGGTAAACGCAACTAAACGCTCGGTCCAGAAGTGATAAATTTCGGCATCTCCCAGTATCAAGTGCAATGCTACCCATACAGAACCCTTTTTTTTCTTTATGACGTAACAAAAATATTGCCAAATAGAAATTTAGGTCATATATGATAATGTACTAATGCATAATAAAAGTTCAGTCACAAAGAATATTTTAAGTTTGCGAAAAAGTTTTCGCTTCCAGATTCAACAATGAAAGCCGAGCAAACCATATGTATTTGAAAAGTGCAAAGTTTACCTCTTTCATGAATGGAACCCAGACACAGGCTTCCATCAGTATTTCCTCTCCAATGCATTTTGAACAATTTTATTCTAAAATGCACATAAGTATGCTTAAATAGCAGCAATACTCATTTGATGGCTATATTCTGTGGCAGTTGGGTAAATGCCTCCAACATACAGAACAATCATCCGTTTAACCAGTATTATTTTGTGAATAAAATTGTAGCTGAGGCTCCATCACTGGCATCATTTAGGATGGAGCAATCCACCCTCTCATTCTAAGCAACTTAAGGGGCCCAGTCACCTAGTAACTCTGCAAGGGGGAGCTGTGCTGTCGGGGACGTGAGGGCCCTGGTACAGCCACGGAAGGCAGAGAGGCCTTTACTTGTTGAGCCAAAAGTGGCTGGGATAATTTTCTTTGATATACTGGGATAACTGAGAGCTTATTACTAAATTTTTCAATAGGTGGCTTACCTGCGCCGAAAAAACTACACATACAAAAGTTTTCAAACCTTGCTTTTATTATAGAACCATCCTAGCCAAAACAAGATAATGAGAAAAGAATCCACATGTTGAGCTACTCCTTTTTAAGTTACAGTCAACCATGTTTGTTTACAGACTAGAACGAAGTAAATAAAAAACATTTGTCAAGGAGGGGTGACCATATAAAATCAGCAATACTTTCGTTGAGCTTGCAGATATATTTATATATCATGCATCATTTAAGTCCTTTACACCTGTCATTTTCATTATTGAAATTAAACATGGGGTATGTATTCAGTGGAAGCAAGCCTGGTATTTAGAACGCAACTAAACGCTCGGTCCAGAAGTGATAAATTCCGGCATCTCCCAGTATCAAGAGCAATGCTACCAATACCGAACCTTTTTTTTTCTTTATGACGTAACAAAATATTGCCAAATAGAAATTTAGGTCATATATGATAATTTAATTATGCATAATAAAAGTTCAGTCACAAAGAATATTTTAAGTTTGCGAAAAAGTTTTCGCTTCCAGATTCAACTATGAAAGCCGAGCAAACCATATGTTTTTGAAAAGTGCAAAGTTTACCTCTTTCATGAATGGAACCCAGACACATGCTTCCATCACTGTTTCCTCTCCAATGCATTTTTATCAATTTTATTCTAAAATGCACAGAATTATGCTTAAATAGCAGCAATACTCATTTTATGGCTATTTTCTGTGGCAGTTGGGTAAATGCCTCCAACATACAGAACAATCGTCCTTTCAACCGGTTTTATTTTGTGAATACATTTGTTCAAATGCATTTTACAAAATTACTTTTCTTTTTATTACAAAATTCATTACTCGAGATCTATCCTTTAAAACCTTTCCTATCACAATTTACTACTATGCTACATTTGTACGTGTATCATCCTGCGCTGTTGGGTCGCACACTGGACGTAAGATAACCTCATCTGTGTCTAACATATATATTTGTACCGTGTATGTGTCACGTTTTCATGCTCAATCACTCTGCACATCAAAGAATGAAAGATGCATTATATATACGTTATTAGACTAGTAACTTGTCATTTCATGTGACTCCAGAGTTTACAGAATTGACCACTTATAAATTTTTGAAGTGTACGTTATCGTCTAACAGTTTATTTCTTTAGTAGTTTATAAAATATTGTTCTTTCGGAAACGAATCAACTCAGTACTATTTTTTATCACGATCGTGGATCTCATATTTTGCAAAAGATCTCCTGTTTTCCAAACCAGCCTTTTATTTGAAACGTTTTCGGCCTCCCGTGTCTGTAGGGAATAAATATACAGGTCGCTTTCCTGCTGTAGTGAGTGGGGATGAAATTCCCTGTTGAAACAGGAGCCACTTAATGCCATGAGAAATAGCTGAATATATCTATTCACAGTATTTTGACATGAGTACAATAATTAAAACATATTACGGATGAGAAAACTTGTCGGGATATTGCAGCGGGCTGTTTAGGAGAGACAAATTTGAAGTTTTTCTTTGGTTTTAGACTTTGTCCTGAAGCCATGAAACCTTACTCTTATAATCCATATGAAGTAGATTCTTTCTTGTATTTCTTGTGTTTCTGCAAATGCAATTACTGCACGACTTCTTTCTAAACACATCAATAAAAATAATTTATATGGCTTTAAGGTACACCCCCCTCCCAAGAACATAGATCAAAGGCAAACACTTATCAAATACACCCAGATAGACCTAAACTCGCACTACCATCACATTTCTGCATTATCCATTACAAAGATGCCATTAAGATACATTTTATAAAACAAAATTGGATAGAACTACAAATGTGTGGAAATAGAATGTAATGACTGAAAAAAGGACAGTGCTGCTGACATTTCTATCTTCGTTACTGGGAGCTTAACACTAAATATTTCCATAGGCGACTTACCTGCGCCCACAAAAACTACACGCACAAAACTTTTCAACCCTTGCTTTTTTATAGAACCTTCCTAGCCCAACAAGTTAATGAGAAAAAAAAGTCCACATCTTGATCAGCTCCTCTTCAAGTTACAGTCAACCATGTTTGTTTACCGACTAGAAGTAAATAAAAACAACATTTTTCAAGGAGGGGTGACCTTATAAAATCAGGAATTATTTCTTTGAGCTTGCAGATATATTTATAAACATGCATTATATTACTCCCTTTCACCTGTCATTTTCTCACATTGAAATAAAACATAGAATACATATCCAGTGGAAACAAGTCTGGTATTGAGAACACAACTAAACGCTCGCTCCAAAAGTATCATCCATGCTCGATCACCTACAGTAGGAACCCCTGGAAACCAGACGGTCAAAGACTCGGTCACCCTACTGTACAAAGTGGTTCAGGACAATGTTGATATACCTGCCGCTGATAACTTGACCCCAGTCACAGCAAGGACCAGAGCTACACACTCCAGGAAGTTCAGACAGTTTTCAAAATCATCTGATTCTTTTAAGTTTAGCTTTTTCCCTCGTACCGTACCTTTGTGGAATTCTGTACCAGCCTCTGTATCTGAAGCTCCATCACTGGCATCATTTAGGATGGAGCTATCACCCCTCTCATTCTAAGCAAGTTAAGGGGCGCAGTCACCTAATAACTCTGCAAGGGGGAGCTGTGCTGTCGGGGACGTACCGGCCCTGGTACCGCCACGGAAGGCAGAGAGGTATTTACTTGTTGAGCCAAAAGTGGCTGGGATAACTTTTTTTCCCTTTTCTCTCATTTATGTTGTACCTCTGTGCTTATATATTATATTATTTTTAGTCCTATTTCCTCGTAATTTAACGCTAATTTTAGACTAAATACTACTTCTTGCGGACTATATTCCCTTAGTTTTCATCTTTCTAGCGCTAACCATAACGAAGTCATATTCGTTGAGTAATAGTCAAGATTGACGGACCAACGTAGAGATGTAGATGTAGAATAAAAATTAATTTACATGGCTTTAATATACACCCCTCTTACAAGAACAAAGATCAGAGGCAAAAACTCATAAAATACACCCAGTTAGACCTAAATCCGCACTACCATCACATTTCTACATTATCCATTGCAAATGCATGCCACGAAAATACATTTTATAAAACAGAATTGGATAGAACTTCAAATGTGTGGAAATAGTATGTAATGACTGAAAAAAGGAAGTGCTGCTGACATTTCGATCTTTGTTACTGGGAGCTTAACACAAAATTTTTCAATAGGTGACCTACCTGCGCCCACAAAAACTACACATACAAATGTTTTCAAACCTTGCTTTAATTATAGAACCATCCTAGCCAAACAAGTTAATGAAAAAAAAATCCACATGTTGCTCTATTCTTTTTAAGTCACAGTCAACCATGTTTGTTTACAGACTAGAACGAAGTAAATAATAAAAAAAAAAAACATTTTTCAAGGAGGGGTGACCATGTAAAATCAGCAATACTTTCTTTGAACTTGCAGATATATTTATATATCATGCATCATTTAAGTCCCTTACAACTGTCATTTTCATTATTGAAATTAAACATGGGGTATGTATTCAGTGGAAGCAAGTCTGGTATTAAGAACGCAACTAAACGCTCGATCCAGAAGTGATAAATTCCGGCATCTCCCAGTATCAAGTGCAATGCTACCAATACCGAACTCCTTTTTTATGACGTAATAAAAATATTGCCAAATAGAAATTTAGGTCATATATGATCATTTACTCCTGCATAATAAAAGTTCAGTCACAAAGAATATTTTAAGTTTGCGAAAAAGTTTTCGCTTCCAGATTCAACTATGAAAGCCGAGCAAACCATATGTTTTTGAAAAGTGCAAAGTTTACCTCTTTCATGAATGGAACCCAGACAAAGGCTTCCATCAGTATTTCCTCTCCAATGCATTTTGAACAATTTTATTCTAAAATACACAGAATTATGCTTAAATAGCAGCAATACTCATTTTATTGCTATTTTCTGTGGCAGTTGGATAAATGCCTCCAACATACAGAACAATCGTCCTTTCAACCGGTATTATTTTGTGAATACATTTGTTCAAATGCATTTTACAAAATTATATTTCTTTTTTATTACAAAATTCATTACTCGAGATCTATCCTTTAAAACCTTTCCTATCACAAGTTACTACCATGCTACATTTGTACGTGTATCCTCCTGCGCTGTTGGGCCGCACACTGGACGTAAGATAACCTCATCTGTGTCAAACATATATATTTGTACCGTGTATGTGTCACGTTTTCATACTCCATCACTCTGCACATCAAAGAATGAAAGATGCATTATATATACGTTATTAGACTAGTTACATGTCATTTCATGTGACTCCAGAATTCATAGAATAGGACACTTATGACTTAGTTTGAAGTGTACGTTATCATCTAACAGTTGATTTCTTTAGTAGATTATAAAATCTTGTTCTCTCGGAAACGAATCACCTCAATACTCCTTTTTATCACGATATTGGATCTCATATTTTGCAAAGGATCTCCTGTTTTCCAAACCAATCTTTTTTTTAAACAAACGTTTCTGGCCTCCCGTGTCTGTAGGGAATAAATATACAAGTCACTTTCCTGCTGAAGTGAATGGGGATGAAATTCCCTCATGAAAGAGTAGCCACTTAATGCCGTGAGAAATAGCTGAAAATATCTTTTCACAACCTTTTGACATGAATATCATAATCAAAACATATAACGGATGAAAAAACTTGTCGGAATATTGCAGCGGACAGTTTCGGAGAGACACATTTTACATTTTGCTTTGGTTTGAGACATTGTCCTAGAGCCATGAAACCTTACTCTTATATTCCAGATGAAGTAGATTCTTTCTTGTGTTTCTTGTGTTTATGCAAATGCAATTACTGTAAGTCTTCTTTCTAAGCAAATCAACAAAAATTAATTTACATGGCTTTTAGGTACACTGTCCTCCCAAGAACATAGATCAGAGGCAAAAACTCATTAGATACACCCAGTTAGACCTAAATTAGCACTGCAATCACATTTCTACATTATCCATTGCAAAATGCATGCCATGAAGATACATTTAATAAAACAGAATTGGATAGAACTAGAAATGTGTGGAAATAGTATGTAATGGCTGAAAAAAGAACTGTGCTGCTGACATTTCTATCTTTGTTACTGGTAGCTTAACACTAAATATTTCCGTAGGCGACTTACCTGCGCCCACAAAAACTACACATACAAAACGTTTCAAACCTTGCTTGTATATAGAAACATCCTAGCTCAACAAGTTTATGAGAAAAATCCACATGTTGATCTGCTTCTTTTCAAGTTACAGTCAACCATGTTTATTTACCGACTAGAACGGAGTAAATACAACCAACATTTTTAAAGGAGGGGTGACAATATTTAACCAGCAACAATTTCTTTGAGCTTGCAGATATATGTATAAAACATGCATCATTTTAGTCCCGTTCACCTGTCATTTTCTCACAATGAAATAAAACCTGGGATATATATTCAATGGAAGCAGGTCTGGTATTAGAACGCAACTAAAAACTCGGTCAAAAAGTGATAAAACACGGCACCTCCCAGTATCTAGTGCAATGCTACCAAAATCGAACCCAAATTTTCTTTATGACGTATGAAAAGAATTGCCAAATAGAAATTAAGTCGTATCTGATAATTTACTGATGCATAAAAAAGTTCAGTCACAAAGAATATTTTAAGTTTGCGCAAAAGTTATCGCTTCAAGATTCAACTATGAATGCAGAGCAAACTGTATATTTTTGAAAATGCAAAGTTTACCTCCTTCTGGAATGGAACCCAGACACTCGCTTGCATCAGTATTTCCACTCCAATGTCTTTGGAACAATTGTATCATAAAATGCACATATATATACCTAAATAGCACCAATACTCATTGTTATGGTTATTTTCTGTGGCAGTTGGGTAAAAGCCTCCAACATACAGAACAATCGTTCGTTCATCCGGTACTATTTTGCCAATAAATTACATTTCATTTTCATTACAAAATTCATAACTCGAGATCTGTCCTTTAAAACCCTTCCTGTCTCGTGTTACTACCATGCTACATTTGTACGTGTATCATCCTGCGCTGGTGGGCCGCACACTGGACGGAAGATAACCTCATCTGTGTCTAACATATGTATTTGTACTGTGCATGTGTCACTTTTTCATGCTCCATCACTCTGCACATCAAAGAATGAAAGATGCATTATATATACGTTAGTAGACTAATAACGTGTCATTTCATGTGGCTCCAGTGTCTACAGAATTGGGCACATCACTTCGTTTTGAAGTGTACGTTAACAGTTTATATCTTTAGTAGTTTATAAAATCTTGTTCTTTCGGAAACGAATCACCTCAATACTAATTTTTTATCACAATCGTGGATCTCATATTTTGCAAGTGATCTCCTGTTTTCCAAACCATCCTTTTATTTAAACAAACGTTTTCGACCTCCCTTGTCTGTAGGGAATAAAATATACAGGTCACCTTCCTTCTTTCGAGAATGGGGATGAAATTCCCTGTTGAAACACGAGCCACTTAATGCCAGGAGATATAGCTGAATATATATATATGTTCACATCCTTCAGACATAAATACAATAAATTAGGACATATAACGGAATAGAAAACTTATCGGGATATTGCAGCGGGCTGTTTCAGAGAGATAATTTTTAAGATTTGCTTTGGTTTGTGACATAGTCCTAGTGCCATGAAACCTTACTCTTATATTCCAGATGAAGTAGATTCTTTCTTGTGTTTCTGCAAATAGAATTACTGCAAGTCTTCTTTCGAAACATATCAATAAAAATATTTAAATGGCTTTAAAGTAAACACCCTGCAAAGAACTTAGATCAGAGGCAAAAACTCATAGAATACACCCAGTTAGACCTAAATTCGAACTAACATCATATTTTTGCATTAACCATGGCAAAATACATGCCATGAAGATACATTTTATGAAACAAAATTGGATAGAACTATAAATGTGTGGAAATAGTATGTATTGACTGAAAACAAGACAGTGCTGTTGACATTTTTACCTTTGCTATTGGCAGCTTAACAAGAAATATTTCCATAGGCGACTTTCCTGCGCCCACAAAATCTACACAAACAAAACTTTTCAAACCTCGCTTGTTTATAGAACCATCCTAGCCCAATAAGTTATTGAGAAAAAATCCACACGTGTATCTACTCCTTTTCAGGTTACAGTCCACCATGTTTGTTTACAAAATAGAACGGAGTTAATACAAACCAACATTTTTAAAGGAGGGTGACCATATCAAATCAGCAACAATTTCTATGGGCTTGCAGATATATTTATAAAACCAAACATCATTTTAATCCCTTACACCTGTCATTTTCTTACATTGAAATGAAACATGGGATATATATCCAATGGAAGCAGGTCTGGTATTTAGAACGCAACTAAAAGTTCGGTCCAAAAGTGAATAAAATATACAGGTCACTTTCCTGTTGTACTGAAAGGGGATGAAATTCCCTGTTGAAACAGGAGCCACTTAATGCCATGAGAAATAGCTGAATATATCTGTTAACAACGTTTTGACATGAATACAATAATTAAAACATATAATGGATGAGAAAACTTATCGGGATATTGCAGCGGGCTGTTTCGGAGAGACAAATTTTAAGTTTTTCATTGGTTTGAGGCAATGTTCTAGAGCCAAGAAACCTTACTCTTATATTCCAGATGAAGTAGATTCTTTCTTGTGTTTCTGCAAATTCAATTACTGCAAGTCTTCTTTCTAAACACATCAATCAAAATTAATTTTCATGGCTTTAAGGTACACCCCCCTCCCAAGAACATAGATCAGCGGCAAAACCTCATCAAATACACCTAGTTAGACCTAAATTGGCACTACCATCACATTTCTACATTATCCACTCCAAAATGCATGCCATGACGATACATTTTATAAAACAGAATTGGATAGAACTACAATTGTGTGGAAATAGTATGTAATGACTGAAATAAGGACAGTGCTGCTGACATTTCTATCTTTGTTACTGGGAGCTTAACACTAAATATTTCCATAGGCGACTTACCACCTCCGCCCACAAAACCTACACATACAAAATTTTTCAAACCTTGTTTTTTATAGAACTATCCTAGCCCAACAAGTTAATGAGAAAAAAATCCACATATTGATCTGCTCCTTTTTAAGTTACAGACAACCATGTTTGTTAACCGATTAGAACGGAGTAAATACAAACCAACAATTTTTTAAAGGAGGAGTGACCATATTAACTCAGCAACAATTTCTTTGAGCTTGCAGATATATTTTTAAAACATGCATCATTTAAGTCCCGTAAAACTGTCCTTTTCTCACAATGAAATAAAACATTGGTTATATATTCAATGGAAGCAGCTCTGGTATTTAGAACGCAACAAAAGGTCGGTCCAAAAGTTATAAAACCCGGCACCTCCCAGTATCTAGTGCAATGCTACCAAAACCGAACCCTAATTTTCTTTATGACGTATGAAAAGAATTGCTAAATAGAAATTAGGTCATATCTGATAATTTACTGATGCATAATATAAGTTCAGTCACAAAGAATATTTTAAGTTTGCGAAAAAGTTATCGTTTCAAGATTCAACTATGAATGCAGAGCAAACCGTATGTTTTTTTTTTTTTGTTTTTTTTTGGTTGTTTTTTTTTTTGAAAATGCAGAGTTTAACTCTTTCTGGAATGGAACTCAGACACCGGCTTGTATCCGTTTTTCCTCTCCAATGTCTTTGGAACAATTCTATCCTAAAATACACATATATATGCCTAGCACCAATACTAATTTTTATGGCTATTTTCTGTGGCATTGGTGTAAAAGCCTCCAACAAACAGAACATCGTCCGTTCATCCCTTATTATTTTGCCAATAAATTTGTTAAAATGTTTCTTTCAAAATTACATTTTTTTTTCATTACAAAATTCACCGCACCCAAAAACTACACATGCAAATCTTTTCAAAGCTATCTTGTTTATAGAACCATCCTACCCCAACAGGTTAATGAGAAAAAAATCCACATGTTGATCTGCTCCTTTTCAGGTTACAGTGGGCCACACACTGGACGGAAGATAACCTCATCTGTGTCTAACATATGTACTGTGTATGTGTCACTTTTTCATGCTCCATCACTCTGCACATCAAAGAATGAAAGATGCATTATATATACGTTATTAGACTAGTAACTTGTCATTTCATGTGACTATAGAGCTTACAGAATTGGACACTTATCACTTAGTTTTGAAGTGATTGTTATCATCTAACAATTTATTTCTTTAGTAGTTTATAAAATCTTGTTCCTTTGGAAACGAATCACCTCAGTTCTTATTTTATATCACAATCGTAGATCTCATATTTTGCAAGTGATCTGTTTTCCAAACCAACCTTTTTTTAAACAATCATTTTCGGCCTCCCTTGTCTGTAGGGAATAAAATATACAGGTCATCTTCCTTCTATAGTGAATGCTGATAAAATTCCCTGTTGAAACACAAGCCACTTAATGCCATGAGTTATAGCTGAATATATATATATATAAACTATGTAAACTTATGTCGGTTATATTAATATGATTGATGGATGGTCTGACAATTTAATAATCTCTTAAGCAGGATTTGATAGAACATTCTTTCTTAGTTATCACGTAACAGTTCTTAAGTTTGGGAGGAGGGGGATTATTTCTTATTAAGGCCCCTATCATTACGAAAACACGCCTATACAAATACATTGTCAATTTTTCAATTATTTTGGGTGGTAACAGGGGGAATTTGGCTTACCCCTGGAAACCACGGTTTTACCTTTTAAAGGTGGGGTTTGAGGGGATCGGAATCATATAGGCGTGCTTTCATGATTTCAAGTGTAATTCGCCATCAACAGAAATGCATCTGTAACTCATTCCAAGTCGGCATAACCGCAACCTGTCTTTTTTCAGTATTTTACATTTTTGCGGGAAATCTGAATGGTAGTTTTAGACGTCCTTTAAGTAACGTTTCTTGATGACGTGCAGTTGTATATGTTCTTGTCTTCACGACGTTGTTAGTTACCTGTCATTAAAAATATGTCGCCGAAGAAGACCGGGGTTCCGGTTGAAACGTCCGGCAAAATAAAAGACTTTTAGTTGGTTTTCTTTTGAAAAAAGACTTTGATATATATATATATATATATACGCTGCATTATATATATGTACACATATGATATATATATGTACACATCCTTTTGACATGAATACTATAAATTAGAACATATAACGGATGAGAAAACTTATCGAGATATTGCAGCGGGCTGTTTCGGAGAGACAATTTTTAAGATTTGCTTTGATTTAAATGGCTTTAAAGTACCCCCCCCCCCCCCTGCAAAGAACTTAGATCAGAGGCAAAAACTCCAAGAATACACCCAGTTAGACCTAAATTCGCACTACCATCACATTTTTGCATTATCCATGGCAAAATACATGCCATGAAGATACATTTTATGAAACAGAATTGGATAGAACTACAAATGTGTGGAAATAGTATGTAATGACTGAAAACAGGACAGTGCTGTTGACATTTTTAACTTTGCTATTGGGAGCTTAAAGGCATTTATTCTGTAACAGTAAAACACACCGTGTGTCCATAATTGTTTTATTGCCGCCTGTGATATACTGACTATAGCAGATCAAAGGCGGCCCTTAATAGGGTGATTAGTAGCTCTTGTTGGATCCCCTGACTGAGACACTTAAGGGGAGAATCAATAATGTACACCAGTCAACAGTAAGTAATTTATTGATTTTCCCCAAGGCGGCCCCTTACCTGTTGAAGACAGAGGACTTCTCTCCAGTGAGCACTGAGGGCTACATAATATTATGTAATGAAATGATAGTCCTCAATAATCAAGAATAAATGCCTTTAACAATAAATATTTCCATAGGCGACTTACCTGCGCCCACAAAATCTACACAAACAAACCTTTTCAAACCTCGCTTGTTTATAGAACCATCCTAGCTCAATAAGCTATTGAGAAAAAATCCACATGTGTATCTGCTCCTTTTCAAGTTACTGTCAACCATGTGTGTTTACAGAATAGAACGGAGAAAATACAAACCAACATTTTTAAAGGAGAGTGACCATATCAAATCAGCAACAATTTCTTTGGGCTTGCTGATATATTAATAAAACATGCATCATTTTAGTCCCTTACACCTGTCATTTTCTTACATTGAAATAAAACATGGGATATATATATATCCAATGGAAGCAGGTCTGGTATTTAGAATGCAACTAAAAGTTCGGTCCAGAAGTGAATAAAATATGCAGGTCACTTTAGTGACGTAGTGAATGGGGATGAAATTCCCCGTTGAAACAGGAGCCACTTAATGCCATGAGAAATAGCTGAATATATCTTTTGACAACCTTGTGACACGAATACAATAATTAAAACATATAACGGATGAGAAAACTTATTGGGATATTGCAGCGGGCGGTTTCGGAGAGACAAATTTGAAGTTTTGCTTTGGTTTGAGACAATGTCCTAGAGCCATGAAACCTTACTCCTATCTTCCAGATGAAGTAGATTCTTTCTTGTGTTTCTTGTGTTTCTGCAAATGCAATTACTGCAAGTCTTCTTTTTTAACACATCAATTATAATAATTTACATGGCTTTAAGGTACACCCCTCTCCCAAGAACATAGATCAGAGGCAAAAACTCATCAAATACACCCAGTTAGATCTAAATTCGCACTTCTGTCACAAACCTACATTATCCATTGCAAAATGCATGCCATGAAGATACATTTTATAAAACAGAATTGGATAGAACTACAAAAGTGTAGAAATAGTATGTAATGACTGAAGAAAGGACAGTGCTGCTGACATTTCTATCTTTGCTTCTGGGAGCTTAACACTAAATATATCCATAGGCGACTTACCTTCGCCCACAAAAACTACACATACAAAACTTTTCAAACCTTGCTTTTTTGTACAGTAGAAGTAAAACAAAGATCAGGAATCGATACAATTAACTTACTCCACCCACCAAAGACACCAAAGGGAAAGAAATACAAAAAAGCGACCAGACCATAATGGAAACCTAAACAAAGGAAGGCCATAAGGACAGTTACTTTCCCACAAAATGGCCATATGGCCATCCAAAATTTAAAGACACAAGTGATACACACAGTAAGTAACAAACAACAACATATAAATAAATCGCCACAGAAGAACCGCCTTGCGCATAAGCAATCCCTGAGGATTGGAAAAATAAGAGCATTAAATGTATGTACGGGGAGACCTTTTACAGCCGCGACACGGCACAAAAAAACAGCCCTGATATACTTTTCACTTAGTAGAAGTAAAACAAAGATCAGGAATCGACCCATCCTAGCCCAACAAGTTAATGAGAAAAAAATCAACATGTTGATCTGCACCTTTTCAAGTAACAGTCAACCATGTTTGTTTACTAACTAGAACGAAGTCAATAAACAACAACATTTTTCAAGGAGGGGTGACCATATAAAATCAGCAATAATTTATTTGATCTAGCAGATATATTTATAAAACATGCATCATTTTATTCCCTTGCACCTGTCATTGTCTCACATTGAAATAAAACATGGGATATATATCCAATTGAAGCAAGTCTGGTATTTAGAACGCAACTAAACGCTCGGTCAAAAAGTGATAAAACCCGGCACATTCCGGTATCAAGTACAAGGCTACCAATACCGAACTCTTTTTTTCTTTATGACGTATTAAAAGAAAAGCCAAATAGAAATTTAGGTCATATATGATAATTAACTATGCATAATAAAAGTTCAGTCACAAAGAATATTTTAAGTTTGCGAAAACGTTATCGCTTCCAGGTTCAACTATGAAAGCCGAGCAAACCATATGTTTTTGAAACTGCAAAGTCTACCTCTTTCTGGAATACAACCCAGACACCGGGTTGCATCAGTATTTCCTCTCCGATGCATTTGGATCAATTCTATCCTAAAATGCACAGACTTATGCCTTAATAGCACCAATATTCATTTTATGGCTATTTTATGTTGCAGTTGTGTAAAAGCCTCCAACATACAGAAAAATCATCCGTTCAACCGGTATTATATTGTGAATACATTTGTTCAAATGCATTTTACAAAATTACATTACTTTCTTATTACATAATTCATAACTCGAGATCTATCCTTTTAAACATTTCCTATCTCAACTTACTACCATGCTACATTTGTACGTGTATCATCCTGTGCTGATGGGCCGCACACTGGACGGAAGATAACCTCATCTGTGTCTTACATATGTATTTGTAGTGTGTATGTGTTACTTTTTCATACGCCATCACTCTGCACATCAAAGAATGAAAGATGCATTATATATACGTTATTAGACTAGTAACTTGTCATTTCATGTGCCTCCAGAGGTTACAGAATTGGACACTTTTCACTTAGTATTGAAGTGTACGTTATCATCTAACGGTTTATTTCTTTAGTAGTTTATACAATCTTGTTCTTTCGGAAACGAATTACCTAAATACTATTTTGTATCACGATCGTGAATCTCATATTTTGCAAAGGATCTCAAGTTTTTCAAACCAACCTTTTATTTAAACAAACGTTTTCGGCCTCCCGTGTCTGTCGGGAATAAATATACAGGTCATTTCCTGCTGTAGTGAATCGGGATGAAATTCCCTGTTGAAACAGGAGCCACTTAAGTGATAGCTGGATATATCTGTTAACAACGTTTTGACATGAATACAATAATTAAAACATACAACGGATGAGAAAACGTATCGGGATAGTGCAGCGGGCTGTTTCGGAGAGACAAATTTTAAGTTTTGCTTTGGTCTGAGACATTTTCCTAGAGCCATGAAACCTTACCCTTATATTCCAGATGAGGTAGATTCCGTCTTGTGTTTCTTGTGTTTCTGCAAATGCAATTACTACAAGTCTTCTTTCTAAACACATTTATCAAAATTAATGAACATGGCTTTAAGGTACACCCCCCTCCCATGAACATAGATCATAGGAAAAAAACTCATCAAATACAGCCAGTTAGACCTAAATTGGCACTACCATCACATTTCTACATCATCCATTGCAAAATGCATGCAATGAAAATACATTTTTTAAAACAGAATTGGATAGAACTACAAATGTGTGGAAAAAGTAAGTTATGACTGAAAAAAGGACAGTGCTGCTAACATTTCTATCTTTGCTACTGGGAGCTTAACACTAAATATTTCCATAGGCGACTTACCTGCACCCACAAAAACTATACATACAAACTTTTCAAAAATCAACCATGTTTGTTTACCGACTAGAACGGAGTAAATACAAAGCAACATTTTTAAAGGGTGACACTATTAAATCGGTAACAATTTCTTTGAGCTTGCAGATATATTTATAAAACATGCATCATTTTAGTCCCGTACACCTGTCAATTTCTCACAATGAAATAAAACATGGGATATATATTCAATAGAAGCAGGTCTGGTATTTAGAACGCAACTGAAAGTTCGGCCCTAAAGTGATAAAACCCGGCACATCCCAGTATCTAATGCTACCAAAACCTACATCTAATTTTCTTTATGACGTACGAAAAGAAAAGCCAAATAGAAATAAGGTCATATCTGATAATTCACTCACGCATAATTTAAGTTCAGTCCCAAAGAATATTTTAAGTTTGCGAAAAAGTTATCGCTTACAGATTCAAATATGAATGTTGAGCGAACCGAATGTTTTTGAAAATGCAAAGTTTACCTCTTTCTGGAATGGAATCCAGACACTGGCTTGCATCAGTAATTCCTCTCCAATGTCTTGGAACAATTCTATCCTAAAATGCACAGATATATGCCTAAATAGCACCAATACTCATTCTTATGGCTATTTTCTATGACAGTTGGGTAAAAGCCTTCAACATACAGACCAATCGTCCGTTCATCCGGTATTATTTTGCCAATAAATTTGTTCAAATGTTTCTTTCAAAATTACATTATTTTTCATTACAAAATTCATTACGCGAGATCTATCCTATTAAACCTTTCCTATCTCATGTTACCACCATGCTACATTTGTACGTGTATCATCCTGCGCCGGTGGGCCGCACACTGGACGGAAGATAACCTCATATGTGTCTAACATATGTGTTTGTTCTCTGTATCTTTCACTTTTTCATGCTCCATCACTCTGCACATCAAAGAATGAAAGATGCATTACATATACGTAATTAGATTAGTAACTTGTCATTTCATGTGACTCCAGAGTTTACAGAATTTGACACTTAACACTTAGTTTTGAAGTGTACGTTATCATCTAACAGTTAATTTCTTTAGTCGTTTATAAAATCTTCTTGTTTCGGAAACGAATCACATGGATACTAATTGTTTAATCACAATCTTGTATCTCATATTTTGAAAATAATCTCCTGTTTTCCAACCCATCCGTTTATTTAAACAAACATTTTCGGCCACCCTTATCTGTAGGGATAATATATACAGGTCACCTTCCTTCTGTAGTGAATGAGGACGGAATTCCCATTGGAAACACGAGCCACTTAATGCCATGAGATATAGCTGAATATATATATGTTCACATCCTTCTGACATGAATACAGTAAATTAAAACGTATAACGGATGAGAAAACTTATCGGGATATTGCAGCGGGCTGTTTCGGAGAGACATTTTTTTTAAGATTTGCTTTGGTTTGTGACATAGTCCTAGTGCCATGAAACCTTACTCTTATATTCCAGATAAAGTAGATTCTTTCTTGTGTTTCTGCAAATAGAATTACTGCAAATCTTCTTTCTAAACATATCAATGAAAATATTAAATGGCTTTAACGTACACCCCCTCCAAATAACTTAGATCAAAAGGCAAAAAACCCATAGAATACACCCAGTTAGACCTAAATTCGCACTACCATCACATTTTTGCATTATCCATGGCAAAATACATGTCTTGAAGATACATTGTATGAAAAAGATTTGGATAGAACTACAATTGTGTGGAAATAGTATGTAATGACTGAAAACAGGACGCTGTTGTTGACATTTCTACCTTTGCTATTGGGAGCTTTACCATAAATATTTCCATAGGCGACTTACCTGCGCCCACAAAACTACACAAACAAAACTTTCAAAACGGCGCTTGTTTATAGAACCATCCTAGCCATAGAAGATAATGATATGCTTCTTTTCAACCATGTTTGTTTACCGACTAGAACGGAGTAAATACAAACCAACATTTTTAAAGGCGGGTGACCATATAAAAACAGCAACAATTTCTATGGGCCTGCAGATATATTTTAAAACATGCATCATTTTAGTCCCTTACACCTGCCATTTTCTTACATTGGAATAAAACATGAGCTATATAGCCAGTGGAAGCAGGTCTGGTATTTAGAACGCAACTAAAACCTTGGTCCAAAAGTGATAAAACCCGGCACCTCCCAGTATCTAGTGCAATGCTACCAATACCGATCCCTTATTTTCTTTATGACGTATCAAAAGAAATGCAAATAGAAATTTAGGTCTTACCTGATAAGTAACCCATGCATAATAAATGCTTAGTCACAAAGAATCTTTTAAGTTTGTGAAAAGGTTATCAGTTTCAGATTCAACTATGAATGCCGAGCAAACCATACGTTTTCGAAAAGGGCAAAACTTACCTCTTTCTGAAATGGAGCCCAGACACCGGCTTGCATCAGTATTTCCTCTCCAATGTCTTTGGAACAATTTTATCCTAAAATGCACAGACTTATACCTAAATAGCACCAATACTCATTTTATGGCTATTTTCTTTGGCAGTTGGGTAAAAGCCTCCAACATACAGAACAATCGTCCGTTCAACCGGTTTTATTTTGTGAATAAATTTGTTCAGATGCATCATACAAAATTACATTTCTTTTTCATTACAAAATTTATTTCGCGAGATCTATCCTTTTAAACATTTTCTATCTCATATTACTACCATGCTACATTTGTTCGCGTATCATCCTGCGCTGATGGGCCCACACTGGACGAAAGATTACCTCTTCTGGGTCTAACATATATATTTGTACTGTGTATGAGTCACGTTTTTATGCTCCATCACTCTGCACATCAAATAATGAAAGATGCATTTTATATACGTTATTTGGTTTGTAACTTGTCATTTCATGTGACTCCAGAGGTTACATAATTGGACACTTATTACTTAGTTTTGAAGTGTACGTTCTCATCTAACAGTTTGTTTCAGAATCAGAATCAGAATCAGAATCAGTAGTTTAGTAGTTTATAAAATCTTGTTCTTTCGGAAACGAATCACCTCAATACTATTTTTTATCACAATAGTGGATCTCATATTTTGCAAAGGCTCTCCTGATTTCCAAACCAACCTTTTATTTAAACAAACGTTTTCGGCCTCCCTCGTCTGTAGGGAATAAACTATATATGTCACTTTCCTTCTATAGTGAATGGGGATTAGATTCCCTGTTGAAACAGCAGCCACTTAATGCCATGAGAAATAGCTGAATATATCTGCTCACATTATTTTGACATGAATACAATAAATAAGAACATATAACGGATGAAATAACTCATCGGGGTATTGAAGCGGGCTGTTTCGGAGAGACAATTTTTAAGTTTTGCTTTTGTTTGAGACATAGTCCTAGACTCATGAAACCTTACGCTTTCATTCCAGATGAAGTACATGTAGATTTTTTCTTGTGTTTCTTGTGTTTCTGCAAATGCAATTACTGCAAGTCTTCTTTCTAAACACTTCCATAAAATCAATTTACATGGCTTTAAGGTACACCCCATCCCAAAAACATAGATGAGAGACTAAAACTCATCAAATACATCCAGTTAGACCTAAATTCACACTACCATCACATTTTTACAATATCCGTGGTAAAATGCATGCCATGAGGATACATTTTATGAAACAGAATTGGAAAATTACTACAAATGTGTGGAAATAGCATGTAATGACTGAAAACAGGAAAGTGCTGCTGACATTTCTATCTTTGCTATTGGAAGCCTAACCCTAAATATTTCCAAAAGTGACTTAGTGCAGTTTATATTTTTCTTTTGGTCCTTTGAGATCAGCGTGAATATTCTGAGAAATCAGAAATAATTTATTGGTTTAGACTCATATTCTAGACAGGTTTTTAATTATTTAGACCCCATTTTGATTTATGTCAGTCTTTGAATCGACTGCCTATTCGAAATTCGAAAAATTGCAGTATGTTTCCTCTGGCTTTCTGTGCCGGAACATTACTGGGTCACTGATGAGGCTTTATTAGCCGAAACTACGTAGTATGACCCATCTTCTTTCTTATGAATGTTTTCATTGCTCTTAAAGGAACTCATTTTTGTTTTTTATTTACATGCGCCCACAAAACTGCACATGCCAAACTGTTCAAACCTTGCTTGTTTATAGAACCATTATAGCTCAACAAGTCAAAGAGAAAAACTCCACATGTTGATCTGTTCCTTTTCAAGTTACAGTCAAACATGTTTGTTTACCTACTAGATCGGAGTGAATACAAAACATTTTTAAACAAGGGGTGACCATATAAAATGAGCAAAAATTTCTTTGAGCTTGCAGATATATTTATAAAACATGCATCTTTTTAGACCCTTATACCTGTCCTTTTCGCACATTGAAACAAAACATGGGATATACATCCAATGGAAGCAAGTCTGGTATTTAGAACGCAACTAAAAGCTCGGTCGAAAAGTGATAAAACCGGCACCTCCCAGTATCTAGTGCAATATTACCAATACCGAACCGTATTTCTTTATGATGCATCAAAAAAATTGCCAAATAGAAATCTAGGTCATATCTAATAATTAACTCATAAAAGTTCAGTCACAAAGAATCTTTCAAGTTCGCGAAAAAGTTATCGCTTTCAGATTCAACTATGAAAGCCGAACAAACCATATGTTTTTGAAAAGTGCAAAAACCGGCTTGCATCAGTGTTTATTCTCCAATATCTTTGGAGCAATTCTTCCATAATGTCTAAATAGCACCAGTACTCATTGTTATGGCTATTTTTACACCTAAACCCCCTATTTAAAAAAAAGACACTTTTGAGGATATTTTGAAAACAAAATTTGCAAGAAAACATTTATAAATGCCTTAATGCCATGGGAAATAGCTGAATATATCTGTTCACATCCTTCTGACATGATGAATACAATAAATTAGATCATATAACGGATGAGAAAACTTATCCGGATATTGCAGCGGGCTATTCTGGGGAGACATGGTGAATACAATAAAATAGATCTTATAACGGATGAGAAAACTTATCGCGATATTGCAACGGGCTGTTTTGGAGAGACAATTTTTAGATTTGCATTGGTTTGAGACATAGTCCTAGTGCCATGTTACTCTTATATTCCAGCTGAAGTAGATTCTTTCTTGTGTTTCTACAAATACAATTACTGCAAGTCTTCTTTCTAAACACATCAATAAAATTCATTTAAATGGTTTAAAGTACACCCCCCCCCCCCCCTCACAAGAACATAGATCCGAGGCAAAATCCCATCACATACACACAGTTAGACCTAAATTAGCAATATCATCACAATTTTTACATTATCCATGGCAAAATACATGCCATGAAGATACATTTTATAAAACAGAATTGGATAGAACTACAAATGTGTGGAAATAGTATGTAATGACTGAAAAAAGGACAGTGCTGTTGACATTTCTACCTTTGCTTTTCGGAGCTTAACACTAAATATTTCCTTAGGCGATTTACCTACGCCCTCAAAAACTACACATACAAAACTTTTCAAACCTTGCTTGCTTAAAGAACCATCCTAGCCCAACAAGGTAATGAGAAAAAATCCACATGTTGATCTGCTCCTTTTCAAATTACCGTCAACCATAATTGTTTACCGACTCGAACGGAGGAAATACAAACCAACATTTTTAAAGGAGGGGTGACCATATAAAATCAGCAACAATTTCGCTGATCTTGTAGATATATTAATAAATATGCATCGTTTTAGTCCCTTCCACCTGTCATTTTCTCCCATTTAAATAAAACATAGGATATATATCCATTGGAAGCAGGTGTGGTATTTAGAACGCAACTAAAAGCTCGGTCCGAAAGTGATAAAACCCGGCTTCCCCAAGTATCTAGTGCAATGCTACCAATACCGAATCCTTATTTTCTTTATGCCGTACCAAATATAAATTTAGGTCATATCTGATAATTTACTCATGCATAATAAAAGTTCAGTCACAAAGAATTTTTCAAGTTTGCGAAAAACTTATCGCTTCCGGATTCAACTATGTGTATCATCCTGCGCTGGTGGGCCGCACACTGGACGGAAGATAACATCATTTGTATCTAACATATGTGTTTTTACTGTGTGTTGGTCACCTTTTCAGTCTCCATCACTCTGCACATCAAAGAATGAAAGATGCATTTTATATACGTTATAAGATTAGTAACTTTTCATTTTATGTGACTCCAAAGTTCACAGAATCGGACACTTATCACTTAGTTTTGAAATGTACGTTCTCATCTAACAGTTTATTTCATTATTAGTTTATAAAATCTTGTTCTTTCGGAACCGAATCACCTCAATACTAATTTTTATCACAATCTTGGATCTCATATTTTGCAAATGATCTCCTGCTTTTCAAACCAACCTTTCGTTTAAACAAGCGTTTTCGGCCTCCCTTGTCTGTAGGGAATAAAATATACAGGTCACCTTCCTTCTGTAGTGAATGGGGATGAAATTCTCTGTTGAAACAGGAGCCAGTTAATGCCATGAGAAATAGCTGAATATATCTGTTCACATCCTTCTGACATGAATACAATAAATTTGAACATATAACGAATGAGAAAACTTATCGGGATATTGCAGTGGGCTGTTTCGGAGAGACAATTTTTAAGATTTGCTTTGGTTTTGAAACATAGTCCTAGTTTTAATGTAAGAAAATGACATTTTGGAGGATATTTTGAAGAAATAAATGCCAAGGAAATGTTTATAAATGCCTTAATACCACGATAATTAGCCGAATATGACTGTTCACGTCCTTTTGACATGAATACAACAAATTAGAACATATGGCGGATGAGAAAACGTATTGGGATATTGCAGTAGGCTGATTAAGTTTTGCTTTCGTTTGAGACATAGTCCTAGTGCCATGAAACCTTACTCTTATATTCCAGATGAAGTAGATTCTTTCCTGTGTTTCTGCATTAACAATTACTGCACGTCTTCTTTCTAACCACGCCAATAAAATCTGATTTACATGCCTTTAAAATACAACCCCTACCCTGATCAGAGGCAAAAACTCATTAAATACACTCAGTTAGACCTAAATTATGCCTAACATCACATTTTTACATTATCCATGACATAATACATGCCATGGAGATACATTTTATGAAACAGAATTGGATAGAACTAAAAATATGTGGAAATAGTATGAAATTTCTGAAAACAAGACAATGCTGCGGACATTTCTACCTTTGCTATCGGGAGCTTACCACTAAATATTTCCATAGGCGACTTACCTGCACCCACAAAAAGTACAAATACAAAATGTTATGGCTATTTTCACACCTACACCCCCTATTTAAAAGAAAATTAAATTTTTGAGGATATTTTGAAGACAAAACTGCCAAGATATTGTTTATAAATGCCTTAATGCCATGAAAAATATCTGACTACATCTGTTCGGATCCTTTTGACATGAATACAATAAATTAGAACATATAACGGATGAGCAAACTTATCTGGATATTGCAGCGGGCTGTTTCGGAGAGACAATTTTTAAGTTTTGCTTTGGTTTGAGACATAGTCCTAGTGCCATGAAACCTTACTCTTATATTCCAGATGAAGTAGATTCTTTCTTGTGTTTCTGCAAATGCAATTACTGCAAAGTAGAAGTAAAACAAAGATCAGGAATTGATACAATTAACTTAATCTTCTTTCGAAACACATCAAGATATTTAAGCGGGCTGTTTCGGAGAGAGAATTTTTCATTCAGTCTTCATTCCAAACACGTCAATAAAAACTGATTAACATGCCTTTTAAGTACACCCCTTCCAAGAACAAAGATCAGAGGCAAAACACGTCAAAACACACAGTCAGACCTAAATTAGCATTACCATCACAGCTTTACAATATCCAGGGCAAAATACATGCCATGAAGATACATTTTATGAAACAGAAATGGATAGAACTACAAATGTGTGGAAATACTATATAATGACTGAAAACAGGACAGTGATGCTGACATTTCTACCTTTGCTATTGGGAGCTTACCACTAAATATTTCTAAAGGCGACTTACCTGCGCCCACAAAAACTACACATACAAAATGAGAAAAAAATCCGCATGTTGATATGCTCCTTCTCAATTTACAGTCAACCATGTTTGTTTACCTTCTAGAACGGAGTAAAAACAAACCAACATTTTAAAAGTAAGGATGACCTTATAAAATCAGCAACAATTTATTTGAGCTTGCAGATATATTTATAAAACATGCATCATTTTAGTCCCTTTAACCTGTCATTGTTTTACATTGTAATACCAAGTTCTGCAACGGAAGGTCAGGTGGTTTTTCTCCCGGTACTCCGGTTTTCGCCCGAACGGTCGGCTCGATATGAGTGAAATAATCTTGAAAGGGCCGTAAAACCCAAACCAAAAAAATAAAATTTACATTGTAATAAAACATGGGATATATATCAGATAGAAGCAAGGTGATTAGAACGCAACTAAAAGCTCTGCCCAAAAGTGATAAAACCCGGCACCGCCCACTATCCTGTGCAATGCTACCAATACCGAACCCTTATTTTCTTTATGATGCATCAAAAGAATGGCAAAATGGAAATTTAGGGCATATCTAATTATTAACTCATGCATAATAAATGTTCAGTCATATAGAATCTTTCAAGTTTGGGATTCAGATTCAACTATGAAAGTCGAGCAAACCATATGATTTTTGAAAAAGTTTACCTCTTTCTTGAATGGAACCCAGGTACCGGCTTGCATCAGTGTTTCTTCTCCAATGTCTTTGGAATGTCTTTGGAATAATTATATCCTAAAATGCATAGAACTATGCCTAAATAGCACCAATACTCATTTTTATTGCTATTTTCACACCTACACCCCTATATAAAGTAACACAATACATTTTTGAGGAAAGTTTAAAGACAAAACTGCCAAGAAAAAGTTTATAAATGGCTAAATACGACGAGAAATAGCTGAGTATAACTGTTCACATCCTTTTGACATGAATACAATAAATCAGAACATATAACAGATGAGAAAACTTATCGGGATATTGCAGCGGGCTTGTTTATAGAACCATCCTAGCCCATAAAGTTAATCCACATGTTGATCCGCTCCTTTTCAAGTTACAGTCAACCACTTTCCCTAATTTTCTTGATGATGCATCAAAAGCATTGCCAAATAGAAATTTAGGTCATATCTAATAATGTACTCATGCATAATAAAAGTATAGTCACAAAGAATCTTTCAAGTATGCAAAACAATATCACTTTCAGATTCAACTATTAAAGCCGAGCAAACCATATGTTTTTGAAAAGTGCAAAGTTTACCTCTTTCTGGAATGGAACCTAGACAACGGCTTGCATCAGTGTTTCTTCTCCAATGTCTTTGGAACAACTGATATCCTAAACTGCACAGAATTATGTTTAAATAGCTGCCTAAATAGCACTCTTATAATTTACTCATGATAATAAAACGTTCAGTCACAATTTACTTATGATAATAAAACGTTCAGTCATAAAGTATCTTTCAAGTTTGCGAAAAAGTTATCGCTTTCAGATTCAACTATGAAAGCTGAGCAAACCATATCTTTTTGAAAAGTGCAAAGTTTACCTCTTTCTGGAATTGAACCTAGACACTGGCTTTGTGGAATTTTGACGGTCACTGCTGAGGCCTAAATGGCCGAAACTTGCTAGTCTGGCCCAGAAAACATGTACACTCCATATTTCCGGTTCTGTGGTGTATTCCTTGCTTCAAAAGGATAACCGGTTCTAGAACTTATTTGACGTCACTTCAGCTGTTATCTGGGAATGTGTGGCGGCCGTAAAAAGTCTCCCCGCCCTACATCATAGTGTAGTTTATATTTTATTGTCCTTTTGGATCATTGATTCCATTGTGGAATTTCGAAAATACTTGAGGGTCACTGATGAGGCCTAAATGGCCGAAACTTGCTAGTCTGGCCCAGAAAACATGTATACTCCATATTTTCCGGTTCTGTGGTGTATTCATTGCTTCCAAAGGATAATCCTTTCTAAAACTTATTCCATCAGTGTTTCTTCTCCAATGTCTTTGGAACAATTCTATACTTAAATGCACAGAACTATGCCTAAATAGCGCCAATACTCATTGTTATGGCTATTTTCACAACTACACCTCATATTTAGAGTAAAAAATGGCATTTTTGATGCCATTTTGAAGACAAAACCGCCAAAAAAATGTTCATAAAGGCCTTAATGGCATGAGAAAAATCTGAATATATCTGTTTGAATCATTTTGACATGAATACAATAATTTGAACGTATAACGGATGAGAAAACTTATCGGGATATTGCAGCGGGCTGTTTCGGAAAGAAAATTTCTAAGATTTGCTTTGGTTTGATGCATAGTCCTAGTACCGGCCCCGATAGCTCAGTTGGTAGAGTGTCCGCTCCGGGGAACGGGAGGTCACGGATTCGATCCCTGGCCGCGACAAACCAAAGTCGTTAAAAAACGGTACTAGCTGTTCCTCGCTTGGCACTCAGATTTACGGGGTAAGAGCTAGGACTTGTCGACCCAGTGTCAGGATAATGTGACTGGGTGTGGTATCATGTAATGTGTCTGGGACATGATACTTCAGTGAGGCAGCAATATAAAAGTGAGCATTGAGCTCCCTGTCGCAACCAGACACCGTCGTGATATGACTGAAAAAGTGACTAGAGTCCTAGACTAGTGCAATGAAACCTTTGTCTTATATTCCAACAATTTAGAATTTTCCATTTCTGATTTTCACACTAATGATAAAAACAATTTTGGAAAGTTGTACGCCACTTTTTTAACAACAATTCCAGCTCTGCTTCAATTCCACCTCTAAATTTATTCCCAGTTACTGGGCATAATGACTTTTGTTTTTCATCAGAAGATAAAGCAGAACTATTAAACGAATATTTTACATCTATCTCCGCAGTCAATGATGAAAACGTCGAATTTTTAATATAAATGCCAGATTCGGTTATCAAGCATTGCACCACAAGAGGTCGAATCTTTGATTGAACTTTTAAATTCGAACAAGGCTCCAGGGCCAGATGGTATTAGTAGCAAAATGCTAAAATCTGTAGCAAAAGAAGTATCTGTGCCTCTAGTTACACGCTTTAGTAGATATTTCAGAGCAGGCAAGTTTGCAGAGATCTATAAATATTCAAATGTTATACCTTTACCCAAAAAGGGAGATAATTATGATCCTTCGACATTTCGACCTGTTTCTCTATTAAGCAACGTTGGCAAACTACCAGAAATAATAGCTTTTAAACACATTTATAACTTTTTAAATGAAAATGATTTGCTTTATAAATACCAATATGTTTTTTTACCCAACCATTCAATAACCTTTAAACTTATAGACATCTATCATCACATCTGCCAAACTTTTGACAATAACCAATTTGCTTGTTTGGTTTTCTTAGACGTTTCTAAAAGTTACGACAGAGTGTGGCATAAGGGTCTTGTTTTTAAATTAAAACAAACTGGCATAGACGGTGAATTATTGGAGTGGATTACTGACTACCTCAGTGTTAGGAAGCAAAAAGTCGTTATAAGAAACAGTTCTTCAACCTTAAGGAGTGTAAATGCCGCCGTTCCTCAAGGGTCTGTTCTAGGCCCCCTTTCATTTTTAGTCTACATCGTAACGATATACCTGATTCTATGCTTAGCCTTACTAGGTTATTTGCCGACGATAGCTCCCTATTCTGCGCTGCAGCTACTCTAAATGGCATTGCGGGTATCATTAACCGTGATTTGCGAATGTTAGTAAATTGGGCATCTCAGTTGTTGATAAAACTTAACCCATATAAAACAGAAGCAATGATTTTTCACTTTAAAACCTATTGAATCACTTCCTCATATAATATTTAATGGAACTCCCGTAAAATTTGTTTCAAATCATAAACATTTAGGTCTAACCTTCAGTAGTAACGGTAAATGGCATTCCCATATTGAGAATATTAAAACAGTGCATCAAAAGTTATTGGCATTATAACGAAACTGAAATATACATTTAGTCGTGTTGCATTAAACCAAATTTATTTATCGTACTTGTTGCCGTGTTGTATGGGATGGCTGTACTGTAGAGCATATTAACTCGCTTCAAACACTTCAGAATGAAGCTGCCCGCATAGTTACAGGCTTAACAAGATCAGTTTCTCTGGGCAATCTGGACAGAGAATGTGGCTGGGTGTCACTTTTGGAACGTCGAAGAAAGCAAAAAAACTTGTATTTATGTATAAAGTAATAAACGGGTTTGTTCCTGCATATATATCCGATCTGTTCCTCCTTTAGTGGGAAAAGCAAATGCTTACAATCTCCGAAAGCAAACAGATATTACCGCTCCTTTCTGCAGGACTGAAATCTCTCGCAAATCTTGTATTCCATCCTCAATTTTAGCATGGAATTCTCTTGACGTAGAATTACATAATTTACCGTCTCATTTAAGTTTTAATTATCAATTGAAAAGGCATCAAAATAACTCGAAAGTCCCATTACACTATAGAATTGGTAACAGATATGTGTCTGCTTTACACGTAAGAATTAGAAATAATCGTAGTAATTTACGTCTTGACTTATATATAAATCACTTAACACCTAGTTTCACTTGTAGTTGCTCTGACGAAGTTGAAGATGCTGCACATTATTTTTTTCGCTGTTCACATTACACTAACGAAAGAGTAATACTTTTTCAATCAACCAGAGCTTTGCATCCACGGAATATTAATATTCTTTTATTTGGTGATGTTAGTCTGTCGATAGAAGATAACACTCTCATCTTTACAGCCGTACAAACAATTATTAAGGATACTAAACGTTTCGCCAACTAGGCTGCTGCTCACTTAGGCCAGCATGACATTTCATTCCATTTTCAGTTCGATATTTTATCACACTGTTTTCCTTTTAATTAAGTATTCATTATCATACATCTTATACATTATTTTTCTCATCTTTTTTTCTCATAATTTTTTTTCTTTCATTTTTTTTCTCATCATCTTTGGAAAATGTGATATATGCTTATTTGTTATATCACTCATTATGAAGTATTCCAAATGTCTCTGTATTTGCCACTATGATGTGCATGTATATTACTGTAATACTGTTTCGTAGGGGAGGGCCGTAACTAATGTTCGCAGAACTTGTGGCCCGAACCTATTGCTTGATTTATGATGCAATAAAATATGTTTATACAAAAAATATTCCAGATGAAGTAGATTCTTTGTTGTGTTTCTGCAAATGCAATTACTGCAAGTCTTCTTTCCATCACATCAAGAAAAACTGACTTACATGGCTTAAAAGTTAAGTCACAAAGAATTATGCATCAAATGAAGTGCGCACTTTTTGGTGATGCAAACTACTTCCCAATTTCTTCACCGATTGAGCGTAAACTTGGCACATGCATTCCTGGTGAACTGGTGGGATGCCTAACACAATCTTCACGTTGGTCCCCACATTGACATCGGAGTTATGGCCCTTTTTTCTAAAAAATGCGTTAAAAAATCGTGTGATGCGAACTTCTTCGACATGTCTGCCCCGATTGAGCTGAAACTTTGCATATGCATTCCTTGTGAAGTTCCGGGAAGCCTAACAATTTTCACGTTGGTCCTCTCATTTACATGTGATTTATGGCCCCTTATTTGCTAAAAATGCGCTAAAAACCTTGTGATGCGAACTTCTTCCAAATGTCTTCTCGATTGAGCTGAAACTTTGCACATGCATTCCTTATGAGGTGCAGGGGTGCCTAACACAATTTTCACATTGGGCCTATCATTTACGGCGGAGTTAAGACCCTTTATTTTCTAAAAAATGCAATGCGCTAAAACACCTTGTGATGCAAACTTCTTCCACATTTCACCACAGATTGAGCTGAAACTTTGCACATGCATTCCTTGTGAGGTGCAAGGGTGCCTTACACAATTTTCACATTGGTCCTATCATTTACGTCGGAGTTACGGCCCTTTATTTTCTAAAATATGCGCTAAAAGCTTGTGATGCAAACTTCTTCCACATTTCTTCACCGATTGAGTTGAAACTTTGCACATGCATTTCTTTTGAAGTGCCGGGGTGCCTAACAACATTTTCACGTTGGTCCTATCATTTATGTCGGAGTTATGGCCCTTTACTTTCTAAAAATGCGCTAAAAAGCCTTGTTTTTTAACTTTAACATTGGCCATAGCTTTCGATTGATATGTGATAGGGGTTTCATATTTCACATGTGCATTCCTTGTCACAAGACCTTTCTAGTGCTAACCTTTTTGACCCCGTGACCTTGACCTTGACATTTGACCTACTTTTTAAAAAACTTTAACATTGGGCAATAACTTTCAATTGGAAAGTGGTAGGGCTTTAATATTTCACATGTGCATTCCTTGTCTTTAAACCTTTTTAATGGTACCATTAATTTTTACCTTGTGATCTTGTCCTTTGACCAAGTGTCTAAAAACTTTAACATATTCCATAACTTTCTACTGGTAAGTGATAGGGCTTTTATATTTTACATGTGCATGCTTTTTACAAGACATGCCTTGTGGTACCATAATTTTTGACCTAGTGACCTTGACTTTTGATCTCCTTTTTAAAAACTTTTAATTCGGCCAAAACTTTTTATTCGTAAGTGGTATGGCTTTCACATTTCACAGGTGCATTCCTTGTCAAAAGACCTTTCTAAAGGTACCATAATTTTGACCTTCCGGCCTTGACCTTGACATTTAAACTACTTTTTAAAAACTTTAACATTAGCCATAACTTTCGATTGGTAAGAGATATGGCTTTCATATTTCACATGTGTATTCTGTGTCACATGACCTTTCCAACGATCCCATATATTTTCAACTTGTGACCTTGTCCTACTTTTTTAAGGCTTGAACTTTGGCCATACCTTTCGATTGCTTAGTGACACTGCTTTCATATTTAACATGCGCTGTCCGGGCGCATCAGTGCTTCACAAACACATCTTGTTGAAAAGTGCAAAGTTTATCTCTTTCTGGAATGGAATCTAGACACTGGCTTGCATCAGTGTTTTTCTTCTCCAATGTCTTTGGAACAATTCTATCCTAAAATGCACAGAAATGTGCCTAAATAGTACCAATACTCATTTGTATGGCTATTTTCATACCTACACCCCACATTTAAAGTAAAAAAAATACATTTTTGAGGACATGTTGAAGACAAAACTGCCAAGAAAATGTTTATAAATGTCTTAATACTACGAGAAATAGCTGAATAATTCTATTAACTACCTTTTGACATGAATACAATAAATTAGAACATATAACGGATGAGAAAACTTATCAGGATATTTCAGCGGGCTGTTTCGGAGAGATAATTTCTAGGTTTTGCTTTTGTTTGAGACATTGACTAGTGCCATGAAACCTTACTCTTATATTGCAGATGAAGTAGATTCTTTCTTGTGTCTCTGCAAATACAATTACTGTAAGTCTTCTTTCCAAACACATCAACAAAAACTGATTTACACGCCTGTAAAGTACACCCCCTCCCCAGAACATAGATTGGAGGCAAAAACTCGTCAAATATACCCAGTAAGACCGAAATTAGCACTACCATCACATTTTTACATCATCAATTGCAAAATACATTCCACGAAAACATTTTATGAAACAGAATTGGATAGAACTACAAATGTGTGGAAATAGTATGTAATGACTGAAAACAATACAGTGCTGCTGACATTTCTACCTTTGTTGATATTGGGAGCTTACCACTAAATATTTCCATAGGCGACTTACCTGCACCAACAAAAACTACACATTAACATTTTAATGGTTATTTTCACACCTACACCCCTTATTTAAAGTAAAAAAAAATACATTTTTGAGGATATGTTGAAGACAAACCTGTCAGGGAAATGTTTATAAATGCCTTTCATGGTTTGCAAAATGCCGGCAAATATGAGTATTTTCCATGCCGGTTGCATTTACCGGTAAATACCGACAAATACTGGACAATGCCAGCAAATACAAGAAAATGGCATTTTCCACCCTGGAATTAAAACAGAACCATATACTCAGCAGTGATATATGGGCATTTTCAATAATACAGGTTATATTATACTTAACTCTGGTACCTGTTTATTTGTTACTATCTAAATCAATTATAAAAATGTAATTAATAAAAAAAGGCCTATTTTGAACCTGCCACAGTACTCATCTGTTTACTGTCACCTTGGCTAATCGTTTAAAGTCATATAAAACATGACATCCTTTAGTCCATCCTTGTCCCTGGCTATCCTGTGCTCACTTGAATAAACTTGTGCTCTCTTGAATAAACAAGGTCTTGAGAGTTGTTGTGTTAGTAATTTAGTCAGTTTCCAGGACATTTGCGCCCCCCCCCCCCAGGACAATTGCCACCCCCATGAAAAATGTATTAACGGACTTCTTTCGCTTCCCCAGTTGAAAATACCGGCATACCGGATATTCCCCCCCACTGCTTATTTTTGGTACGGACATTTGCCCACACCCCAGTGCTTTTTTCAGAAAGGGACAATTGCACCCCCCCCCCCCCAGATACATTCTGGCCATAAACCAAGAAGAAAAAACAGTTAATTCATTTATACTTATTGAAAAAAAATGTAATCATCAGTTCTTTTGACTCCAGCTATGTATATTATAAAGTACAAGTACTAGGAAGAGAAGATGCAAAGTGCTAGTGCCACAGTTTTTAGAGGTGCCATTATAGCACACAGATGTGTTGTCGCAATGGATGCAATAGAGTTTTCAATGTTTATTATTTTACTTTTTTGCACAAAATATACAGGTAGGTTGTGGTTACTCCTGGAGGTAGTTCTAATGATGTTTGCGAGCGAAAATATGGAAAATATAGAAAATAAATTCACCAACATTACCATGTTTACTGTCAGTGCTTACGCTAGTCAGTATATACATTTCTAATGTCATAAGCACGTTTTTGTGTAGCAGATAAAATTCAAGGGACTTAGTGAAGCCTACAAAGATTTTTTTTTTTAAACAGGTACATGAATAATTGATTTCTAACAATTACGTCTATTTAAATGGAATTCAATCAAAGTAGAAGTAAAATAAAGATCAGGAATCGATACAATTCACTTACTCAGTCAAGTCACAAAAACATTAAATGTCCATTGCCCTCAATCCGATTGACAGTGCTGCTGACATTTCTACCTTTGCTATTGGGAGTTTATCACTAAATATTTCCACAGGCGACTTAACTGCACCCACAAAAACTACACATACAATTGTTTTTGGCTATTTTCACACTACATCCCAATTTAAAGTAAAAAATACATTTTTGAGGGCATTTTGAAAACAAAACTGCCAAGAAAATGTTTATAAATGCCTTCAGAAATATCTGATAATATTCAATCTATTCGAATCATTTTGACATGAATACAATAAATTAGAACATATATCGGATGGGAAAACCTATCCGGATAATGCAGCATGCTGTTTCGGAGAGACAATTTTTAAGTTTTGCTTTGGTTTGAGACATAGTCCTAGTGCCATGAAAACTTACTCTTATATTCCAGATTCTGTCTTGTGTTTCTGCAAATGCATTTTCCGCAAGTCTTCTTTTCAAACACATCAATAAAAACTTATTTACATGCCTTTAAAGTACACCCCCTCCCAAGAACAAAGATCAGAGGCAAAAACTCATCAAATACACCCAGTTAGACCTAAATTAGCACTACCATCGTATTTGTGCATTATCCATGGCAAAATACATGCCACGTTGATACATTGTATGAAACAGAATTAGTTAGAACTACAAATGTGTGGCGACTTACCTGCACCCAAAAAAACTAATATAAAAATGTTTATGGCTATTTTCGCACCTACACCCCCTATTTAAAGTAAAAACTTACACATTTTGGGATTTTTGAAGACAAAACTGCCAAGAAAATGTTACACAAATGCCTTAATGCCATGAGAAATATCTGAATATATCTGATCGAATCCTTTTGTCATGAATACAATAAATTAGAACATATAACAGATGAGAAAACTTATCGGGATATTGCAGCGGGCTGTATCGGAGAGACAATTGTGAAGTTTTGCTTTGGTTTGAGACATAGTCCTTGTGCCATGAAACCTTACTCTTATATACCAGATGAAGTAGATTCTTTCTTGTGTTTGTGCAAATGCAATTACTGCAAATAAAAATCAAAAATGAGTTCCTTTAAGAGCAATGAAAACATTCATAAGAAAGAAGATGGGTCATACTACGTAGTTTCGGCTAATAAAGCCTCATCAATGACTCTGTAATGATTCGGCAAAGAAAGCCAGAGGAAACATACTGCAATTTTGCGAATTTCGAATAGGCAGTCGATACAAAGACTGATATAAATCAAAATGGGGCCCAAATAATTAAAAACCTGTCTAGAATATGAGTCTAAACCAATGATTTATTTCTGTTTTCTCAGAATATTCACGCTGATCTCAAAGGACCAAAAGTAGAATATAAACTGCACTATGGTTGATGTACAGGGAGACGTTTTACGGCCGCCACACGGCACAACAACAGCTGCAGTGAAGGCAAATAAAAATAAAAAATGAGTTCCTTTAAGAGAAGTGAAAACATTCATAAGAAAGAAGATGGGTCATACAACGTAGTTTCGGCTAATAAAGCCTCATCAGTGACCCTGTAATGATTCGGCAAAGAAAGCCAGAGGAAACATACTGCAATTTTGCGAATTTCGAATAGGCAGTCGATACAAAGACTGATACAAATCAAAATGGGGCCCTAATAATTAAAAACCTGTCTAAAATATGAGTCTAAACCAATAATGTATTTCTGATTTCTCAGAATATTCACGCTGATCTCAAAGGACCAAAAGTAAAATATAAACTGCACTATGGTTGATGTACGGGGAGACGTTTTACGGCCGCCACATGGCACAACAACAGCTGCAGTGAAGGCAAATAAAAATAAAAAATGAGTTCCTTTAAGAGCAATGAAAACATTCATAAGAAAGAAGATGGGTCATACTACGTGCAAGTCTTCTTTCCAAACACATCAAAAAATCTGATTTACATGGCTTTAAATTTCAGTCACAAAGAAAGATGCATCAAAAGAATTACCAATTAGAAATTTAGGTCGTATCTAATAATTTACTTATCATAAAAGTTCAGTCAAAAAGAATCTTTCAAGTTTGCGAAAACGTTGTCGCTTTCTTATTCAACTATGAAAGCCGAGCAAACCAAATGTTTTTGAGAAGTGCTAAGTTAACCTCTTTCTGGAATGTAACCTAGACACCGGCTTGCATCAGTGTTTCATCTCCAATGTCTTTGGAACAATTCTATCCTAAAATGCACAGAATTGTGCCTAAATAGCACCAATACTCATTTTTATGGCTATTTTCATACCTACACCCCCCTATTTAAACTAAAAAAAAGTTTAGGATATTTTGAAGACAAAACTGCCAAGAAAATGTTTATTAATGCCTTAATGCCATGATTAATAGCTGCATTCATCTGTTCACAACCTTTTGACATGAATACAATAAATAAGAACATATAACGGATGAGAAAAAATAACGGGATATTGCAGCGGCTGTTTAGGAGAGACGATTTTTAAGTTTTGATCTGGTTTTAGACATAGTCCTAGTGCCCTGAAACCTTACTCTTATATTCGAGATGAAGTAGATACTTTCTTGTGATTCTGCAAATGCAATTACTGCAAGTCTTCTTTCCAAACACACATGTAAGTATCGACCGAAACAGGACAGCGCTGCTGGCATTTCTACCTTTGCTATTGGGAGCTTACCACTAAATATTTCCATAGACGACTTACCTACGCCCACAAAAACTACTTATACAAAACTGTTCAAAGCTTGCTTGTTTATAGAACCATCCTAGCCGAACAAGTTAATGATAAAAAATCAAAATTTTGTACTGTTCCTTTTTCAAGTTACAGTCAACCATGTTTTTTACCTACTGGAACGGAGTAAATAGAAAAAAAAACATTTTTAAAGGAGGGTTGACCATATAAAATCAGCAAACATTTCTTTGGACTTGCAGATATATTTATAATACATGCCTCATTTTAGTCCCTTATACTTGTCACTTTCTCACATTGAAATAAGACATGGTATATATATATATATATATATATATATATATATCCAATGGAAGCAAGTCTAGTATTTAGAACGCAGCTAAAAGCTCGGTCCAAAAGTGATAAAACCCGGCACCTCCCAGTATCTAGTGCAATGCTGCCAATAACAAACCCTTATTTTTTTATTATGATGCATCAAAAGAACTGCCAAATATAAATTTAGGTCATATCTAATAAATTTACTCACACTTAATAAAAGTTCAGTCACAAAGATACGAAAAAGTTATCGTTTTCAGATTCAACTATGAAAGCCGAGTTAACCATATGTGTTTGAAAAGTGCAAAGTTTACCTCTTTCTGGAATGGAACCTAGACACTGGCTAGCATCAGTGTTTCTTCTCCAATGTCTTTGGAATAATTCTATCGTAAAATGCACAGAATTATGCCTAAATAGGACCAATAGTCATTTTCATGGCTATTTTCACACCTACAAGCCACATTTAATATAAAAGATGATATTTGTGAGGATATGTTGAAGACAAAACTGCCAAGAAATGCCTTAATGCCACGAGAAACAGATGAATTTATCTGTTCATGTCATTTTGATATGAATACAGTAAATTAGAACATATACCGGATGAGAAAACTTATCGTGATATTGCAGCGGGCTGTTTAGGAGAGACGAGTTTTAAGTTTTGCTTTGGTAGGAGACATAGTCCTAGTGCCATGAAACCTTACTCTAATATTCCAGATGAAGTAGATTTTTTTCTTGTGTTTCTGCAAATTCAGTTACTGCAAGTCTTCTTTCCAAACACATCGATAAAACTGATTTACATGGCTTTAAAGTACACCCCGTACCCAAGAACAAAGATCAGAGGCAAAAAAAAATCATCAAATACCCCCAGTTAGACCTAAATTAGCACTACCATCACATTTTTACGTTATCCATGGCAAAATAGCGAACATTAATGATAGATATGGTCTTTTGAAAGCGGTCTTAATACTGAATAGCGGGTCCGTCTCTTTTATCGGAATACATAGCAATGAGTTATATAGGATTTAATTTGGGAATGTTAAAATGGTCTTAATAGTGCAGTGGTCCTAATATAGGGGTGGTCTTTAAGCGGAATTCTACTGTAGCATGTAATGACCGAAAACAGGACAGTGCTGCTAACATTTCTACCTTTGCTATAGACCACTAAATATTTTCCATAGGCGACAATAATAACCTTTTACCTGCTGCCACAAAAACAACACATTCAAAACTTTTCAAACCTTACTTGTTAATAGAGCCATCCAAGCCCAACCAGTTAATTAGACAAAAAACATGTTGATCTGTTTACCTACAAGAACGGAGAATCAGAACTGTTTACCAGTGGATGGATAGGTGGGGTTGGATGGGTGGGGTAGGTTGGGGTAGGTTGGGGAAAGGTAAATACAAACCAACATTTTTAAAGGAGGGGTGATCATATGACTCAGCAACAATTTCTTTGAGCTTGCAGATATATTTATAAAAATATGCATCATGTTAGTCCCTTAAACCTATCATTTTCTCACATTGAAATAAAACATGGGATTTATATCCAATGGAAGCAAGTCTGGTATTTAGAAGGCAACTAAAAGCTCGGTCAAAAATGATAAATTAGAAGTAGAGGCAATGATCAGGAATCGATACAATCAACCCATAGCTCCCATCAGAGACACCAAAGGGAAAGACACATAAACATGCGACAACAGACCTAATGGAAACACCAACAGCGGAAAGCCAAAAGGAGAGTACCTTCCCACAAAAAGGCAAATAGGCTATCCAAAATAAAATTACACAAGCGACACAAACATCGAAAGACAAACCATAACAAAAGTAAATCGCGATAGAAGAACTGCCTTGTACATCAACCATAGTGCAGTTTATATTTTACTTTTGGTCCTTTGAGATCAGCGTGAATATTCTGAGAAATCAGAAATAAATTATTGGTTTAGAATCATATTCTAGACAGGTTTTTAATTATTTTGACCCCATTTTGATTTATATCAGTCTTTGAATCGACTGCCTGTTCGAATTTGCAAATTTGCAGTATGTTTCCTCTGGCTTTCGTTGCCGGATCATTACAGGGTCACTGATGAGGCTTTTTTAGCCGAAACTACGTAGTATGACCCATCTTCTTTCTTATGAATGTTTTCATTGCTCTTAAAGGAACTCATTTTTGATTTTTATTGGAACGGTCAGCGGAAACGAATTCCACTGGGGGCTTAAATCGATTTTACGTGGCCACAATCCTCGCCCTTATTTCCTTCGCGATTTAGACAAACAATTTGTTCAGTCCACATGAAGGTCTCCTAACTCAACAGTGCAACATCTCCGTGAACACAAATAATCAAACAACCACAGAGCTGAACCAACGGTGAGGACTCGACAGCTAGGAAACCACTGAAATGCTGGAGCAAAAGAAAACCAAGTTAGACTCCGATGGGCCCGACCAGAGATAGAGCATCAGGCATCAGCCAACATTACCTTGAATTAGATCTCTCTAATTCTCAATAAGCACAGTTCTCACAGGAACCATCATAGAAGCTGAGACCTGATCCACCGGCGTGCAATTAAAGAGGGAAGCAAAGTTGTCAACCGTGATTGGGTTAACTACCATGCATGCAGTATGTCGTATAACATTTATGTTGTACCCAATCATTTTATATCGAAGAATGGGTGCTGAAGTCATTGCGGTTATATATTTTTCTGAATTTGTATACTAAGTCACCATAAAATTCGGGTTCCGATAGACCTTGTTGCAGAAGAGATTTAAGTCCAATATTGAATTTTGAAATTAAATCAGAATGACGTCTATAAAATTTTGAAAAGGATTTGCGTAGTTTATGGTACCGATAACCCTGATTAAGAAGTTTAGGCGTTAACAATTTATTACGTGTGTTGAACTCGGTTACATGACTACACACTCTGGCAAATCGAATTAATTGCGAAATATAAACGCCATAGGGTGGCGCACGAGGATCATCACCATCCAAAAAAAGGAAAATTTACAATCTCAAAATCAAAATCATCGCGTTTATCATAAATTTTGCACGAAACAAACCCATCTACAATAGATAGATGTAAATCCAAAAACGGGGGGTAATTAGGGTAACTGGTCAACTCGTACCTAAGTCAACTCGTACCTGAGTCAACTCGTACCTGTTTTTGGTCAACTCGTACCCGTTCTTTGGTCAATTCGTACCCCCTAGTCAACTCGTACCTATTTTGGTCAACTCGTACCCCAGGGGTAGGTGGGGTACTCTATTTTTTGCCAAACAATAGTTGAAATGGGTTATAACTTGCCCCGAGACATGTCTTGAGTTCACCGGAGGTCAGAAAGAAATACTTTGGGTCCTTTTATTGTAACATGGTTTTCACAGCGCGGGGATATGCGATGGCGCGCCATCAACCTGCTCTAGTTATTATTATTATTATTTTTTTATTATTATTGTTATTTTTGTTATTATTATTACTATTATCATTATTATTATTATTATTTTATTATTATTCACTTTTACCCCCATTCAGTACCAGAAACCCATAAAGGGATGCCTTGTCAAACACTGCAGGCCCAGATCAGACGCTGCAGAACGCGGCGTCGTATGGTCAGGGCCTACGCTGTTTGAAAAAGTTTAGCCACTTCCCTAATAAATTTTGAAGAAAACACAACCTGACACCCCTAAATTTCGAAATATATAAGACGGAAGATTCCATTTGGGTTAATTTAATTAACACTTTAATTAATCGTGTACACAATCGTGTTGGTGTAAAAAAACGATTATCGGTACTAGTTTAATTTAATCGTCTTTCATTAAAGACTGTTTTTAATTGCTTGAATTTTGCCGGCGAGCGGCTGTTTTTGTTCTGACAAAACTTAAAACTAAATCTCAGTTGGTGTAAAAAAACGATTATCGGTACTAGTTTAATTTAATCGTCCTTCATTAAAGACTGTTTTTAATTGCTTGAATTTTGCCGGCGAGCGGCTGTTTTTGTTCTGACAAAACTTAAAACTAAATCCCAGTTTTACTATTTATATATAAAAGTGGGGTTTAAGATGGACAAATTCATATAGGCTTGCATTCGTGGTGATTGTTTTTATTTAAGAGTTTGTTAGTTAAACGGTATTACAAATGTTTATAATTTAAGCAATAAAATTATATAAATAACTGAATTTATTTTTATTGTGTTACCCGTACATCCCGCTGTGTTTATACTCGCCGACATGTAACCAGTTTTGTCCGTGCAGTGGGCACACCCCTAAACCTCACTTTATATAGAGAAACTCGGGTTTACAGGGGTATACATTATCTTTATTTATGCTCCAATACATAGGTTGAGGGTACTCGTTAGGGTCGTTCCAACTAAAGATCACAGCCTATGTTTGAAGTATTCATAAGGAAAAAACAAACAAACAAAAAAAAAAAACACGGATTTTCGTAAGAAAAATTGCCATTTTGGAGATGTGAAAAACGCACTATATTGCACGGGTGTGTTATCGTTAAGTAACAGTAATAAGGAATATGCAACATTTATGTTAGCCAACATTTATGTTTTGAGTCTATATGAGAACAAATCATAATTGTATAACTACATTTTATTTGCAACTGAGCATGAAATGTACGTTCTACAATTATATTTTTCTCGTTGTTTCATTTACATATTTGCATATGAAGTTCGTCTTATGTTGAGCATGGTGTTATGTACCAATCACATCCCTCTTGAGCATAGATTGTTGGCACTCGTTAGAGCTGCCCCACGGGGATAGTTCTAACGAGCACCCATAAATTATGTCTGGCTAAAGGGATATGGGGGTCATACACATGAAAGGCGCCATTTTGGCGCACGTGCGTAATGGCGTCATGCACACACTATGTATCGTCTTGATCGTCGGGAAAAGGATCAGGAGTCTGCATAGACCATAAAGTTGACCTGCATATATATGTACTTAAGCCAAACTTACCCCAAAACAAATTTTATTTTCACTAAGGTACGAGTTGACTTAGGTACGAGTTGACTAAGGTACGAGTTGACTAAATTCGGGTACGAGTTGACTAAGGTACGAGTTGACTTAGGTACGAGTTGACCAGAAACCAAACGGGGCCTCGGTATCAGAAGAATTGAACTGAAGTTCTGGGGGGTAAATTTGACTGATCAAACCATCGAAATAGGTATTATCAATACTTACTAAATCATCCAAGTATCTAGAAGTGGAGCTAAACGCTTCAATGATTTCAAACTCGTTTTCAGCAGAAAGGGGCATCATGGAGTCTCTCTCATAACAAAACAAAAAGAAATCAGCCACGAGTGGTGCGCAATCCATCGGAATACCCACAATTTGTCTAAATAACTTAGTACCAAATCTTATGTAAATATTGTCAAGTAGAAAGGTGAGAGCTTCACACAAATTCTGACATGACCATAAAGTATGATTTTTATGCTCTTCAGAAGTGAAACAAGCATTTCTTACATTACATGCAAGATACAGGGATCCTCCCTATGAAATGTCCATTCAATTAAATCATTAAGTTTTTCTATTATAAGATTATGAGGAAGTGTAGTGTAAAGGGTAGAAAAATCATAAGTAGACAGACTTGAAGCAAGAAACCGCCTGGATTTCAATTTATTTAAAACTTCATTAGAATTTTATAGACCAAAACTTTTTGATGGCAGTCAAACATGAAGTTAATAATTTGGAGAGTTCGGTGGTACAATCGCTTGAATTTGCTAGTAACCGTGCTTCATATGGTCTTTTATTAAGCTTATGAACCCGGCACCTTCCAATATTTACTGCAATGCTACCTATACCAAACTCTCATTTTCTTTATGATGCATCAAGAGAAGTGCATAATAGAAATTTAGGACATATCTTGCAGCGGACTGTTTCGGAGAGACAATTTTTAAGTTTTGCTTTGGTTTAAGACACGGTCTTAGTGCCATGAAGCCTTACTCTGATATTCCTGATGAAGTGTTTGTGCAAATATAATTACTGCAAGTCTCCTTTCCAAGCAGATCAATAAAAACTGTTTTACATGAGTCTAACGTACCCCCACCTACACACACTCCTCCCAGGAACATAGATCAGAGGCCAAAAGTAATCAAACACACCCACTTAGACCTACATTATTGAATTCGCCGGACAAATTAACTTCAAAGCTGGACCCTCAAAATGTTAAAGATTAAAAATATTTGTAATAATCCTTAAGAATGGAGCTTAAAATTTTATTTGATACTAATCTTAGTAGTTTCTGATCACCCAAAATTGAGATATTAGGGATAACACACCACTACTCCCAACATCCAGGACACAATCAGGGAATTTTCCGGACAAGTAACTTCAAAACATGTATTTTAATATAATGTTTTAGATCGGAGCTTAAATTTTTATTTGATACTAATTTCATTAATTTCTGACCATGAAAAGTGGAGATATTAGGGATAACGCACCGCTACCCCACATTTCCCGGACTTTTCCCGGACAATTCCCGGACATTTCCATGATAATTCCCGGACATTCAGTGTGCACCCCCAGTTAGACCGAAATAACCACTACCATCACAATTTTACAGTATCTTTGGCAAAATACATGCCATGAATATACATTTATGGAACAGAATTGGATGGAACCTACAAATGTGTGGAAATAGTATGTAATGATTGAAAAGAGGACAGTGCTGATTACATTACTACTTTTGCTACACCAAAACCTTTATTTCTTTGTGATGCATCAAAATAATTTCCAAATAGAAATTTAGGTCATATCTAATAATTTATTCATGCATAATAAAAGTTCTTTCACAAAGAATCTGTCAAATTTGCGAAAAAGTTATCGCTTTCAGTTTCAACAATAAAAACCATGTTTTTGAAAAGCGCAGTTTTCCTATTTCTGGAATCCGATACAAAAAAAAAAATCCTTTGCAGTCCATTCGCAGAGTATATTTGGAATATGTTCCAGTGAAATAACCGGTTGCATACCCTTTGCAAGTGCTTTGCAACAGATTGGTGCAAACATTTTGCAAGCATATCTGTGCCACTACAAAGAGATTGCAAATACAAAATGCTTTTAGCACACTGTAAATGTTTCGCAACCAGTATATCTGACATTTTTCATACTGCAAAGCTTTGCAAACAGTGACTTAAACTCATTTGGATGGATTGATTAACAGGCTTACCTCAATAGCAGTCTGCAAACAGTTTGCAAACATCAACTCTGATTGTTATTCAGGTGCTAAGCTTTAGCAATTAGTTACTTTGAAAGTATTTCTTGCAAGTGTAATGGCAAATGTTTTGCTGTCATTTTAAAAGTATATATTTTCATAAGTTCTGTGGAATTAAATGCAAAACATATTTTCATAAGTTCTGTGGAATTAGATGCAAAACAGGGATTCAAAATTTGATCTTTGTGGGACTTTTACCCGATATGAGATGAAATAACTTCTCAAGCCCTGTCGCCTAATGAAACCAATAGGGTTTATAAGCGTGGACGGACCGACTCGCACCGCTTTGCCTGGGCAGGCTTAGATCCTCTATGCGGTTTACCAGTACTCGTGTGCGGGTCGGTTTCAGCTCTGCATGGAAGCATCATGCAGCCCATCTGTTTCTTCATCTGCATATCGGGCATTACAATACAACATTCATAACGATAAAATGTAAAACAAATTTAATAACCTCACATTTTATATCCAGAATGATATTTTATTTTTTGGTTGTTTTTCAATCTATGCAAAGAACAACTCAGTGTCATCAATTGAGAAAATTATGTAGTTCTTAACCAATAAATGCTGCATGCCATGGTTTGATGACTTCAGAAGTTATTTTAAAGATTTTTGAAAGTTGATTTTTAAAATTAAGTTTCTTTGTCAACACATTTCTACTTCCGGTACTGGACCGCGTTACACTTCCGCTCTTCGTTCGCTGCATAAAATAGTCCAAAATGAACACTGGAAAATTAATTTTGCAGGCATGGAACGTCTTTCAAAATATTTCAGTTTTGGGGACTTTATACGGATTGAATATAAATTGACACAAAAAGACAAATTCTGAAAAGAAAACAGTATTCTGGGACTATTTTCGTACGCGCTTTCCGATGATATTTATGTTTTACTCTTTCATCCCTGAGTTTCTAAAAAGGACTCTTCTCGCTTTAAAGATATTCTTATAGAAAGGGATTTCTGATTAGTTCACTGACATGATGACAAACAGTGTACATGTAGATTATGCCGAGACGTTCTAGCTACGTGACGTCTTATCAGGATCTACAAGATTTGTATAGATACAGTGTATTTCTACCTCGGCATCTGCACCGGTCTACAGGGTTAAAAGGGTTAGCTTATCAGTTACCGACTAAATAACCCTTTACTGACCTACAATTCGCCTGCTTTCGAGAGCTCTAATTACAAAACACATGTTGTAAGCTGTGAGGTTTAAATCAAGTTCCGTACTTTAGCTAATAGTTAAGACACCGATCAAACGCAACATTCTGTTGCCTCTAATCTATCTTAACTGTTTCAGAAGGTCCCTGAATTGAAACAATTAATTGGCATTTATGGGTTAATGCTTTTGGGATCCCGTACAGGTTTGAATAAACGTATTTTAATTCGGCTTAGGTAAACGCGGCGTCTGATCAGGGTTATAATGTCTAAATCAAATGGTTTTAAATTGTTCTGTTTTGTCAAGTTATTCACCTTTTTATGTCCCGACGCCGGAAGGAACATAGTTCCAAGCGGCTGCAAAACGTATGTGCATCGTCGTATAAATGCGACGTTGCTAAGATATCATATGCCCGCTAGGAGAACTTCTCTGTAAGATTATTAGCAAATATGTACTGAGCTAATTTAGAATTTTATGGTTTGACCATGAAGACATTGGCAGACACGTTTATCTTTCTTTCTTCCGTTTTTTCTTCGTTGGGGTAGTTAAGTGAGGCAATGGCGATGTGTATCTCGTGTCCCTGGGAAGTCCAGCTGGTATCGACCTACAATTGGGTCCTTGCAGCAGGTAACGGTAGAGTGGGAGAGTGTTGTTATTTCTTCTGTTTCTACACTTCCATTCATTTTCCTCTTTCTCCTCTGTCCCTCACTTTCATCTCTACAACGGCCCCCGCCCTTCGGGGCTTGAAGAAATATATGGGCTGCATGATGCTTCCACGCAGAGCTGAAACCGACCCGCACCCGAGTACTGGTAAACTGCTTATAGGATCAAAGCCTGTCCAGGCAAAGCGGTGCGATTCGGCTCGCCCATGCTTATAAACCCTATTGGTTTCATTGGGCGGCAGGGCTTGAGATGTCATTTCTTCTTAATGTCGGGTAAAAGTCCCACAAAATTGGAAGCAACGTCTCCAAAATGACCTTCAGTGTCGATGGGGACGTTAAACCTCAAATCAAACAAACAAACAAACAAATTATCTCCTCTGTCTCTTCTATCTCATTCCCCCCTTTCTCTTAGAGAAGACAAAAATGATCCACTAGGGTTGACCTGTCGTTAAACTCGAAACAATCGATGATTTTTTTTACTTTGTCGAATTTTTAACCCTCTTCAGGTTACTGGTGACACGTTAAATGACATTCGTACACCAGGACGTGTGATATGGGAAGTTTGTCTCTAGATGTTTTTCAACAAAATATCTAGATAACTGATTGACCTACGACTAACATTGTTATATAGTAATTATTCCTCATAAATCAACTTTCCTCAGTACTTTCAGTACTTTGATTATCATCTACTAGCATATAGGTGGCCTAGACCATCTGAATACAATTGTTGTGACTGGGGTTGGATGGGGTGGAGGTGTTGTGGTGAGGGTAGCTTGGGGTGGGCTGGAGTAGGGTACGGTAGGGTAGGTGGGTGGGGTGGGTGGGATAGGGTAGGGTAGGGGTAGGTGGGGGTTGGGGTGGGCATGTAGGGTAGGGTGGGGTTGGAATTGGTAGGGTAGGCAAGTTGGGGTTTGGTGGGTTAGGGTAAGGTTCTGTAAAGAAGAGTAGCTAGGAAGATATTGGGGCAGGTTGGGGATGGGTAGGATGGGTGCATTGGTGTGGAGTGAGGTAGGATAGGTTGGGTGGGGAGGGGTTTGTGTAGTTAGAGTACGGTAGCTAGGTGGGTGGGGTTTGGGTAGGTGGGTGTATAATTTGGGGATGGATGGGTGGGGTAGGATAAGGTAGGGTAGGTAGAGATGAATTGGGTTATGTTGGGTGCGTTTCGGGATTGGGTGGGGTAGGGTAGATGGGTGTAAAGTAGATAAGGTGTGGTTGGGGTAGGTGGGTTGGATATGGTAGGGTAGGTAGGCTGGGGTCGGATGGGGATGGGGGAGGGTGGGTAGGTGAGGTTGGTAGGGTAGGGAAAGTAGGGTGGGATTGGGGCAGGTAGGGATAGGTAGGGTACATTTGTAGCAGGCAGGGTATGGTAAGTAGGGTGGTGTTAGGATAAGTGGTGTGGATAGGGTATAGTAGGTAGTTAACGTTGAGTGGGGTGGGTGGTGTAAGGAAGGGTTTGGTAGTCGGGGTGATTTGTGGTTGGTTGGTTAGGGTAGGTAGGTTGGGGTTGGGTGGGATGGGGTTGCTTTAGTAGGGTAGGTAGAATGGAATAGGGGTAGGGTCGGTGCGTCGGGGTGGGATAGGGTAGGTATGTTAGGGTAAGTGGAGGCGGGGATGGGGTAGGGTGGGTGCGGTGGGAAGGGTAGGTTGGGTGGGATTTTGGTAGGTAAGGGTAGGTATGGTGCATTCAAGTATGCAGGGTATGGTAAGTAGGGTGGTGTTTGGGTATTTTTTTTTGTTGTTGTTGTTGTTGTTGTTTTTTTCTTACTTGTTTGATTTGAGGTTTAACGTCCCCGTCAACAATGTAAAGGTCATTTTGGAGAAGTTGCTTCCAATGTTGTGGGACTTTTATCCGACATTGAGATGAAATGACATCTCAAGCCCTGCCACCCAATGAAACCAATAGGGTTTATAAGCACTGGATGGGCCGACTCGCACCGCTTTGCCTGGGCAGGCTATTTACCAGTACTCGTGTGCGGGTCGGTTTCAGCTCTGCGTGGAAGCGTGATGCATCCGATCTGGTTGGGGTAAGTGTGGTGGATAGGGTAGGGTAGGTGAGTGAGAGTTTGAGTTTTACGTCCCACCAAGAACAAAGGTCATACGGAGACGGTTGAGTAGGGTAGGTGGATGGCGTTTGGTGGGTGGGTGGTGTCAGGAAGGGTAGGGTAGGTTGGAGTGTATTGTGGTTGGTGGGGTAGGTTACGTAGGTTGGGGTTGGGTGGGGTGCAGTTGTGAAAGTAGGGTATGTAGAGTGGAATAGGGGTAGGTAGGGATGGGGAGGGTTGATTCGTTTGGGTGGGGAAGGGTAGGGTAAATAGAATAGGATATGTAGGTTTGGGTAAGTGGAGGTGGGTAGGGTAGGACAGTTAGTTTGGTTCGGTTGGGTGGGCAGTGGTAGAGTTAAGGTTAGATAGGTTAATGTAGGTAGGGTGAGATTTGGGTATGTTTGGGTGGACGGGATGGGTGCATTGGCATTGGCTGGATAGGTTTTGTGGGAGTGGTGGTAAGTAGGGAAGGTAAATGGGGTTAAGTGGGCATGAGTGATTAACCCATTCTGGACCAAATGGAATCTTCCAATTGTTTTCATCACGAGTCATTTCAAAATTTTAGAAGCCTCTGTGGTATAGTGGTTATGATACTCACCTGTTAAATCAGGGATCGCAGTATCAGTCCAGGGCTTCGCCAGACTTTCAGATGGCTTCAAACCAAGTACTCATCACCACTGAAAATGACACCAGAATCCCGGTGGAATTCCACTGGATTTCTGATGGTTTCCAGTGAAATGTTTAATTCCGCTGAAATTCCATTGGAATTCTGGTGAGCAAAAAACAAGTCCACTTGAATTCCACTGGAGAATCAGAGGAAAAATATTCATGTGAAACAATAAATATTTTGAGGTGCTTAAATTTCACTTAAGATTATACAAAAGTGTAATTTGTGCAAATTTTATGAGTTTTGGCATCATTTCATAGGGGTGCAAGGGTTTTTGTTATACCTACATTCGTTTTACATTACGTAGTGGAAGCATTATAACTGGAGTGCCAACCAAATTGCTGATGTCACCAACAAGTGACATCATTATCATGTGCTCATGTCTTCACTGTTTGCCAAACCCACAACATATCCAGTCTAGATTTCACAGATACCTCTCTTACATGTATGCAAGACTCTGATCTCTTAGAGGAACAAATAATATGGCAATAATTTGGTCGATAGTTTGGCATTCTTCCCAAAGTTACTAAGCAGAAAAGCGCTTCAGTACAAAGGCCATGTGGCTATATCACCGACTTGTCGTCGGAATTACTTTTAGCTCACCAGACCAAAGGCTCCCAGGGAGCTTATAGGACAGGCAGTTGTCGGTCGTCGTCCGTCGTATGTGGTCTGCGTCAACACTTTCAAACGACATCTCCTCTTAAACCACTGGGTCGATTGGGCCCAAATTTAATCTGCAGCATCCTTGGGCTGGGGGATTGATTTTTTTTTTTTTTTTTTATGAAATCTGTTCTTTAGTTTGGTTGATATGGCAAATTATAATGGGGAAAATTGAAAAATTGCATTTACTACCAAGTCACTGCAGCTATTTTGACAAAACTTTTATAGAAATGGTCCTTGGGTAAACTTCTCTCAGCAATATGCTTTTACGCCAACAGGGGGGTCCCCCAGGTTGTGCTTGGGCCATGTCTTACACCCTCTATATCATATTCTTGTTCCTAATGATAAGATACATTCAGTGACGCCTACCTGGTGGTCCCCCCGGGATATGCCGGGGTCATGCCCCTCCACCCACCATTTCATAAAATGACCAATACCCCGGAACCTTTTCAGATCCCCATCCCTAAACCATACATATTCATGTTCCTTATTATTTGCACCAACCTGGTTGTTTCTTGGGTTGCGCCGGGGCCTTGCCCCAGCCCTCCACTTCACAAAAGGCCATATATCTCAGAAACAATTAAGATCTTTACCCCTCAACCATATAGATACCTGTTCCTCATGGTAAGGCACATTCGGTGACAACGTAGGGTTCTCCCGGGTCATGCCGGGGCCTTACCTCAACCCTCCCCTTCACAAAAGGCCTTATATCTCAGAAACTGTTCAATGCCCCACACTTAAAAGCCTCCATGGTGCAGTAGTACGGTAATCGCCTTGTTTACCAGGGATCGCAGGATCGATCCCGGGCTTCTTTCAGATGATTCTTTTAACCGAGGCTCCGTTTCCGTATGACCTTAGCTGTTGGTGGGACGTAAAACTCAAAACACTCCCTCACTCAAAGCCCCACACCTAAACCACAAGTATTCATCTTCCTTAAGATAAGACGCATTCAATGGCACCAGTTTGGGAGTCCCCGGGGTGTCCGGGCCATGCCCAAAGCTTTACTTCATTAATAGCCATATACAGTGTATCTCAGATACCCTTAAGATCCCCAACCCTAAACCATACATGTTCTTGATCCTTATGATAAGACTCATTCAGTCACACCAACCTGGGGTGTCTCTTTGTGCTTTGGCAATGTGCCCTGCCCCTCCATGTCATAAAAAGGCAATATATTTCAGAAACTATTCAAATCCCCACCCCATAATCATATATGTTCTTGCTCCTTGTCATTAACACACCAACTTGGAGGTGGGCCGGTCACAGGGGCCATAAATCTCCACTCCACTTCATAAAATGGCCTCATATCTCAGAAACCGTTCAGATTCCTATTCCTAACCATATATATCCTTGGTGCTTATGATAAGATACATTTAGGAACAACAATCTTGGGTTTTCCTGGAATTGACAGGGAATGCCCAAACCCCTCCACTGCTTAAGAGGCCTTATATCTCCGACCTTACATATCCCCACTGCTTAACCATATATATTCTTTTCCTAATGATAAGGCGCATTTTGTGATACCAACCAGGGCTTCACTAAGTCCATGCCCCACTCCTTCTACTCCATAAAAGGCCTAATGTTTCAGATACTGAGTCCACATGGATGCTACTTCGGATAATTGGGGTATATTTGGGAGACTTCATATTTAATAATAGGCAGATTAAAATGATATCATGTTGAAATACATGGCTGCCATTGGGCAGTGCCCATCTGTCCTCTCAGCCCCCGCCCATCGGGGCTTGAAGAAATATATGGGTTGCACGATGCTTCCACGCAGAGCTGAATCCGACCTACACACGAGTACTGGTAAACCGCTTAGAGGATCTAATATGTTCTAGACAGGGTTATCATTTGGAAGCAAGGAATACATCACAGAACTGGAAAATATGGAGTGTACATGTTTTCTGGGCCCGACAAGCTAGTTTCGGCCATTAAGGCCTCATCAGTGACCCTCAGATATTTTCAAAATTCAACAATGGAATCAATGATCCCAAAGGACACGAAAATATAAACTACACTATGCAGGCCCAGACAAAGCGGTGTAAGTCTCGGACCGTCCATGCTTATGCACCCTATATGGTTTCATTGGGCGACTTGGCTTTTGATGTCATTTCATCTCAATGTCGGGTAAAAGTCCCACAAAATTGGAAGCAGCGTCTCCAAAATGATCTTTACAGTGTTAACGGGGACGTTAAACCTCAAATGAAACAAACCACCTGTCGTCTGGTGAGCACAGTGGTTCATGGGCCTCTTTTTTATTTATAGAAAATAGCCGCAGTGGGTCAGAGTGTTTCATAGGAGGTTTATCTTGGCAACCAGTGAAGCGGACCCCATCCATCGGGGCTTGAAGAAAGTGATGGGCTGTATGATAATTTCCACGCAGAGCTGAAACCGTCCTGCACACAAGTACTGGTAAACCGCTTACAAGATCTAAGTCTGCCCAGGCAAACCGTTGCGAGTGTCGGACCATCCATGCTTATAAACCCTATTGGTTTCATTGGGCAGCAGGGCTTGAGAAGTCATTTCATCTCAATGTCATCTAAAAGTCCCATAATTTCAAGCAATGTCTCCAAAATGACCTTTACAGTTTTAGTACTGTGACAATGTGTGTGTGTGCGTGCGTTCGTGTGTGTGTGTGTGTGTGTGTGTGTTTTAAACAATAAAGTCCCCGATTATATGTTACATTCTGCATGATCTGATTTTACTCTGTCAAAGTCCTATATTATTGGGAATTCCTCCCTTCAGTGGATTGAAGGTACAGGTTTTTCCCGTTACATGACCTTAGAGAGTTAAGTAGCCTGTACAGTGGTGATTCAAATGAGTTTCTGTAAGATATGATTAGAATCATGGCGCTCATGTTTCGTCATTCCTATGCGCATGATTTATAATGTTATATTACACCACAACCTCATTATAACACTATTAATGGGGTCCAAAGCAGAAACCGTATTAGTTAAACAACCGTGATATATCAAAACAAAATTTGTAGATTATATAGATAAATGACCATTTATGGTTATTTTTGTATATAATCCATACATTTTTGGGATCGATCTTAAAACCGTGTTATATGCGAAAGCGTGTTATAATGAACCGTGCTATAATGATGTTATGTTGTACTTGCATTTACCCATGAGGTGATATACCATACCGTCTCTTCCGATGACTATTTTTGTACCAGAAATCCCAAAATGGGTAGTTGGCACACAGTGTAGGCCCAGATCACACGCCGCAGAATGCGGCGTCTGATCTTGGCGTGCACTGTTTGCAAAATTTTCAGCCAGTATCCAAATAGATTTTGAAGAATACACTTAATTTTGAAATGGAGTCCTGCTATATATAAGGAGCATGATTGCATTTGGTACTGAAAGGGTTAATCAAGGTTATGGTCCACCAAATAATAATAGAGTTATGCCCCTTTGAAAAATTCTGAAAACATTTTGTTTTCCGGATATATCCTCCGACATTTAAGATCTGATTATGTTGAAACTTTACATACACTAAGCCCATGATATGGAACGGTGCATATCATTTTGAGGTTATGTACAGTCTGCCAAAATTACCAGAGTTATACCCCTTTTAACAGATTTTTCTAAACATTACGTTTCCGGATAACTCATCTTACATTTTACATCTGATGAAGTTGAAACTTTACATATAGTAAGACAATGATGTGGAACAGTGCATATTTTTAGGTTAGAGTCCGCCAGATATTACCAGAGTTACTCCCCTTTCTAGATATTACCAAAGTTATTCCCCTTTTACAGATTTTTTCTAAAAATATTTTGTTTCTGGATAATGCCGCCCACATTTTAGATCTGATGAAGCTGAAACTTTATGAATAGTCAGACTATGATGTGGAGCAGCGCATATTTTTTTAAGGTTACAGTCCACCATTTATTGCCAGAGTTATAGTTTTAGAATTTTGAGGTTATGGTCCATCAAATATTACCGACCATAAAAAGTTGTTGGAGACAGGTATTTTGAGCCATTGAGGGTTATTAATACTGCCAGGTAAGAATATATGGAGCCTTATTGTTCCTTGGTTACATTCCACAAACCCAAACTTGTTCAACAGTCAGTATATACATGCTCCATCTTACTAATTGCCACGGGCGTATTATGCCCCGCTTGCGGAGCTCTTGTTTGATAATGCCATTATGTAGAAGTCATTGACAAGTGGCTAGTATGATGCAATATGAATCTCAGTAAAACTATATCTGCCAATGTAAACTCCCAACTGAAGGCGACTTACCTAAAACACGGACTAGTCCAAAATGTAAAAGTGCAGTCACGTCTGACTGCGCTTTGAAAGACTATAAAATTCCGTGTGGTGGTTTCCAGTACATTTTTGTTCGGTTTTACGGTCCTCTCAAGATCATTTTACTTATCTCCAGCCTGTGCGCGAAAATGGAGTACCCGGAGAAAAACTACCTGTCCTCTACATCTCACATATGGCCCGAGCAAGTCTTGAACCACAGCGTTGAGAGGCTTAGTGAGTCAGCGCTCTTACCAAATGTGCCACGAAGGCTTGGACAATTATTTTTTTTTCACATCTACAGAAATTATCCCAAGATTTCGCTGGCCCCCGCCAATCGGGGCTTGAAGAAATAGATGGGCTGCATGATGCTTCCACGCAGAGCCGAAACCGACCCCACACGGGTACTGGTAAACCCCTTAGAAGATATAAGCCTGCCTAGGTAAAGCGGTGCGAGTCGGTCCGTCCATGCTTATAAATCCTATTGGTTTCATTGGGTGATAGTGCTTGAGATGTCATTTAATCTCAATGTCGGGTAAAAGTCCCACAAAATTGGAAGCACCGTCTCCAATATGACCTATACAGATTAGACTGCTTCTTTTCAGTCTTAGATTGCCATTTTACCTGCATCTTTGGTCTTTAATCTGAATGTCAGATCTACACATGGAAAAAAAAACACAGTGTATATTTCTTTCTAAAAGATGGATGCTGGGTAAGACATTTTGAAATATTCTTATGTTTCACCCAGAAAATAGGATTCAGCGTTGATAATAATAAAAGTAATAAAAACAGCAATAATAATGCAATTAATTATCAAAAGACTTTGATTTACAGCCGTAAACAGTCACAATGTATGAATCAATTGACCTGTGCGTATTCATCACGTTAACACTGTTCTATACTCTGTCAAAAAATTAACTATACCGACTTCCGGGTAAATTCCAGCAATTATCCGGTAGCCATTCAGCTAAAGATGGCTGTAAACATGCAAATCGGACGTTTAGCTACAAAATGCATTGATTTGCATTTGCCCATAAAATTCTGCTTTAGAGTTGTCTTGCAATATGTGCCTAGAAAGGTTTTGCAAAGAATCCGGAATTGCGCATGCGCAGATGATTATTTTGAGTCTCAAATGAAAGACCATTCCCATTGAACATCGAAACTCACACCACCTTTACAATATCTCATGATTTGCACTACAACCAAGGCTTTAATTTGTGAAATTCTCAGATTATCTCCCTTTCAATTAAAATATAACAATTTTCAAACGGTTGTTATTTCTATACCTGTCATTAAATTTTTACAAGTTCTTTAAAAAGCACTTTGTTGCCACCATTGCTGTTAATCATGATGGAAAATAATGTAGAAAATTAATGTAGCATATAGCACTATGAATTTTGACTTTCTATGGAGATTCCATTGAAAGCAGCATTTTGCACACAGCTTCAGAGAATCGGATCCCTTTACGTGATCGTCTGTTTCTCTAAGCTAATTGAACTAAAGTTCCATATCGTTTGTGAATAGACACACATTGTATCTAATTGAAGGCTACATGTATCAGATTTTAGAAATCTTATGCGAAATGTAATTTAAATGGTGTTAAATCTGGGCTTTTGTAATGCTTTATTCTGCGAAATTGTCACAGTGACCCCTCTGGTGTTTAAAACAATAGCACAGGCTGGCGAGCTTACATAAACAGAAACTGTTAGGGTTTTTGCAAAGAAAAATAAATCCTCTAACAAAAACAAAACAAATGTTGTGTATTTTTCATTTGTAGTAACTATGGTAACTGAAGCAATTTTATGTATAGGTACTTTTTTGACTGAGTATATAAAACACCAAGAACTTAACCTTTTGTTTGTTTTGATTGGAGGTTTTACGTCGCCGTCAACACTGTAAAGGTCATTTTGGAGACGTTGCTTCCAATTTTGTGTGACCTTTACCTGACCTTTGGATCAAATGACTTCACAAGCCCTGCCGCCCAATGAAACCAATAGCATTTATGAGCATGGACGGGCCGACTCGCACCGCTCTTCCTCGGCAGGCTTAGATTTTCCGAGTGGTTTACCAGTACCCGTGTGCGGGTTGGTTTCATCTCTGTGTGCAAGCATCATGCAGCAACTCTATTTGGTGAAGCCCTGATTGGCGGGGACCGAGAACTTGATCTGTAAGATGCCAGTCACGACAATTGTCGTCTGTCGATATTTCAAAACTTTTTTTTTTTTTTTTTTTTGCAAACAGTGTGGACCCAGATTAGAATGCTCCTTTATGCTCATGGGTCCACAATGTTTTCCTGGATTAAAAAAAAGGTATTTTTTTTTAAAAGTTTGCAAGAAGATTCGGCAGACGACACAAGCAAGCATACGACATTTTCAGATATAGTTTTTTCTCGGCATTTTGATGGTCAAAAGTATGGTGTGTACAGTATTCTGGGCCAGACTAGCTAGTTTCGGCCAATTAGGCCTCATTATTGACCCTCAAATATTTGCGTGAATTAAGTCGGTGAAATGAAACCTCCATAAACCACACTTTATATAGACAAAACCATGCAGGGTTTAGGCTATAGGGTATTCAATATTATTCTAATTTCGGTTGTGAAAACTCGTTAGGGCCGCAGGTGTAACGTAATAAAAATGGACCGTGAAAAAAGGAGACATTTCCGCAACTGCGCATGCGCGTTGCTAAGTGGGCGTTAACCGATTGTTTAAGGCGGGGCTTACACGATAAACAAATAAATAGTCACATTTTCAATCCTCCTTGGATGAACTATTGCCCAGCCGCCAAAAAAATCGGACCAACGTCGGGTCGACAGCGATACGACGTATCAACGTCGTTTCGCTGTCAGCCCCATATTGGCCGGCTATTGCGTAATAGCTGGGAAGTATACGATAAACCATGCAATGAAAGTTTCAACTCTGTGACTGTTACTGACATTTTGCTCTTGAACAGCAATTGTCAATTTCTGACGTAAGAAGGTGCAGTGTGCTGGTTAACTGCTAACGTATAAACTTGCCAAGAAAATGTGTGGATAGGTAAACTGACCGGCTCAAAATGACCTGAATGGTGTTGACTGGGCCGTTAAACTGCACTGCATACAAAGAAAAATGCTCTTTTTTTATTAAAAATCTATCTCTCCCTCTGTTTAGTTTTGTATAACACTTCTCTGAGTACTTCTCTAATCCATCTGGGAGAGGAATTATAATTTTGTTACCTCAAAAATTGTGTACAGGTGCCCCCCCCCCCCCAAAAAAAAAATCGATGCATTTTAAAAGTAACATTAACAACGAGAAGATCCTGCATATACTGTAGTATAACGAAACATCCTCACCCTGAATAATGTAGCCGAGCAATTGATCGATACGCATGAGAAACCCTAAATTTCCAGCCTGTGTGGAAAAGGAGATAGACGTATAAAAAGTAGATAAGGCATCAATCAGTGAAAAAAGGGGCAGGCGTGAAAAAAGTAGACATAAAGAAATACAAAGAAAAGGAATGAAAAAGAAGATGTGCTTGAAAAGGGTTGAAAAGGTACCAGTCCGTGAAAGAAGAAGATGTGCGTGAAAAGGATAATCACGAAGAAAAATGTACACTGAAGTGATAGAAAAATAGATAAGGCACCAAACAGTAAAAAGAGTGGACAGGCGTGAAAAAAGATAAAGAAATACAAAGAAAAGGAATGAAAAAAGAAGATTGCGTGAAAGGGTTGAAAATGTACCAGTCCGAGAAAGAAGATGTGCGTGAAATGGATAATCACGAAGAAAAATGTACACTAACGTGGAAGAAAAATAGAAAAGGCTATAATCCGTGAAAAAAGTGGACATGCGTGAAAAAAGTAGACATAAACAAATACAAAGAAAAGGAATGAAAAAAGAAGATGTGCGTGAAAAGGGTTGAAAAGGTATCAGCCCGTGAAAGCAGATGTGCGTGAAAAGGATAATCACGAAGAAAAATGTACACTGACGTTAAAGAAAATCAGATAAGGCAACAATCCGTGAAAAAAGTGGACATGCGTGAAAAAAGTGGACATAAAGAAATGCAAAATAAAGGAATGAACAAAGATGGATGTGCGTGAAAAGGGTTGAAAAGGTGCCAGTCCGAGTAAGAAGAAGACGCGCGTGAAAAGGATAATCCCGAAGAAATTGTAGACTGACGTGAAAGAAAAATAGATAAGGCACCAATCCGTGAAAAAATTGGACAGGCGTGAAAAAAGTAGATATAAAGAAATACAAAAAAGGAATGAAAAAAAAGATGTGCGTGAAAAGGGTTGAACAGGTACCAGTCCGTGAAAGAAGATGTGCGTGAAAAGGATAATCACGAAGATAAATGTACACTGGCGTGAAAGAAAAATAGATAAGACAACAATCTGTGAAAATAGTGGACATGCGTGAAAAAGTGGACATAAAGAAATTCAAAGAAAAGGAATGAAAAAAGAAGATGTGCGTGAAAAGGGTTGAAAAGGTACCAGTCCGTGAAAGAAGATGTGCTTGAAAAGGATAATCACGAAGAAAAATGTACACTGACGTGAAAGAAAAATAGATAAGGCAACAATCTGTGAAAAAATGGACATGCCTGAAAAAAGTTGACATAAAGAAATATAAAGAAAAGGAAGGAAAAAAGATGATGTGCGTGAAAAGGGTTGAAAAGGTACCTGTCCAGGAAAAAAGAAGATATGCGTGATAAGGATAGTCACGAAGATAAATGTACACTGACGTGAAAGAAAAACAAATAAGGCAACAATCCGTGAAAAAAGTGGACATCCGTGAAAAAAGTGGATATAAAGAAATACAAAGGAAAGGAATGAAAAAAGATGTGCGTGAAAAGCGTTGACCGTAAATTTTAAAGCAGATGTGCGAGAAAAGGCAACAATCTGTGAACAAAATGGACATGCCTGAAAAAAGTTGAGATAAAGAAATACCAAGAAAAGGAAGGAAAAAAGAAGATGTGCGTGAAAAGGTTTGAAAAGGTACCAGTCCGTGAAAGCAGAAGATGTGCATGAAAAGGATAATCTAGAAGAAAAATGTACACTGACATGATAAAAAAACAGATAAGGCACCAATCCGTGAACAAGTGGACATTCGTGAAAAAAGTGGACATAAAGAAATACAAAATATAGGAATGAAAAAAGATGGTTGTGCTTGAAAAGGGTTGAAAAGGTACCAGTCCGTGAAAGAAGATGTGCGTGAAAAGGATAATCCCGAAGATAAATGTACACTGACGTGAAAGAAAAAAAAGATAAGGCAACAATCCGTACAAAAGTGGACTTCCGTGAAAAAAGTGGACTTAAAGAAATGCAAAATAAGGGAATGAAAAAAGATGGATGTGTGTGTAAAGGGATGAAAAGGTACCAGTCCGAGAAAGAAGAAGATGCGCGTGAAAAGGATACTCCCGAAGAATAATGTAGTCTGACGTGAAAGAAAAATAGATAACGCACCAATCCGTGAAAAAAAATGGACATGCGTGAAAAAATCGGACATAAAGAAATATAAAGAAAACGAATGAAAAAAAAAAGATGTGCGTGAAAAGGGTTGAAAAGGTACCTGTCCGAGAATGAAGAAGATGTGGGTTATGAGGATAATCACGAAGCTAAATGTACACAGACGTGAAAGAAAAATAGATAAGGCAACAATCCATGAAAAAAGTGGACATCCATGAAAAAAGTGGACATAAAGAAATAAAAAAGGAAAAGAATAAAAAAAGAAGATGTGCATAAATAAGGTTCAAAAGGTACCAGTCCGAGAAAGCAGACGATGTGCGTGAAAACGATAATCACGAAGAAAAATGTACACTGACATGAAAGAAAAATAGATAAGGCAACAATTCGTTAAAAAGTGGACATGCGTGAAAAAAGTGGACATAAAGAAATACAAAGAAAAAGAATGAAAAAAGATGTGCGTAAAAAGTGTTGAAAAGGTACCCGTCCGTGAAAGAAGAAGATGTGCGTGATAAGGACAATCACTAGATAAATGTACACTGACGTGAAAGAAAAATAGATAAGGCGACAATCCATGAAAAAAGGGGACATCCGTGAAAAAAGTGGACATAAAGAAACAAAAAGGAAAGGAATGAAAAAGAAGATGTGCGTGAAAAGGGTTGAAAAGGTACTGGTCAGGACATAACGAAATACAGGCTTGAAAAAAGTAGACATAAAGAAATACAAAGAAAAGGAATGAAAAAAAATGCGTGAAAAAGGTTGAAAAGGTACCAGTCCGTGAAAGAAGAAGATGTGCGTGAAAAGGATAATCACGAAGATAAATGTACACTGACGTGAACGAAAAATAGATAAGGAAACAATCCGTGAAAAAAGTGGACCACCGTGAAAAAAGTGGACATAAAGTAATAACAAGAAAAAGTTTACGCACGACGGACGACGGACGACGGACGACGCACGACGACGCCGGACATCTTACTGTCACAAAAGCTCACCATGACCTTCGGTCAGGTGAGCTAAAAAGGGAAAGAATGAAAAAAAAAAAGATGTGCGTGAAAAGGGATGAAAAGTTACCAGTCCGTGAAAGCAGACGATGTGCGTGAAAAGGTTAATCACGAAGAAAAATGTACACTGACATAAAGGAAAAATAGATAAGGCGACAATCCGTGAAAAAAGTGGACATCCGTGAAAAAAGTGGACATAAAGAAACAAAAAGGAAAGGAATGAAAAAGAAGATGTGCGTGAAAAGGGTTGAAAAGGTACTAGTCCGGACATAAAGAAATACAGGCGTGAAAAAAAGTAGACATAAAGAAATACAAAGAAAAGGAATGAAAAAAGAAGATGTGCGTGAAAAGGGATGAAAAGGTACCAGTCCGTGAAAGAAGAAGATGTGCGTGAAAAGGATAATCACGAAGATAAATGTACACTGACGTGAAAGAAAAATAGTTAAGAAAACCATCCGTGAAAAAATGGACATAAAAAAGTGGACATAAAGAAATACAAAGCAAAGGTATGAAAAAGATGTGCGTGAAATGGGTTGAAAAGGTACCTGCCCGTGAAAGAAGAAGATGTGCGTGATAAGGATAATCACGAAGAAAAATGTACACTGACGTGAAAGAAAAATAGATGAGGCAACACTCCTTGAAAAAAGTGGACAACCGTGAAAAAAGCGGACATAAAAAAAAAACAAAGGAAAGGAATGAAAAAAGAAGATGTGCGTGAAAAATGTTGAAAAGGTACCAGTCCGTGAAAGCAGAAGATGTGCGTCAAAAAGATAATCACGAATAAAATTGTACACTGACCTGAAAGAAAACTAGATAAAGCACCAATCCGTGAAAAAATTGGACATCCATGGAAAAAGAGGACATAAAGAAATACAAAATATAGGAATGAAAAAAGAAAGGATGTGCGTGAAAAGGGTTGAAAAGGTACCAGTCCGAGAAAGAAGAAGATGTGCGTGAAAAGGATAATCCCGAAGATATGTACACTGACGTGAAAGAAAAAAAGATTAGGCATCAATCCGGGAAAAAAGTGGACAGGCGTGAAAAAAGTAGACAAACAGAAATAAAAAGAAAAGGAATGAAAAAAGAAGATGTGCGTAAAAAGTTGGGTGAAAAGTTAGCGGTTCGTGAAAGAAGATGTGCGTGAAAAGGATAATCACGAAGAAAAAATGTACACTGACGTAAAAGAAAAATAGATAAGGCAACAATCCGTGAAAAAAGTGGACATGCGTGGAAAAAGTGGACATAAAGAAATACAAAGAAAAGCAATGAAAAAAAGATGTGCGTGAAAAGCGTGGAAAAGGTACCCGTCCGTGAAAGAAGAAGATGTGCGTGATAAGGATAATCACGAAGTAAAATGTACACTGGCGTGAAAGAAAAATAGATAAGGCAACAATTCGTGAAAAAAGGACATCCGTGAAAAAAGTGGACAAAAAGAAATACAAAGGAAAGGAATGAAAAAAGAAGATGTGCGTAAAAAGGGTTGAAAATGTACCAGTCCGAGAAAGCAGAAGATGTGCGTGAAAAGGATAATCACGAAGAAAAATGTACACTGACGTGTATGAAAAACAGATCAGGCAACAATCCGTGAAAAAAGTGGACATGCTTGAAAAAAAAGTAGACATAAAGAAATGCAAAATAAAGGAATGAAAAAGATGTCTGTGCGTGAAAAGATTTGAAAAGGTACCAGTCCGAAAAAGAAGAAGATGCGCATGAAAAGGATAATCCCGCAGGAAAATGTAGACTGACGTGAAAGAAAAAATAGATAAGGCACCAAAGAAGAAGTAAAACAAAGATCAGGAATCGATACATTTAACTTACTCCACCCATCAAAGACACCAAAGGGAAAGAAACACAAACATTAAGCGACCAGACCATGATGGAAACCTACACAAAGGAAGGCCATAAGGACAGTTACTTTCCCACAAAATGGCCATATGGCCATCCAAAATAAAAAGACACAAGTGATACACACAGTAAGTAACAAACAACAACTTATATAAATCGCCACATAAGAACCGCCTTGGAACGGTCAGTGTAAAGATTTCCACTGGGGGCCCAAATCGATTTTACGTGGCCACAATCCTCGCCCTTACTTCCGTCGCGATTTAGACAAATAATTTGTTCAGTCCGCATGAAGGCCTCCTAACTCATCAGTGTATCATCTCCGTGAACACAAATAAACAAAAGAACCACAGAGATGAAACAACGGTGAGGACTCGACAGCAAGAAACCACTGAAATGCTGGAGCAAAAGAAAACCAACAGTTAGACTCCGATGGGCCCGACCAGAGACAGATGAAAACCCGTGAAAAAAGTGGACAGGCGTGAAAAAGTAGACATACAGAAATACAAAGAAAAGAAATGAAAAAAGAAGATGTGCGTGGAAAGGGTTGGAAAGGTACCAGTCCGTGAAAGAAGAAGATGTTCGTGAAAAGGATAATCACGAAGATAAATGTACACTGACGTGAAAGAAAAGCAGATAAGGCAACAATCCGTGGAAAAAGTGGACAAGCGTGAAAAAGTGGACATAAAGACATACAAAGAATAGGAATGAAAAAAGAAGATGTGCGTGAAAAGGGTTGAAAAGGTACCTGTCCGTGAAAGAAGAAGATGTGCGTGATAAGGATAACCACGAAGAAAAATGTACACTGACGTGAAAGAAAAATAGATAAGGCATCACTCCGTGAAAAAAGTGGACATCCGTGAAAAAAGGGGATATAAAACAATACAAAGGAAAGGAATGAAAAAAGAAGATGTGCGTGAAAAATGTTGAAACGGTGCCAGTCCGTGAAAGCAGAAGATGTGCATGAAAAGGATAATCACGAATAAAAATGTACACTGACGTGAAAGAAAAATAGATAAGGCACCAATCCGTGAAAAAAGTGGACATCCGTGAAAAAAGTGTACATAAAGAAATACAAAATAAAGGAAAGAAAAAAGAATTGATGTGCGTGAAAAGGGTTGAAAAGGTACCAGTCCGAGAAAGAAGATGTGCGTGAAAAGGTTAATCCCGAAGACAAATGTACACTGACGTGAAAGAAAAAAAAAGATAAGGCACCAATCCCAGAAAAAAGTGGACAGGCGTGAAAAAAGTAGGCATAAAGAAATACAAAGAAAATGAATGAAAAAAGAAGATGTGCGTATAAAGGGTTGTAAAGGTACCAGTCCGTGAAAGAAGAAGATGTGCGTGAAAAGGATAATCACGAAGAAAAATGTACACTGACCTGAAAGAAAAAAAGATAAGGCAACAATCCGTGAAAATAGTGGACATGCGTGAAAAAAGTGGACATAAAGAAATACAAAGAAAATGAATGAAAAACGTTGTGCGTGAAAAGCGTGGAAAAGGTACCTGTCCGTGAAAGAAGAAGATGTGCGTGATAAGGATAATCACGAAGCAAAATCTACACTGACATGAAAGTAAAATAAATAAGGCAACAATCAGTGAAAAAAGTGGACATTCGTACAAAATGTGAACATAAAGAAATACAAAGGACAGGAATGACAAAAGATGTGCGTGAAAAGGGTTTAAAATGTACCAGACCGTGAAAGCAGAAGATGTGCGTGAAAAGGATAAGCACGAAGAAAAATGTACACTAACGTGAAAGAAAAACAGATAGGCAACAATCCGTGAAAAAAGTGGACATGCGTGGAGAAAGTGGACATAAACAATACAAAATAAAGGAATGAAAAAGATGGATGTGCGTGAGAAGCGTTGAAAAGGTTCCAGTGCGAGAAAGAAGATGGTAGACTGACGTGAAAGAAAAATAGATAAGGCACCAATCCGTGAAAAAAGTTGACAGACCTAAAAAAGTAGACATAAAGAAATACAAAGAAAAGGAACGAAAAAACATGTGCGGGAAAAGGGTTGAAAAGGTACTAGTCCTTGGAAGAAGAAGATGTACGCGAAAAAGATAATTACGAACAAAAATGTACACTTACGTGAAACAAATAAAAGAGATAAGGCACTAATCCGTGTAAAAAGTGGACATGGGGGAAAAGATGTCAAATTTAGCAATACAAAGGAAAGGAATGACAAACGAAGATGCGCGTGAAAAGGGTTAAAAAGGTACCAGTATGTGAAAGCAGAAGATGTGCGTGAAAAGGTTGATCACGAAGAAAAATGTACACTGACGTGAAAGACAAATAGATAAGGCAACAATCCGTGAAACAAAAGTGGACATGCGTGAAAAAATAGACATAAAGAAATACTAAGAAAAGGAATGAAAAAAGAAGATGTGCATGTAAAGGGTTGTAAAGGTACCTGTCCGTGAAGAAGAAGATGTGCGTGATACGGATAATCACGAATGAAATGTACAATGACGTGAAAGAAAAATAAATAAGGCAACAATCCGTGAAAAAAGTGGACATCCGTGAAAAAGTGGACATAAAGAAATACAAAGAAAAGGAATGAAAAAAGAAGATGTGCTTGAAAAGGGTTGTAAAGGTACCAGTCCGTGAAAGCAGAAGATGTGCGTGAAAAGGATTGTCAAGAAGAAAAAAGTACACTGACGTGGAAGAAAATCAGATAAGGCAACAATCCGTGAAAAAAGTGGACATGCGTGTGAAAAGTGGACATAAAGAAATGAAAAAAAAAGGAAGGAAAAATATGGAGGTGCGTGAAAAGTGTTAAAAAGGTAACAGTCCGAGAAAGAAGAAGATATGCGTGAAAAGGATAATCCCGAAGAGAAATGTACACTGACGTGAAAGAAAAACAGATATGGTAACAATCCGTGAAAAAAGTGGACATGCGTGAAAAAAGTAGACATAAAGAAATACAAAGAAAAGGAATGAAAAAAGATGTATTCGAAAAGGGTTGAAAAGGTACCTGTCCGTGAAAGAAGATGTGCATGATAAGGATAATCACGAAGAAAAATATACACTGACGTGAAAGAAAAGTAGATAAGGCAACAATCCGTGAAAAAAAGTGGACAACCGTGAAAAAGTGGACATAAAGAAATACAAAGGAAAGGAATGAAACAAAAAGATGTGCGTGAAAAGGGTTGAAAAGGTACCAGTCCGTGAAAGCATAAGATGTGCGAGAAAAGGACACTCACAAAGAAAAATGTACACTGACGTGAAAGGAAAACAGATAAGGCAACAATCCCTGAAAAAGTGGACATGCGTGAAAGAAGTGGACATAATGAAATGCAAAATAAAGGAATGAAAAAGATGGATGTGCGTGAAAGGGATGAGTGGGTGAATTCTGGTTTAACGTCGCTTTCAACAATTTTTCAGTCATATCACGACGGTGTTTGGTTGCGACAGGGAGCTCAACGCTCGCTTTTATAGCGCTGCCTCACTGAAGTATCATGTCCCAGACACATTACATGATACCACACCCAGTCACATTATCCTGACACTGGGTCGACCAGTCCTAGCTCTACCCCGTAAATCGGAGTGCCAAGCGAGGAGCAGCTAGTGCCATTCTTTACGACTTTAGTATGTCGCGGCCCGGGATCGAAACCGAGACCTCCCGTTCCCCGGAGCGGACACTATACCAACTGAGATATCGGGGCCGTTAAAAGGGTTGAAATGGTACCAGTCCGAGAAAGAAGAAGATGAGCGTGATAAGGATAATCCCAAAGAAAAATGTAGACTGACGTGAAAGAAAAATAGATTAGGCACCAATCCGTGAAAAAAGTGGACATGCGTGAAAAAAGTAGACATAAAGAAATAAAAAGAAAAGGAATGAAAAAAGAAGATGTGCGTGAAAAGGGTTGAAAAGGTACCAGTCCGTGAAAGAAGAAGTTGTGCGAGAAAAGGATAATCACGAAGAAAAATGTACACTGACGTGTAAGAAAAATAGATAAGGCAACACTCCGTGAAAAAAGTGGACATGCGTGAAAAAAGGGACATAAAGAATGACATAGAAAAGGAATGAAAAAAGAAGCTGTGCGTGAAAAGGGTTGAAAAGGTACCTGTCCGTGAAAGAAGAAGATGTGCGTGAAAAGGATAATCAAGAAGAAAAATGTACACTGACATGAAAGAAAAAAAGATAAGGCAACAATCCGTATAAAAATGGACATCCGTGAAAAAAGTGGACATAAAGAAATACAAAGAAAAGGAATGAAAAAAGAAGATGTGCGTGTAAAGGGTTGTGAAGGTACCTGTCCGTGAAGAAGAAGATGTGCGTGATACGGATAATCACGAATGAAATGTACAATGACGTGAAAGAAAAATAAATAAGGCAACAATCCGTGAAAAAAGTGGACATCCGTGAAAAAGTGGACATAAAGAAATACAAAGAAAAGGAATGAAAAAAGAAGATGTGCTTGAAAAGGGTTGTAAAGGTACCAGTCCGTGAAAGCAGAAGATGTGCGTGAAAAGGATTGTCAAGAAGAAAAAAGTACACTGACGTGGAAGAAAATCAGATAAGGCAACAATCCGTGAAAAAAGTGGACATGCGTGTGAAAAGTGGACATAAAGAAATGAAAAAAAAGGAAGGAAAAATATGGAGGTGCGTGAAAAGTGTTAAAAAGGTAACACTCCGAGAAAGAAGAAGATATGCGTGAAAAGGATAATCCCGAAGAGAAATGTACACTGACGTGAAAGAAAAACAGATATGGTAACAATCCGTGAAAAAAGTGGACATGCGTGAAAAAAGTAGACATAAAGAAATACAAAGAAAAGGAATGAAAAAAGATGTATTCGAAAAGGGTTGAAAAGGTACCTGTCCGTGAAAGAAGATGTGCATGATAAGGATAATCACGAAGAAAAATATACACTGACGTGAAAGAAAAGTAGATAAGGCAACAATCCGTGAAAAAAGTGGACAACCGTGAAAAAGTGGACATAAAGAAATACAAAGGAAAGGAATGAAACAAGAAGATGTGCGTGAAAAGGGTTGAAAAGGTACCAGTCCGTGAAAGCAGAAGATGTGCGAGAAAAGGACACTCACAAAGAAAAATGTACACTGACGTGAAAGGAAAACAGATAAGGCAACAATCCCTGAAAAAGTGGACATGCGTGAAAGAAGTGGACATAATGAAATGCAAAATAAAGGAATGAAAAAGATGGATGTGCGTGAAAGGGATGAGTGGGTGAATTCTGGTTTAACGTCGCTTTCAACAATTTTTCAGTCATATCACGACGGTGTTTGGTTGCGACAGGGAGCTCAACGCTCGCTTTTATAGCGCTGCCTCACTGAAGTATCATGTCCCAGACACATTACATGATACCACACCCAGACACATTATCCTGACACTGGGTCGACCAGTCCTAGCTCTACCCCGTAAATCGGAGTGCCAAGCGAGGAGCAGCTAGTGCCATTCTTAACGACTTTAGTATGTCGCGGCCCGGGATCGAAACCGAGACCTCCCGTTCCCCGGAGCGGACACTATACCAACTGAGATATCGGGGCCGTTAAAAGGGTTGAAATGGTACCAGTCCGAGAAAGAAGAAGATGAGCGTGATAAGGATAATCCCAAAGAAAAATGTAGACTGACGTGAAAGAAAAATAGATTAGGCACCAATCCGTGAAAAAAGTGGACATGCGTGAAAAAAGTAGACATAAAGAAATAAAAAGAAAAGGAATGAAAAAAGAAGATGTGCGTGAAAAGGGTTGAAAAGGTACCAGTCCGTGAAAGAAGAAGTTGTGCGAGAAAAGGATAATCACGAAGAAAAATGTACACTAACGTGTAAGAAAAATAGATAAGGCAACACTCCGTGAAAAAAGTGGACATGCGTGAAAAAAGGGACATAAAGAATGACATAGAAAAGGAATGAAAAAAGAAGCTGTGCGTGAAAAGGGTTGAAAAGGTACCTGTCCGTGAAAGAAGAAGATGTGCGTGATATGGATAATCACGAACAAAAATGTACACTTACGAGAAAGAAACATACATGTAGATAAGTCAACAATCCGTTAAAAAAAGGACATATAGAAATACAAAGGAAAGGAACGAAAAAGAAGATGTGCGTGAAAAGGGTTGAAAAGGTGCCAGTACGTGAAAGCAGAAGATGTGCGTGAAAAAGATAATCACGAAGAAAAATGTTCACTGACGTGAGAGAAAACAGATAAGGCAACAGTCCGTGAAAAAAGTGGACATGCGTGAAAAAGTGGACATGCGTGAAAAAGTGGACATGCGTGAAAAAAGTAGACATAAAGAAATAAAAAGAAAAGGAATGAAAAAAGAAGATGTGCGTGAAAAGGGTTGAAAAGGTACCAGTCCGTGAAAGAAGAAGTTGTGCGAGAAAAGGATAATCACGAAGAAAAATGTACACTAACGTGTAAGAAAAATAGATAAGGCAACACTCCGTGAAAAAAGTGGACATGCGTGAAAAAAGGGACATAAAGAATGACATAGAAAAGGAATGAAAAAAGAAGCTGTGCGTGAAAAGGGTTGAAAAGGTACCTGTCCGTGAAAGAAGAAGATGTGCGTGATATGGATAATCACGAACAAAAATGTACACTTACGAGAAAGAAACATACATGTAGATAAGTCAACAATCCGTTAAAAAAAGGACATATAGAAATACAAAGGAAAGGAACGAAAAAGAAGATGTGCGTGAAAAGGGTTGAAAAGGTGCCAGTACGTGAAAGCAGAAGATGTGCGTGAAAAAGATAATCACGAAGAAAAATGTTCACTGACGTGAGAGAAAACAGATAAGGCAACAGTCCGTGAAAAAAGTGGACATGCGTGAAAAAGTGGACATGCGTGAAAAAGTGGACATGCGTGAAAAAAGTGGACATAAGGAAATACAAAATAATGGAATAAAAAAGATGGACGTGGGTGAAGAGGGCTGAAAAGGTACCAGTCTGAGAAAAATGAAGATGCACGTGAAAAGGATAATCCCGAAGAAAAAATGTAGACTGACGTGAATGAAAAATAGGTAAGGCAACAATCCGTGAAAAAAGTGGAGATGCGTGAAAAAAGTGGACAAAAATAAGGGAAAAATAAAGGAATGAAAAAGATGGATGTGCGTGAAAAGTGTTAAAAAAGTACCTGTCAGAGAAAGAAGAATCCCGAAGAAACATGAAGACTGACGTGAAAGAATAATATATAAGGCACCTATCCGTGACAAAAGTGGACAGGCATGAAAATAGTAGTCATTAAGAAATATAAAGAAAAGGAATGAAAAAAGAAGATGTTCGTGAAAAGAGTTGGATATGTACCAACCCGTGAAAGGAGAAGATGTGCGTGAAAAGGATACTCAAGAAGAAAAATGAACAATGTAGTGAAAGAAAAATAGATAAGGCAACACTCCGTGAAAAAAGTGGACATGCGTGAAAAAAGTGGACATAAAGAAATACAATGAAAAGGAATGAAAAATTAAAGTTGTGCGTGTAAAGGGTTAAGAAGGTACCTGTCCGTGAAAGAAGAAGATGTGCGTGATAAGGATAATCACGAAGAAAATGTACCCTGACGTGAAAGAAAAATAGATAAGGCAACTATCCATGAAAAAAGTGGACATCCGTGAAAAAAGTGGACATAAAGAAATACAAAGAAAAGGAATGAACGAAGAAGATGTGCGTAAAAAGGGTTGTAAAGGTACTAGTCCGTGAAGCAGAAGATGTGCGTGAAAAGGATTATCAAGAAGAAAATTGTACACTGACGTGGAAGAAAATCAGATAAGGCAACAACCCGTGAAAAAAGTGGACATGCGTGAAAAAAGTGGACATTAAGAAATGCAAAGTCAAGGAAGAAAAAAGATGGATATGCGTGAAAAGTGTTAAAAAGGTAACAGTCCGAGAAAGAAGAGGATGTGCGTGAAAAGGATAATTCCGAAGATAAATGTACACTGACGTGAAAGAAAAACAGATATGGTAACAATCCGTGAAAAAGTGGTCATCCGTGAAAAAGTGGACATCAAGAAATGCAAAATGAAGGAATGAAAAAAGATGGATGTGCGTGAAATAGGGTTGACATGCGTGAAAAAAGTAGACATAGAGAAATACTAAGAAAAGGAATGAAAAACGATGTGCGTGAAAAGGGTTGAAAAGGTACCAGTCCGTGAAAGAAGAAGTTGTGCGTGAAAAGGATAATCGGGAAGAAAAATGTACACTGACGTGAAAGAAAACTAGATAAGGCAACACTCCATGAAAGAAGTGGACATCCGTGAAAAAAGTGGACATAAAGAATTACAAAGAAAAGGAATGAATAGATGTGCGTGAAAAGGGGTGAAAAGGTAGCAGTGCGTGAAAGCAGACAATGTGCGTGAAAAGGATAATCACGAAGAAAAATGTTCACTGACGTGAGAGAAAAACAGATTTGGCAACAATCCGTGAAAAAAGTGGACATGCGTGAAAAAAAATTGGACTTAAAGAAATACAAAATAAAAGAATCAAAAAGATGGATGTGCGTGAAAAGGGTTGAAAAGGTACCAGTCCGAGAAAGAAGAAGATGCGCACGAAAAGGATAATCCCGAGAAAAATGTAGACTGACGTGAAAGAAAAAGATGTAAGGCAACAATCCGTGAAAAAAGTGGAGATGTGTGACAAAAGTGGACATAAAGAAATGCTAAATAAAGGAATGAAAAAAGATGGATGTGCGTGAAAAGGGTTGAAAAGGTACCTGTCCGAGAAAGAAGAAGATGCGCGTGAAAAGAATAATCCCGAAGAAAAATGTAGACTGACGTGACAGAATAATATATAAGGCATCAATCCGTGACAAAAATGGACAGGCGTGAAAAAGTAGTCATAAAGAAATATAAAGAAAAGGAATGAAAAAAGAAGATGTGCGTGAAAAGGGTTGAAAATGTACCAGCCTGAGAAAGAAGAAGCTGTGCATGAAAAGGATAATCAAGAAGACAAATGTAAACTGAGGTGAAAGAAAAATAGATAAGGCAACAATCCGTGAAAAAAAGTGGACATCCGTGAAAAAAGTGGACATAAAGAAATACAAAGAAAAGGAATGAAAGCAGAAGATGTGCGTGAAAAGGATTATCAAGAAGAAAATTGTACACGGACTTAGAAGAAAATGTGATAAGGCAACACTCCGTGAAAAAAGTGGACATGCGTGAAAAAGTGGACATAAAGAAATGCACAGTAAAGGACGGAAAAAGATGGATGTGCGTGAAAAGTGTTAAAAATGTAACAGTCCGAGAAAGATGTGCGTGAAAAGGATAATCCCAAAGACAAATGTACACTGACGTGAAAGAAAAACAGATATGGTAACAATCCGTGAAAAAAGTGGACATCCGTGAAAAAAGTGAACATCAAGAAAAGTAAAATGAAGGAATGAAAAAAGATGGATGTGCGTGAAAAGGATAATCCCGAAGAGAAATGTACACTGACGTGAAAGAAAAACAGATATGGTAACAATCCGTGAAAAAAGTGGACAACCGTGAAAAAAGTGGAGATCAAGAAATGCAAAATAAAGGAATAAAAAAGATAGATAGATAATTTATTTTCCTCCACAATTGGAGAGCATAGCAACTGCAAACAGAAAAACAATGTGACAAACAAACAGTAAACGTGAGAGTACAAACGGCTAAACAAAACATAATATACAAATATATACATGAACTATAGAAACTATAATTATTATATTGTGGTATTTTAAATACACCATAGGTCGGCCATGCCCATCGAGAAGACCACCAGGATCACTTAAATTTGTACCTCCTTGGCCTGGAATCTCCTGTTTCACACAAGAAAAGGAACATTTTGACTCTTGGAATGAGCTGATCAATATTGATTTACTAATGAATAGCAGAACGCTTGCTACCAAATACTAGTTTCCTTGCCGAAACGAAATGCAAGGGAGAGGCGTGAAAAAGTAGTCATAAAGAAATATAAAGAAAAGGAATGAAAAAAGAAGATGTGCGTGAAAAGGGTTGAAAATGTACCAGCCTGAGAAAGAAGAAGCTGTGCATGAAAAGGATAATCAAGAAGACAAATGTAAACTGAGGTGAAAGAAAAATAGATAAGGCAACAATCCGTGAAAAAAGTGGACATCCGTGAAAAAAGTGGACATAAAGAAATACAAAGAAAAGGAATGAAAGCAGAAGATGTGCGTGAAAAGGATTATCAAGAAGAAAATTGTACACGGACTTAGAAGAAAATGTGATAAGGCAACACTCCGTGAAAAAAGTGGACATGCGTGAAAAAGTGGACATAAAGAAATGCACAGTAAAGGACGGAAAAAGATGGATGTGCGTGAAAAGTGTTAAAAATGTAACAGTCCGAGAAAGATGTGCGTGAAAAGGATAATCCCAAAGACAAATGTACACTGACGTGAAAGAAAAACAGATATGGTAACAATCCGTGAAAAAAGTGGACATCCGTGAAAAAAGTGAACATCAAGAAAAGTAAAATGAAGGAATGAAAAAAGATGGATGTGCGTGAAAAGGATAATCCCGAAGAGAAATGTACACTGACGTGAAAGAAAAACAGATATGGTAACAATCCGTGAAAAAAGTGGACAACCGTGAAAAAAGTGGAGATCAAGAAATGCAAAATAAAGGAATAAAAAAGATGGATGTGCGTGAAATAGGGTTTAAAAGGTACCTGTCCGAGAATGAAGAAGATGCGCGTGAAAAGGATAATCACGAAGAAAAATGTACACTGACGTGAAAGAAAAATAGATAAGGCACCAATCCGTGAAAAAAGTGGACAGTCGTGAAAAAAGTAGACATAAAGAAATACAAAGAAAAAGAATGAAAAAAGAAGATGTGCGTGAAAAGGGTTGAAAAGGTACCTGACCGTGAAAGAAGATGTGCGTGATCAGGATAATCACGAAGACAAATGTACACTAACGTGAAAGAAAAATAGATAAGGCAACAATCCGTGAAAAAAGTGGACATCCGTGAAAAAGTGGACATAAAGAAATACAAAGGAAAGGAATGAAAAAAGATGTGCGTGAAAAGGGTTGAAAAGTTTCCAGTCAGTGAAAACAGAAGATGTGCGAGAAAAGGATACTCACGAAGAAAAATGTACACTGACAAGAAAGGAAAACAGATAAGGCAACAATCCCTATAAAAGTGGACACGCGTGAAAGAAGTGGATATAATGAAATGCAAAATATAGGAATGAAAAAGATGGATGTGCGTGAAAAGGGTTGAGTGTGTGAATTCGGGTTTAACGTCGCTTTCAACAATTTTTCAGTCATATCACGACGGTGTTTGGTTGCGTCAGGGAGCTCAATGCTCACTTTTATAGTGCTGCCTCACTGAAGTATCATGTCCCAGACACATTACATGATACCACACCCAGTCACATTATCCTGACACTGGGTCGACCAGTCCTAGCTCTACCCCGTAAATCGAGTGCCAAGCGAGGAGCAGCTAGTGCCATTCTTAACGACTTTAGTATGTCGCGGCCCGGGATCGAAACCGAGACCTCCCGTTCCCCAGAGCGGACACTCTACCAACTGAGATATCGGGGCCGGTAAAAGGGTTGAAATGGTACCAGTTCGAGAAAGAAGAAGATGAGCGTGATAAGGATAATCCCAAAGAAAAATGTAGACTGACGTGAAAGAAAAATAGATTAGGCACCAATCCGTGAAAAAATGGACATGCGTGAAAAAAGTAGACATAAAGAAATAAAAAGAAAAGGAATGAAAACAGAAGATGTGCGTGAAAAGGTTTGAAAAGATACCAGTCCGTGAAAGAAGAAGTTGTGCGAGAAAAGGATAATCACGAAGAAAAATGTACACTGACGTGTAAGAAAAATAGATAAGGCAACACTCCGTGAAAAAAATGGATATGCGTGAAAAAAGTGGACATAAAGAATTACATAGAAAAGGAATGAAAAAAGAAGCTGTGCGTGAAAAGGGTTGAAAAGGTACCTGATCGTGAAAGAAGAAGATGTGCGTGATATGGATAATCACGAACAAAAATGTACACTTACGTGAAAGAATCATACATGTAGATAAGACAACAATCCGTGAAAAAAGTGGACATCCGTGAAAAAAAGGATATATAGAAATACAAAGGAAAGGAATGAAAAAGAAGATGTGCGTGAAAAGGGTTGAAAAGGTGCCAGTACGTGAAAGCAGAAGATGTGCGTGAAAAAGATAAACACGAAGAAAAATGTTCACTGACGTGAGAGAAAACAGATAAGGCAACAATCCGTGAAAAACGTGGACATGCGTGAAAAAGTGGACATAAGGAAATACAAAATAATGGAATAAAAAAGATGGATGTGGGTGAAGAGGGTTGAAAAGGTACCAGTCTGAGAAAAATGAAGATGCGCGTGAAAAGGATAATCCCGAAGAAAAAATGTAGACTGACGTGAACGAAAAATAGGTAAGGCAACAATCCGTGAAAAAAGTGGAGATGCGTGAAAAAAGTGGACAAAAATAAGGGCAAAATAAAGGAATGAAAAAGATGGATGTGCGTGAAAAGTGTTGAAAAGGTACCTGTCCGAGAAAGAAGAATCCCGAAGAAAAATGAAGACTGACGTGAAAGAATAATATATAAGGCACCTATCCGTGACAAAAGTGGACAGGCATGAAAATAGTAGTCATTAAGAAATATAAAGAAAAGGAATGAAAAAAGAAGATGTGCGTGAAAAGGGTTGAAAATGTACCAGCCCGTGAAAGGAGAAGCTGTGCGTGAAAAGGATACTCAAGAAGAAAAATGTACACTGTCGTGAAAGAAAAATAGGTAAGGCAACAATCCATGAAAAAAGTGGACATCCGTGAAAGTGGACATAAAGAAATACAAGGAAAAGGAATGAACGAAGAAGATGGGCGTGAAAAGGGTTGTAAAGAAGAAAATTGTACACTGACGTGGAAGAAAATCAGATAAGGCAACAACCCGTGAAAAAAGTGGACATGCGTGAAAAAAGTGGACATTAAGAAATGTCAAGTAAAGGAAGGAAAAAGATGGATGTGCGTGAAAAGTGTTAAAAAGGTAACAGTCCGAGAAAGAAGAGGATGTGCGTGAAAAGGATAATTCCGAAGATAAATGTACACTGACGTGAAAGAAAAACAGATATGGTAACAATCCGTGAAAAAGTGGTCATCCGTGAAAAAGTGGACATCAAGAAATGCAAAATGAAGGAATGAAAAAAGATGGATGTGCGTGAAATAGGGTTGACATGCGTGAAAAAAGTAGACATAGAGAAATACTAAGAAAAGGAATGAAAAACGATGTGCGTGAAAAGGGTTGAAAAGGTACCAGTCCGTGAAAGAAGAAGTTGTGCGTGAAAAGGATAATCGGGAAGAAAAATGTACACTGACGTGAAAGAAAACTAGATAAGGCAACACTCCATGAAAGAAGTGGACATCCGTGAAAAAAGTGGACATAAAGAATTACAAAGAAAAGGAATGAATAGATGTGCGTGAAAAGGGGTGAAAAGGTAGCAGTGCGTGAAAGCAGAAGATGTGCATGAAAAGGATAATCTCGAAGAAAAATGTTCACTGACGTGAGAGAAAAACAGATTTGGCAACAATCCGTGAAAAAAGTGGACATGCGTGAAAAAAGAATGGACATAAAGAAATACAAAATAAAAGAATCAAAAAGATGGATGTGCGTGAAAAGGGATGAAAAGGTACCAGTCCGAGAAAGAAGAAGATGCGCACGAAAAGGACAATCCCGAGAAAAATGTAGACTGACGTGAAAGAAAAAGAGGTAAGGCAACAATCCGTGAAAAAAGTGGAGATGTGTGACAAAAGTGGACATAAAGAAATGCAAAATAAAGGAATGAAAAAAGATGGATGTGCGTGAAAAGGGTTGAAAAGGTACCTGTCCGAGAAAGAAGAAGATGCGCGTGAAAAGAATAATCCGGAAGAAAAATGTAGAATGACGAGACAGAATAATATATAAGGCACCAATCCGTGACAAAAATGGACAGGCGTGAAAAAGTAGTCATAAAGAAAAGGAATGAAAAAAGAAGATGTGCGTGAAAAGGGTTGAAAATGTACCAGCCTGAGAAAGAAGAAGCTGTGCGTGAAAAGGATAATCAAGAAGACAAATGTACACTGAGGTGAAAGAAAAATAGATAAGGCAACAATCCGTGAAAAAGTGGACATCCGTGAAAAAAGTGGACATAAAGAAATACAAAGAAAAGGAATGAAAGCAGAACATGTGCGTGAAAAGGATTATCAAGAAGAAAATTGTACACTGACTTAGAAGAAAATCAGATAAGGCAACAATCCGTGAAAAAAGGGGACATGCGTGAAAAAAGTGGACATAAAGAAATGCAAAGTAAAGGAAGAAAAAAGATGGATGTGCGTGAAAAGTGTTAAAAAGGTAACAGTCCGAGAAAGAAGATGTGCGTGAAAAGGATAATCCCGAAGATAAATGTACACTGACGTGAAAGAAAAACAGATATGGTAACAATCCGTGAAAAACGTGGACATCCGTGAAAAAAAGTGGACATCAAGAAATGCAAAATGAAGGAATGAAAAAAGATGGATGTGCGTGAAAAAGGGTTGAAAATGTACCTGTCCGAGAAAGAAGAAGATGCGCGTGAAAAGGATAATCACGAAGAAAAATGTTCACTGACGCGAAAGAGGCAACTATCCATGAAAAAAGTGCACATCCGTGAAAAAAGTGGACATTAAGAAATACAAAGAAAAGGAATGAAAAAAGAAGATGTGCGTGAAAAGGGTTGTAAACGTACCAGTCCGTGAAAGCAGAAGATGTGCGTTAAAAGGATTATCAAGAAGAAAATTGTACACTGACTTGGAAGAAAATGTGATAAGGCAACACTCCGTGAAAAAGGTGGACATGCGTGAAAAAGTGGACATAAAGAAATGCACAGTAAAGGACGGAAAAAGATGGATGTGCGTGAAAAGTGTTAAAATGTAACAGTCCGAGAAAGAAGATGTGCGTGAAAAGGATAATCCCAAAGACAAATGTACACTGACGTGAAAGAAAACAGATATGGTAACAATCCGTGAAAAAAGTGGACAAACGTGAAAAAAAGTGAACATCAAGAAATGCAAAATGAAGGAATGAAAAAAGATGGATGTGCGTGAAAAGGATAATCCCGAATAGAAGTGTACAATGACGTGAAAGAAAAACAGATATGGTAACAATCCGTGAAAAAAGTGGACAACCGTAAAAAAGTGGACATCAAGAAATGCAAAATAAAGGAATAAAAAAAGATGGATGTGCGTGAAATAGGGTTTAAAAGGTACCTGTCCGAGAAAGAAGAAGATGCGCGTGAAAAGGATAATCACGAAGAAAAATGTACACTGACGTGAAAGAAAAATAGATAAGGCACCAATCCGTGAAAAAAGTGGACAGTCATGAAAAAAGTAGACATAAAGAAATACAAAGAAAAAGAATGAAAAAAGAAGATGTGCGTGAAAAGGGTTGAAAAGGTACCTGACCGTGAAAGAAGATGTGCGTGATCAGGATAATCACGAAGACAAATGTACACTAATGTGAAAGAAAAATAGATAAGGCAACAATCCGTGAAAAAAGTGGACATCCGTGAAAAAGTGGACATAAAGAAATACAAAGGAAAGGAATGAAAAAAGATGTGCGTGAAAAGGGTTGAAAAGTTTCCAGTCAGTGAAAACAGAAGATGTGCGAGAAAAGGATACTCACGAAGAAAAATGTACACTGACGTGAAATGAAAACAGATAAGGCAACAATCCCTAAAAAAAGTGGACAAGCGTGAAAGAAGTGGACATAATGAAATGCAAAATAAAGGAATGAAAAAGATGGATGTGCGTGAAAAGGGTTGAGTGTGTGAATTCGGGTTTAACGTCGCTTTCAACAATTTTTCAGTCATATCACGACGGTGTTTGGTTGCGACAGGGAGCTCAATGCTCACTTTTATAGTGCTGCCTCACTGAAGTATCTTGTCCCAGACACATTACATGATACCACACCCAGTCACATTATCCTGACAATGGGTCGACCAGTCCCAGCTCTAAATCTGAGTGCCAAGCGAGGAGCAGCTAGTACCATTCTTAACGACTGTGGTATGTCGCAGCCCGGGATCAAACCCGTGACCTCCCGTTCCCCGGAACGGACACTCTACCATCTGAGCTATCGGGGCCGGTGAAAAGAGTTGAAATGGTACCAAAGTAGAAGTAAAACAAAGATCAGGAATCGATTCAATTAACTTACTCCACCCATCAAAGACACCAAAGGGAAAGAAACACAAACATTAAGCGACCAGACCATAATTGAAACCTAAACAAAGGAAGGCCATAAGGACAGTTACTATCCCACAAAATGGCCATATGGCCATCCAAAATAAAAAGACACAAGTGATACACAAGTGATACACACAGTAAGTAACAAACAACAACATAAATAAATCGCCACAGAAGAGCCGCCTTGGAACGGTCAGTGGAAGATTTCCACTGGGGGGCTTAAATCGATTTTACGTGGCCACAATCCTCGCCCTTACTTCCGTCGCGATTTAGACAAATAGTTTGTTCAGTCCGCATGAAGGCCTCCTAACTCATCAGTGCAACATCTCCGTGAACACAAAAAAAATCAAAGAACCACAGAGGTGAGACAACGGTGAGGACTCGACAGCAAGAAACCACTGAAATGCTGAAGCAAAAGAAAACCAACAGTTAGACTCCGATGGGCCCGACCAGAGACAGAGCATCAGGCACCAACCAACATTACCAAGAATTACATCTCTCTAATTCTCAAAAAGCCTTTACGTTGGAGCCGTCATAGAATCTAAGGCCTGACCCACCGGCGTGCAATTAAAGAGGGAAGCAAAGTTGCCAACCGTGATTGGGTTAACTACCATGCATGCAGTCTGTCGTATAACATCCATGTTGTACCCAATCTTTTTATATCGAAGAATGCCAGTCCAAGAAAGAAGAAGATGTGCGTGATAAGGATAATCCCGAAGAAAAATGTACACTGACGTGAAAGAAAAATAGATTAGGCACCAATCCGTGAAAAAAGTGGACATGCGTGAAAAAAGTAGACATAAAGAAATAAAAAGAAAAGGAATGAAAAAAGAAGATGAGCGTGAAAAGGGTTGAAAAGGTACCAGTCCATCAAAGAAGAAGTTGTGCGTGAAAAGGATAATCACGAAGAAAAATGTACACTGACGTGAAAGAAAAAAGGATAAGGTAACACTCCGTGAAAAAAGTGGATATGCGTGAAAAGAGTGGACATAAAGAATTACAAAGAAAAGGAATAAAAAAAGAAGATGTGCGTGAAAAGGGTTGAAAAGGTACCTGTCCGTGAAAGAAGAAGATGTGCGTGATAAGGATAATCACGAACAAAAATGTAGACTGACGTGAAAGAAACATAGATAAGACAACAATCCGTGCAAAAAGTGGACATACGTGAAAAAAGTGGACATATAGAAATACAAAGGAAAGGAATGAAAAAAGAGATGTGCGTGAAAAGGTTTGAAAAGGATTTCCAAACAAAAGGAATGAAAAAAGAAGATGTGCGTGAAAAGGGTTGTAAATGTACCAGTACATGAAAGAAGATGTGCGTGATAAGGATAATCACGAAGACAAATGTACACTGACGTGAAAGAAAACTAGATAAGGCAACAATCCGTGAAAAAAATGGACATGCGTGAAAAAAGTGGACATAAAGAAATACAAAATAAAGGAATGAAAAAGAAGATGTGCGTGAAAAGTGTTGAAAAGGTACCTGTCTGTGAATGAAGAAGATGTGCGTGATAAGGATAGTCACTAAGATAAATTTACACTGACGTGAAAGAAAAATAGATAAGGCAACAATCCGTGAAAAAAGTGGTTATCCGTGAAAAAAGTGGACATAAAGAGCAGCAGTGAGGGTGAATGCACTTTTTGTTTCAGCCATGAAAACCCCATTTAACCCATGAAGCTTCCCACCCCATTTCGACCCAAATTTATTCTCTTTTTGGTAAATTAAGCCTCCCAACCCAAACATCAATATTTTCTATTTGGCAAATTAAGCCTCCAAACTCTTAAAAAAATCCACCCCAACTGGCTGCGACATACTAAGGGCACTCGGCGAGTGCCTCGTCTAGGCAAACCCCCTGAGCCCCAGGGGGGCGGCCCACCACCCTCGCCGGCCTTGGGTCCGGGATAAGGATGTAACCTATTTAGACAAGTAGTTGCAAAATATATACAGGTAAATTAGGCGCACACTGAAGGCGTCGAAGCCGTGGCACTAAACGATGGCCCATCTCTGCCCCAGAGGCGCCCGCTCCCCCGGGCGGCCCACCGTGCCCTTCTCACCCCTGACGTTGTTCACGTGCACCTTCGAAGCCCTGATCAGCAACATCGGCCTCCCCCACAACGAGCTCACGGACATCCTCGGCTCTCGGATTGCCGCGGGTCTGGAAGGGCCGTCAAGGCCTTAAACAGCAACTATGGCCACTTCTGTGCCCCCGGCTTCGAGCAGTTCTTGAAGGCCCCGGCCCAGGCTGGCAGCGGCCGCCAACGGAAATCCCAGGGCGACGCGACCTGCTTCAGCTCCTCCCTAGAGCCGACGATCGTACCCGGCCTCGAGGATGCACCCCCCGCCCTGGTCAGAACCCTCCTCGAAGAGATTCCCGGAAAGTATTACGCCGTCAAATCTTTCCAAACGACAGGGCACGTACAAGTTCCAGGGGTCGTTTGCTCCGAATTCTCATACGGCGTTTTTGTTGCGACCCTGTGGGCTCGCTTCTTGACGGAGGCAGGGGTGGGGACAGATCCTGCCAGCCCGGTCGCCGTGGTCGGGTCGCGACCGATCATGGTGAACTTCAAGTTCCATCTGAACTGCCAGAGCGAGCGAGTCGTCCTCAACCTGGCGCGCATCGTCGAACACCTGGGGCGCGCCAAAGAAGAAGGGAGTGGACCGTACCCGATCCGTGAAATCAAGCCCCCCCCCCCCCCAGGACGGTCAGAACCTTTCGTTCAAGTGCGTGTGCCCCACCGGGGAGGCCAAAACGAAAAAGGTCCGGGTCAACATCTTTACCGTGGGAAGGTCAATATTCTGGGAGCTCGAGATTTCGAAGCCCCCCGGGTTATCTGCAAATATCTTTCGGGCCTGGTCAACTCCCGGTGGACCGAGCTGGTGGGTCTCAAGCCCCTTCCGGACGCCCAGCGCGCAGGGCTCGATACGATCCTGTGGCTGGCGGAGGAGTTTGGGGCCGAGTTCGGCTTCGGCCTCCGGGATAAGGAAGTAACCTATTTAGACAAATAGTTGCAAAAGACATACCGGTTTTAACTTTCATTCTTAATCATGCCTAAGGGACGCAACAATTGTAAGTGGCTGACTTTGGGCTCGGTTGAGTCCTGTGGTAAGAGTTGTATGGAAGAGTACTGTAAAACCGACCGCATGCATCTCCGCAAGGGTTCATGCACGCGGCCATGCGAGGTTTGTGGGGTTGGGGTTACAAACAAACACCGACTTTGTTGGTCGCATGGGTATGCAAGTGTGTGGAGCCGTGCAACCATAGCGGTGAAGAAGGAATTTAAGCGTTTGTCTGATATCGATATTTCCTATTAGAGAATAATTTGATAACTGGTATACCAATTCGCAACTATGGAAGAACTGATCAATCAAATCCTTGCAGAGCCCGACCCAGTCCCAGGCAACCATAGCGGTGCAGAAGGAATTTAAGCGTCTAGCCGCCATCGACATTTCCACTTAGAGAATAGTGATTATCCCAATACCCAATTTAGAGAATAATTATTTTTAATTAGAGAATAATTTGATAACTAGTATACCTATCCGCAACTATGGATGAACTGATCGATGAGATCCTTGCAGAAATATCCGACCCAATCCCACAGGGTCAACAATTTACCGACCTAGATGGTCAGGTCCCTCACTCGGTGGGGCTTCCAGCCGACCAGTGGGTCGAGATTCTTAACGACGCCAAAGAAGAGTTCGAAGTTGATGGTGCCGCTGCGGTCTTCTCTACATGGAGGTAGGAAGAAGAAGACCCATTTGACTATGGTGATATCGAGTGGGTCGACGGTATGCATGCCAGAGCGGGTCGGATGGCTATGGATGCCAGTATGACAGACGAGAGAGCGGCAAGGCTGTTGGTAGCCTTCTGGAGGATAGGTTTCTTCTGAAACTCAAATTTCTCCGTGAGCTACAGGATGGCGACTGGGTCGTTGAAGATAAATTCGACCCAGTCTGTGCGGAGAGAAGGAAGGGACAGGCTGTCGTCGACATCTCACGGGACACTTAACCTGGCGTGTTGACTGGAATCGATAAAATCTTTTACCAGAACGCCTATCCCGTCACTGCAGTTGCCTACGGCCTCTACCCAATCAGAGACCCAGATCCGGCCAACCTCGCCCCACTAAGAGATGGCGACCTCAACTGTGTGGCCCAGAGAGTTGTGGAGCACTTTGAGGGTGCTTTGAGAGGCCAGGATTTAACATCAACAAGGCGCAAGAAAATACAGGAGTGGGAAGAGAGGGTCCATGAGACTGGAGCCTCGGTTGAAGATGTGGCCAACCTAGAAAAAATTCTTAAGCGGGCAATTGTCTTGCGAGACATCGCTGGTGAAGACATATATAACAGCGGAAAGTACCAGAGAGGTGGCAATGGAATCAGAGGTAAAGTAGAATTCATCTGCCACAACGGCCACGCTTGGTCAAAAGACCTCCTCTTTCCCCTCTTTCCCCAGAGTAGAGAGGTCCACATCTACGAGGGCGACGTCTGGCAGGCTATTCGGGAAGCAACCCGTGGGGAGCCGATTGCGGTCTGGCTCCTGGGCGGCCAAGACAGACGGCTCTCAGCTGACCATTTCGTGCAACAGGACGGCCGCACCTACAGGACGCGAGAGGCCCAAGAGCGACTCCCAAGAAATCTGCGCCAAAGTTGACAACCTTGAACTCGCTGAAAGAGCCTTCGGCGAAAATCGTGCGGCCAGTATTGTGGCAAAGGAAAGGAACAGTTGGAAGCCAACCCCAGCCAACCTCCTTCCAGACGTCGAGAAGGCCTGTGTGGAGCACGGTCACGGCGGCCTCTGGAACTCTATGAATTATGATACGAGGGAAGTCGTCAGCATCTACATGAAGGCCTGCTATCCGGCATCCTTCCAGGGCATGTGTGAAGCCAAGCCCTATTTCGAGCGGTTCGGACAACCAACCCACCGGATGGTCCGTGTAGCCATCAATGGCGCTCTCCCCAAAGACATAGGCACAGGCTTCGCCGAGATTCAAGAATGGGAGTTTGATGCAACCTGCCATCCTGTCATCCCTGTCTGGTTCGGGAAGCTTTTCGCCTCCGAAAGTGGTGGATGGGCCCCAACACAGCTCCTTACCTTCATCACAGAGTCTGACTTGCTGAAGAGCCTCAAGGTTCGGGAAGCCTTTATCACCTTTAAGAAGCAAACCGATGTGTGGCTCCCAGAAGACCGTGAAGTTCATCCAGGGCGCCAAAGGTGCCAATGGAGCTACCAACGGAGTTGGTGGTAAAAGGCTGACACGAAGGCTTGTGACTGACCAGGGAGAACTCGACTTTCTCGAGCGAGACACCCGCCAAAGCGGTACCCTGGTCGGAGCTCCCGAAAGGTGTCCTCTAGGCTATATTCTCACGTATTATGATGGCTCCCAACCACAGTACGCTCACCTGAGGGCGAGCATGCTGGCCTACGCCCACATCAATCAAATCGCCATGCTTTCAAGGTTTGAACCCGATGATATTGTCCGAGTGGCTACCGATTCTATCTATGTCCGGAAAGCGGCACTTTATAAACTAGAGGGAGTTGAAGCTTTCAAACCTCATGAAATCCACCCAAAAGGAAAATGTCGCATCTGAAACACACCCGCGACGAGGAGGAGACACCGATGCCACCACGAGACGTGATTACCCAGCTCAGTGGCGTGACAAGGGTGAACAACTCTACATGCCATTATGGCACGCGGTCTACGCCCCCAACCCTGAATATATAGCAAACATCAAAGACCTGCCCGATTCGTCCGCGCCACTTTATGACGATCCCCTGACCCGACACCAGCTGAGTTACCTAAACGGTGGTGGAGGTAGCGGCAAGAACACCCGAGCGATCGAGCTCTTCTGCGGCAAGAACCCCCTCGTCTTCACCCCGACCCATCGGCTGGCCAAAGAGATGCGGGCCAGGGGCGTCCAGGCCCAGACCTATAACAGCTTCTTCCGCTGGAGTGGCCAGACAGACTGGACACCCGGAAGGATGGGACAGAAGTTCATTCCCCGCGTGATAATCTGGGACGAGATCTGCACAGTGCCCCGCCCCACTCTGGAAACCTTCCTCGACTGGCTTGATGGTCGGGGTGTCCAGGTTATCTGTTGTGGCGACCAGGGGCAGCCGCCCCAAATCGCCGGAGAAATGCCGCACAACTGGTTGCAGAGGAGAGCCGATTACTATGAACAGGTCCAGGACAAAAGTGCCGGCTCTGAAAGCTCATTAAAGGAGATCCGTCTCCAACCAGACCGAGTACAGTGTCGGGCTATGAGACAAGCGCTGCCGGCCTGCCTTGGAAGGGCAGATTCGTGGAAGCTTGGAAGCCGGGGGACTTGATCCTGACCTCGAGGCAGAAGGTTCGTGGCAGGGCCCAGATGCGGCTGTTCGAGCGCCACGAGAAGCATTTCCCCAACCTCCCCGTTCCTCTGCTATATCGTCCTAAGGATACTCGGCAGCAAAACGTAATGGTCACCATCCCTGGGTCCTTGGTGCTGGATGGAGAGCGAGACCGGCAGGAACTCGTTCTGAACGACGTTGTCGATGTTTCCTTGCAAACCGCCCGTGGGGTACTAGACGGCATATGGGACCAGGACTGGGCTCTTGGCTATGCCATCACAGTCCACTCAAGCCAAGGTCTCACCACCGCAGACCCCAAAAAAGTCTGGATTATTGATGACTTCCTGCAGTGGTCCAATCTCGCATATTTGGCAGTGTCAATGGTGGAGTACAAGCACCAGCTCGAAAGGGTAGTCTGTCCCCAAGAGGAGGGTTCTGAGGCGCCACCCATACTCACCGTGCATTATCTCCCAAGATTATTGCGAAGAAGCTTGTGGCCCACAAGCGACAGGACCAAGCCAATGGGCTCCGGTTTAACCTGAAGGTTGGTCAAATCCTAGAACTCAAGGAGGCACAGAACAATCACTGTGCCGCGTGCGATATTGAGCTCCTATGGGCTTACCAACCAAAGGACACGCAGCAGTTCGGTGTTGACCGGATAGACAACTCTGTGGGCCACGTCCGCGACAACATCAGGTTGACCTGTCTCGAGTGCAACCGAAAAAGAGGAGCGGCTGCGCTCAGCGCTTGAGAACCCCATCCGGAGGAAGCTGAGTGTCCGGTGGCACAACAAGGAGTTCCTCGCGCCTAAATCCGCGCTGAGGTCCATCCAGCAAGTAATACAACACAGGCTCATCGGACTTGGTCACCGAGCGGCCCAGCCTGAACACAGCAAGAGACCATATAGGATCAGTCGCTCGCCGGCGCCCCCTTCAAGCTCGCCAGGCTGGTACAAATAGCGAACGCCGACACTTGATGGGATTTTTGTCTCCTCGAGACCAACAGGACCAGGAACTACAGAGGAGGGCTTTTGTGCCACCGATCGCGCCCTTAAGGCATCTGAGGGTTTTTTTGCCAGTCAACCTTGTCACTTCACCGTTCAGAGCTGCTACGACGCCAGGCAGCCGAGCCACCCACTCAGTCGACCTTTGACCTGAAGGGATGCGCATCTCTTGAGCGTATTGGTGTCCGAAGAGCCGCTCTGCTAGGGTCCGGTTCCAGCGTTCTACGATCCCTTGGTCCCGATGGATGTCATCCCGACCGCGCCGAACCCGGACAAAGTGCTTTGCCAACAGCTGGCTGACAGAGCCCATGAACTCACGACCGGGGTCGACCTGGAGCAATTTGGGCCACCTCAACGGGCCTCGCCTGTAGATGCGAGACAAAGCTTCAGCAACCTCTCTGGCTTCTTTAGTGGCCAGGCGCTCAGTTTCTTTGAAGCGTGAGGCTACACCAACCACGGTAAGGGCGTATTTATACGTGCGCTTGCGAAAACGGTTGTGTGGCAGAAAGAGCAGGTCAGCTTGATGGACCTCGTTCGGCTTGGTGATGTCGAATTTGGGTCGTGGAACATGCTGCGGGGCGGCGAGGTAGATCTGCCAGATGGCCTGCTTCTTCAACCAAGCTCGGGCCACATCTTCTGAGGTCTTAGCCGCAGAAGCCTGCTTCTTTATGGTCTCAAGACCCCTCCAGTAACCCTTAGGGCTGTAATAAATATCCGCAAGGCGCCGATCCATTAATTTATTGTTAGCATTGTCTCTAACGGAAACAACTACTTGTCTAGGCAGCCTGCACTCTTTTAAGCTCGCCAACAAGAAATATTCAAATGCCACTCGCCGTAGGTTGATTGAGATCTTCTAACAGCTTCGTACGGGCCGTCATTAACGCCTCGTCTTTCGCACGTTGAAACAACTCCTTTTTTTCGTCTTCTGATAAACTAAGACCCTGTTTGTGTTGTCAACGAATTTCTTCTTTCATCTGATCGAATTTGTCGATTTCACACAGAATCAGGCGAAATTCTGTTTCAGATATATCATCGTCGTTCAGCGCGATAGAAATGCGGTCGGCGATTGAGTTTAGCTTCGACTCAGCCAAGATACGAATCTCGTCGTGTTTTTTGGCTTTTGTTTAGAGTTTTCGTCCAATACATTTCCCGCCAACACCCAGCAACCGACACACAATCGCCCCAGCTCCAAGGCCAATGGCGACAGGCGTCGCGATTAGGTTGACAAGAGCCCGACGCCAGAAGCAGCCAGCCCTACGCTAGTCGCAGTTTGCGCGGTATCAATCCCATCAACAACATTAACCCCGCGTCTGTATTTCTTGTACAGCGAGGCTCTGAAGTCTCGTTCTATTTCGAGACGGAATTTGACCTCGGCTACGTGCTGAAGGCGGTGTTTGTCTCCGGTTTCAAGTCCTGGGTAGAGGCCCATCGTGTACTACCCCTCGAGCTGGGTGGGTTTAAATAGACTTACTGGCTAATAACGACAAAAGCTTGTCTCTTGTGAGAGCACCGGGCGTAAATCACAGCCTTTTGAGAGACACTGGGCCTATAAAAATATTATGTATATCTAAATGACGGTATTCAGCTTGGTGTTAGATTTCTTCAAGAGTGAACTGCACTTCAGAAGCAGCCCCACTTTTTGTGACTATGTGAACCCCAACCTCCTTATTAGCATGCGTTGGTGGCCATTTGAGCTTGAAGCCGGGTAACACATCAACAAAGTCGTCGGGTGTAGATCAAGGATGATCGATGATGCTGGCAAGTGAATACCAATAAGCCCCGCTGGGGGAAATTCGAAGACTATTTTCAGGATTCCCTGCCGGTTGTTGCTTGTCTTTAGCACGTTATCTTAGGAAACGACAATGTTCTTTGTCCCGGGGATATACGAGCACAGTCGAGTGCCACTATTCACTACCTTCCTAACTTTGTGCTCCTTTCCAGTCACAGCGTACGAAGATGATATTTTTATGTCAATAAGCCACCCCGTTTGTTGGATGGGGTCTGCAAAAGCAACCCACTTGTTCCCAGTGAAGGTCAGCTTATGAACCCGCTTTGGAATGGCATGTGAGGTATCTACGTCGCTGAGATCACCGAATTTCAATGACCCCGCTTGGGCGACCTCTTTTCTTTTGTAGACTCCCTCAGAGAGCTGGAAGGCATACAATCGATCTTCCTTCCCGTTCTTATCGAACCCCTCAGTGTCACCAAGATCAGCCAAAGCCACCCCAGTGCATTTTCTGACCCCACCGGGGCCGCTTGGGTCAACCATTCCTTATATGTAGGGTTGCACTCATATACTCGAATGGTAACATCTCCCCGTTGGTATCTCTAAGTGAGATAGTTAGCTGTGAAACAAGCCCTGACGACAACCTTTTGTACTGTAAGACGGGAAATAATTCAGTTCTGCCAGCTCCACACTTTTCGTTCTCGACGGGGACAGATCTAAGCAGTGTAGAGGGGCGACCGTTTTGCAGATTGTCTGAAGTACTTAATTCAGCAAGGTGAAAGTAGACCTCACGATGGACGGCCAGCTTGTGTGGCTTCTTTGCAGTGAACGTCTTGGTGCGGTCTCCTTCCAAGTGATAGCCATTGTTATTGATCAGCGCCACGGGAGGGGGTTTGAAAGTATTGTCGGAAAAGTCTAAGATATTAGCTAATTCGCGTTCCATTGTTATAACTTCTCCGGGCTTTACCGTTAATTGCAGTAGACCAGAGGGTTCATCTAGAGCGAGTTCGTCGCCCAACCGCTGAAACGCCTTTTCGTTCAACTCACAGACGTTATAATACCCGTCAGGTATTGTTTTTTCAGTCTTGTTATTTGAGACCTTATTATTCATTTTCGCCGTGCATATGTTGTACCACCAGTGATAATATGTCAATTCGCAGAGAGCAATCTCTCGCTCACCCGCAGACAATGTCCTGCCAAGATTGATTGGCACATCATCTTGAACGTCAGTGAGTATGATGTACATGATAATCACCAAAATCGGTATGGATACAAAGGCGATTACGTTTAATAGCTCGACAAAATATCAGGCAGGCGGCCTTTTCAAATATAAAGAGTCAGCAGCAGGGGAGCCCAACCTAGTCATAATGGTCGACGATAAGGGAAGTCACTTCCTTGTCAAGTACCCGAACATCTTCGATTATCAAAATCATCCGCTTACACGCAAACAAAAACTTAACGCGATGTGGGACAACACCTGGCAGCATTATCAAAACCCTACGCTTACCGCCGACGTCACAAGGCAAACAAGGCGTGGAACAGCTGGCAGCACGCCCCCTTCAGCTGGTGGCAGTGCCAGCTGTCATTTGCGGTTTGGTGCGCAACCGCCGGAAGTGGTGTTTCATTCCAGGACCATCTCCAAGCGGAGGAGTCCCTTCTTGCAAGCCTTTATTGCTTTCATGTTTATTATACGACGAGGCGTCTGCTTGAGGAGCTAAAAGTCGCCCTCCCTGGGGACGAGTCCTATTCATGGTACGATAACCAATATGACTCCAGGGCCTACAAGCGGCTTTGCGAGGAGTTTTGCCGTTTCGCCTTCTACAGATAGGAGGCAAAAGCTGGACTACGGGTGTCAAGGCCTCGGATCTTTTAGTACATTCATGACCCCTTCGGGGAAATACCGCAGTGATCACAGCTCGGATGGCCCCTTCTTTAACCCGAAGGATGCCATACGTCATAATGCGGATATTTCAAAGGCGTGGACGATGTTCATTCTCGATAAATCAGATGGCTTCACGCAAGCGGATGTCGTGCGTCTCAACGACTCGATTCGGACTTATGTTTGGGCAATCCTGGGAGCGCAAGCTCAAACCCGTTCCAACATTCTCAAAGTCAGGACGGGGTTCGACACCCAAAAGCAGTTTACGGCGAATCTCGAAGACGCCATCGCCTCACCCGTCGACATCCCCAGCAGCATCGATCGCTATCAAAAGACGTTGCAATATGCATCCACACCTTTGGATTACGTCTGCGGGAGAGCGCTCTACTTGATGCCGAGCGACATGGCACTCCATCCAGGCAATGTCCAAGGTTATAATAACCAAATCCAAATAGCGGGGTCAGACGCTGCAATCGGCCAACACCCAGGAATAAACAAGGCGGCACTGATTCAACCTGCCTCTAAAGTCGATCGGACATTCCAGGGGAAAACTACCGCACCAGCCGGGACCGATCCGCGAGTAATCGCAGGGCCACCGCCCGAAGGGTCGCCTACGTCTGCCGCGGTTGCTCCGGACCGGAAATCCGGTCTCGATCATGAAGAAGAAAAAACAGCTCTCATAGTCGCAGGGATTGGGGTTGGCTTAGTGGTGCTTTGGTTGGTCGCGCGCTAGCCAGTCCCGTGCAGCCACGAGAAGAAGGGCCCCCACGCCGATGACCAAGGCCCACAATTATCTGCGAGCCATGAAGCGGCCTTCCCTAGCGTGCTCAAGAGCCAAGAGATGATGGACCTGATGATTCCGGGCAAGGCAGCCGCGGCCTTGCCGGCAAAATTGGCCAGGGCACGCCCAAGGGACTGTAGGTGCATTTTTACCCACACCTTGACCCCGCCCTTGACGGGTGGCCTGGGAGCCTGTACATCCCCCGCCGCCTGTTAGCGCAAGCACTAGGGTCGAGATTGCTATCCCAATCGCTGTAAGGATGCTCACGATGGTAATTCCCTGCTCGCGGAAGAGTGTCCGTATTCGCTCAGCCAGCGTCTTGTCTTCATGAAGGAGCCGCCTGAACGTCTCACGGATTCGGGAGATCTGGGACCGGAGAGCTTCTCTGTTCGTAGAGAGGGATTCGAGCCTCGACTGTCTTTCGATTTCGATGTCAGAGAGCTCGCCCTCCAGTTTTCTGATTCGGCCTCGAATCTCCTGCTGCATCTCGGGGTCGTCCGTTCCGTCTGTTTCCGCCGCTCCCTGGCCAAGTGTTTTTCAACTTGGGATTTTCTCTCGTGACAGTTTCGCCAGGTTGTTCGCCAACGCATCTCGGGTTCGAGTCATGGCCTTTTCAAGCCAAGCGAGCTCTCTTTTGGCCTGGGTGACCCACGCGGTGTCGATAGGCTGATTATCAGTTGTCTTCAATACGGTCTCAACGTCTTCTGCGCTGCGGCGCGCGCTATCGGCTATGCCGGGGTGGTCCTGAAGTTCGATATTTTCAAAATTCGCACCGCTCGGTAGAGCTTTCACAGCGGAGCTACTTAGACGCTGCGTATTCGATGTGAATTCAGGGAACCCCAGTGAACTTCGCAGTGCATGTATGCCGCCTCCTCCGTATCTTGTGGCCAGTGTTGATAGGGCCAGAAACCGGAATTGTCCCCTCGTCGCAGTGATAGGGATCTTTTTGTCGCCTGGGGTCCAGTAGAGTGTTTTGCCGTCGGCATCAATCCCAAACTGGCTATAGCCGATCCTGCCGTCGGGGCGCAACCCATAGGCACGGTTCACTTCTTTGTAGAAAGTGTCAACCAGGCGCTTTTTCTGAGCCTTAAGTTCTGCCTGTTTCAACTCGCCCTGCAGATTCTGCAAAGTGTCCCCGGATGTGTTTAGATCTTGCTGGACGGGCAGTGCTGGTCCATGGGGGGGGGGGGGGGGTCGGGGGGGGGTCGAGGAGGTCGAAATCATAATCATCGTCTATTCCAGGCCCGTCTGGGTCGAACGTTGGGGTTTCGAAATCATAGTCAGCCATCATATTTATATAACAAGTATGTGCATTTGAAGGTTGTCGCGCATCTTTAAAACAGACGACTTTGTCGAGTGTCAACGAAGCTGACACCATGTCATCAAGTAAGTACGGACGAAAGTTTGACCCCTACCGGTGCCTCCGCGAACCCCTTTGGGTAAAAGGGGTGAGACAATCGGTGTCGATAACTAACAAACCCACCACGATCGGCCCGAACCAGCAGCTTCTGGTTCGATTCCCCAATCTCGGCAAACATGATGTCATCGTTCCCGGGAGCGCGAGGTTGGCCTTAACGATAACGCTGCACAGCGAAGATGCCAATCGGACCTTGGTTCAGAACCTAGGCTGCGCCCTTGTGAAACAAACCGTCATTAAAATTTCGGGAAATGAGGTCCTCAGCATCGACGATATTGATGTGTACCACTGCTACCGCGATCTCTGGAGGACGGCTTCAGAGAGGAAAAATGGCCAGTACCAAGGCATTGAAACGTCGGAAAACCAAAATACCACGAGGATCCGAATCAATGCTAGGAACGAAGATGAGTCCGTTCTAGCGGACAAAGCCGTCTCCGATGCTTTCGGCAATCGTTTCTACATCCCACTGGACTTCGAGCTTCTCGAGAGCCACATGCCATTCTACCAGAGCGCGCTTAGCGACCGACTCGAGGGAATCGAGACAATTCATCGACAAGACAATTCATCGACACGGTTTTTGGAGACAATTCATCGACACAATTGAAGACAACTCATCGACACTTTTTGAAGACAATTCATCGACACATTATTATGTTGAAATTATACACAAGCTGATAAAATGAAGACAATGTTTTGAAAATAAAATTATCTATTATCACATTTATGATCAAAATTACGAATTTAGAAAAAATTAATTCAATCTTTTGGCTTATTGACCATTTTAACCGCATTAGTTTGCCTCGTCTGATTTGATGTCGCAAAACAGTGACTGTCGGGGAGCTGCCTCAAAGTAGTTGAGGATACCATGTAGCTTTTAGGGTGCTGAGTGCTATGTAGTGGCAGTATTGATAGTACGACCACTTGAGTTGAAGGATAATTTAGCCTCGAGATTTGTACAATTCGCATTTAGATACATAATTCTGATCATGAGATATAAACCGTGTCGGTGAATTATCATCTAGATAATAAGCCTATGCGATGGACCTTGATTAATCCCACTTTAGGGGTAAAAGTTCAGTTTAACCATTTTTGTACCAAATGGAATCCTCCTCCTTATATATAGCATGAGTCCATTTAAAAATGTAGGGTTGTCAGGTTGTGTTTTCAACTAAATTTGTTTTGGAAAATAGCTGAACTTTTTGCAAACAGTGTAGGCCCTGATCAGACGCCGCGTTCTGCGGCGTCTGAGCTGAGCCTACACTGTTTGCCAGGGTACCCGTTTTGGGGTATATGGTATTGAATGGGATTATGTTTACTTTTCATATTTCTGCCTATAAACGTTAGGCGTTATCGTTGGAATCGTTTCGATTTGAGCAGAATCTTATTTAATGCTGAAAATTTAGGGGAAAAATGCAAACATACATGTAACTCACAATCAAGCTTCACTTGCCATCTTTTTTATTTTGATTATGAAAGTTTTGAATAATATTTGACCAAGTTCCGTATACATTTTCTTTTATGCGGTTAAAAGGGTTTATAAGCCAAAATATTGAATTAAATGTTTCTAAATTCGTTATTTTGATCATAAACGTGATAAAAGATAATTTTATTTTCAAAACAGTGTCTTCATTCTATCAACTAGTGTATAATTTCAACATAATAATGTGTCGATGAATTGTCTTCAAAAAGTGTCGATGAGTTGTCTTCAATTGTGTCGATGAATTGTCTCCAAAACCCGTGTCGATGAATTGTCTTGTCGATGAATTGTCTTGTTCCCGACTCGAGTATGAGCTCACGTTCAACGACTACAACCGTGTGATCCAGGCCACAGGCAGAGGTGCCTCTTTCGACATTGGAAACATCTGTCTTGAGTATGACATGGTCACCCTGCCGGAGCTGGCCCAAATGATCAACAACCAGAACAGAATCCGCATTTCGATCCTGTACGACAGGGTACTGCGGCACCGCAAAATCGGTAAAGACAAGAGCGACACCCTCTGGAATAGCAATCTCAACGTGTCCGCCCGCAGCATGAAGGGCATCCTGATGCTCTTTGAGGATGAAGCCGCACAACAGCCCTTCGCTCGCGACACAGAGGCCTTCTATAACCCGAAAATCGCCAAGGTCGAGGTCACCATCGAGGGGATCCCCAACCAACGCTTCAGCCAAGGGATGCGCTCTTACCATGTGCTTGATGAAGCGAGGAAGTTCTTCGCAGCCGGTAGCAGGCGACACCCTGAAGTGGCAACGGTCGAAAAAGACCTTGCCCTAGCCGACGTCAGCCTTGCGGAATACATCACCAGCAAGTACGCGCTGTGGCTTGACCTCAGGGCAAGCGACGACGACCGGCTCCACGGCTCCGGCAAGCGGATAGAGAATGCCAGCGAAGGTGTGACCATCCAGATAACGAAGAGAGCCAAGGCTGCTGGCGCATTGAACAAATACCTCTACGTCATCATGGATTGGTTGGTTGATTTGAGGTTTAACGTCCCCGTCAACACTGTAAAGGTCATTTTGGAGACGTTGCTTCCAATTTTGTGGGACTTTTACCCTACATTGAGATGAAATGACATATCAAGCCCTGTCGCCAAATGAAACCAATAGGGTTTATTAGCATGGACCGTCCGCCTCGTACCGCGGTTCCTGGACAGGCTTAGATCCCCTAAGCGGTTTACCAGTACTAGTGTGCGGGCCGGATTCAGCTCTGCGTGGAAGCATCATGCAGCCCATATATTTTTCTTCAAGCCCCTATGGGCGGAGGCGACGTCATCATGGATGCCCAGCTAAACATCGAAAATGGCCGGTTCGTCTCAGCGGTCTATTAGTGTTCCTGAGGAACGATTAATAAATCTCCTACCGCGTACGGCCCATTCGGCGACAATATGCGGGCAAACGGGATGCGGAAAAACCGTTTTTATCCTAGATCTTCTCGAAGGCCCCTACCGGGAGTTCTTTCGGCACATCGTGGTCCTCTGCCCCACCATAAAGTATAATAAAACATACCAGCGCCCCTGGATCTGGGCCGACCCTGAGGTATACGTTCTAGACCCGGGCGAGCGCCTTAACGATTACCTGCGAGCGTTTTACCAGGTGTTTATGGGCGAGCCTTCCTTATATATCATCGATGACTGCTCGGCCACGAAGGCTTTGACGAAAAAGAAAGACATGCTGTCAGAGCTAGCGTTCTCGGGCGGCCACGCCGACCAGAGCGTCTGGGTTCTAACCCAAAAGTACAACTCCGTCTTTTTGTCTTTTTGTTTCACTGCAGGGATCGTGATTCATTCGAAGACTGCTTGCGTGAGAATGATGTGAGAACAGCGGGCGTCGGTGAGGCAGCAGTTCGCCGAGACAAAGCATGCTAGCTTTTATTAAAGACAGACCAACCAGCTGCTTATATGGTGTTAAGTAATGTACGAAGTAACTGAAGGACTGCTAATCACAGTGCTTGGCGCGCAGCTGGTACTGCTGTTCTTTATTGCTAAGCAGTATGTTTACATTACTCGGATGTGTGTTAACACACACGCAAGCTTCTGCCAGCGCTTTCGACACTATATTAGACTGGTCCACCAACTCGCAATGAATCGCAAAGCAATAGCTATGGACTGTGACGAACTGATCGATGAACTGATAGGAACGACAGAGCAAAGGCAGAACGCTGAAGCCCCAACCGCGGTAGGAACAGCAGCGACGTCAGACGGCCATGAGGAGCCGCTCCTCGAGGACCGGGTGCAAAAATACCTTGAAGGGCTCGCCGCATTGGTAGTGGGAGGCCAAGCCAAGCAGTATTGACTAGTTGTGCATGGGAAGGTTCTCACCGCAGAACAGATCGACGCCCTTGACAATAGCGAAATCGAAAAGCTTTACGCCCGCTATGAAACAAGGCTTGGGGCAGCGATGACGAAGACGCCTGGGTCTTCAGCGCTACAGCTTTATGCGGGGCTGGCATCTATGTTTCTCCCGATACCGGCCGAAAACCAAACTGGTCTTATTGCTGACTTCGAGGGCGACCGGTTTGTCGGACACGCACTTAGCATTGCTACCTGCGAACTCTACCATCGCTATGGCATGTACTTGGCGCAACTAACTGCCGCGCTTACTACAGTAAAGCACTGTCGATTTGGACATCAATGCCCTATTACCATCTATGATATAAACGATGTCGGAGAACGAACATATTGTTGCGGAGCAACAGGAGAATCGAGAGCCAGCACAGAGTCCGGCAGACAGAGTTAAGACCCCCAAGCCTTTGCGAAGCAATACGGTTAAGGATCCGAAAAAAGTGGCGGCCGGGCGTGCTGGAGCTGCTGCCAGAAAGGCCAAACAGGATTGGCTGCTCGAACAGCTTCGGACGGCCAAAGACTTATTTCGTCCACCAATCAGCGCAGCTGATGTCAGTAGTCCTCCAAAGGAAGCGGTCTCAAAGGAACCGTCACGCAGTGGTGCAGCTTACATCCGTGGACTAACCGTGGATTATTGGGGCTTGTCTTACGGGCGGTGCACTCATGTTTCTTCTGCGCTTGCGCGCCACAAAGGTTGTACAAACGCCAAAAGTGGCTCCCCCGTTGACTCATCGACAGCGTCGATGCCCAAGCGGCTTGTTGTTTCGCAGCGACCACAATTAAAGACAAGCCCAGACCCATTCTATATGGAGTGAAGCCCGTGGCGTAGCAATAATGACAACCCCGGCAGCTGATGGTAAAATGCTTGTCAACGCGCTCTACCATAGCGCTGTCGTCTGTGGCATCGCTGTGGGATACGCCCGGCTTGGCAAGATGGCGATTGGGGGTAGCCCCCCCCGAAATTAGACTTCATACCCTGCGATGTGGGCATAGCCATAGTTGACGTCGCTCTCGCCATGGCAACCAAGACATGCTAATTAAACAGGAGCTGATACCTGCTGATATCATGAAGTAATGGCTAGTATTGCTATGCTCGTTGACGGTGCCCTGGTGAACGCTCTGGCGTTCTCGGGATCGAACTACTTGTTCACCATGTTGAAAAAATCTGGCGTTGACGAAGAACGCAAGCGTCACGATAAAGCCGTCGAAGAATTGCAGGCTACACAGGCAGAATGGTCTCGAAAACGGACCGAGCGTATTGATTTCATCACTAAGGAACTCCGCCGCCAGGGGCACGCCGTATAAACTTTCAAAGACGTCAATGACGCGATGCGCCTGTATGCTTAGGTCACCGGGAAAAATGTCAGCCTTGCTGACCTGGGGCCCAAACACCAGCTCTCCGACTTTTACCAACCGAGTGACGACCAGAGAGACCGCGATATTGCCTTCATTATCCTGGGAATGGGTGTGATAGGCTTTGTGGACTATAAACTCTCATAGAGAACTGCGCAGACCAAACGAGTAGCAGTCTGATCTGGGTCCACAGTGTTTGCAATAATGTTTTCTGCATACAATGTCCTCTGGTCAGATACCACCTTTGGGATTGTTCAAAAGTGGTCTTAAATTTAAGAAGTGGGGTTATAGTCACTGTTTCCGAATAAAATAAAGTCGTGTATCCGGAGATTCGAACTCAAAAACAGCAAAACACCCCTTCGGAAGCCTGGTATTTTTCGTTTTTTTTTTATTATCCTTTTCACGCACATCTTCTGCTTTCACGGATGGTACCTTTTCAACCTTTTTCATGCACATCTTCTTTTTCATTCCTTTTCTTTGTATTTCTTTATATCCACTTTTTTCACGGATGTCCACTTTTTTCACGGATTGTTGTCTTATCTATTTTTCTTTCACGTAAGTGAACATTTTTGTTCGTGATTATCCTTATAACGCACATCTTCTTCTTTCTCGGACAGGTACCTTTTCAACCCTTTTCACGCACATCTTCTTTTTTCATTCCTTTTCTTTGTATTTCTTTATGTCCACTTTTTTCACGCCTGTCCACTTTTTTCACGGAGTGTTGCCTTCTCTATTTTTCTTTCACGTCAGTGTACATTTTTCTTGATCATTATCCTTTTCACGCACATCTTCTTCTTTCACGGACTGGTACCTTTTCAACCCTTTTCACGCACATCTTCTTTATTCCTTTTTCTTTGTATTTCTTTATGTCTCCTTTTTTCACGCCTGTCCACTTTTTTCACGGATTGGTGCCTTATCTATTTTTATTTCACGTCGGTCTTCATTTTCCTTCGGGTTTATCCTTATCACGCACATCTTCTTTCTGGGACTGGTACCATTTCAATCCTTTTCACCGGCCCCGATAGCTCAGTTGGAAGAGTGTCCACTCCGGGAAACAGGAGGTCACGGGTTCGATCCCGGGCCGCGACATACCAAAGTCGTTAAGAATGGTACTAGCGGCACCTCGCTTGGCACTCAGATTTACGGGGTAGAGCTAAGACTGGTCGACCCAGTGTCAGGATAATGTGACTGGGTGTGGTATTATGTAATGTGTCTTGCACATGATACTTCAGCGAGGAAGCACTATTAAAGTGAGCATTGAGCTCCCTGTCGCAACCAGACAACGTCGTGATATGACTGAAAAATTGTTGAAAGCGACGTTAAATTGGAATTCACACACTCAACCCTTTTCACACACATCCATCTTTTTTCATTCCTTTCCTTTGTATTTCTTTATGTCCACTTTTCACGGATGTCCACTTTTTCACGGATTGTTGCCTTATCTATTTTTCTTCCACGTCAGTGTACATTTTTCTTCGTGATTATCCTTATCAAGCACATCTTCTTCTTTCACGGACAGGTACCTTTTCAAACCTTTTTACGCACATCTTCTTATTTAAGCCCCCGCCCATAGGGGCTTGAAGAAATATATGGGCTGCATGATGCTTCCACGCAGAGCTGAATCCGGCCCGCACACTAGTACTGGTAAACAGCTTAGAGGATCAAAGCCTGTCCAGGAACCGGGGTGCGAGGTCCATGCTAATAAACCCTATTGGTTTCATTGGGCGACAGGGCTTGAGATGTCATTTCATCTCAATGTCGGGTAAAAGTCCCACAAAATTGGAAGCAACGTGTCCAAAATGACCTTTACAGAGTTGACGGGGACGTTGAACCTCAAATCAAACAAACAAAACATCTTCTTATTTCATTCCTTTTCTTAGTATTTCTTTTTGTCCACTTTTTTCACGCATGCCCATTTTTTAAACGGATTGTTGCCTTATCTATTTTTCTTTCGCGTCAGTGAACATTTATCTTCGTGATTATCCTTTTCACGCGCATCTTCTTCTTTCTCGGACAGGTACCTTTTCAACCCTTTTCACGCACATCCATCTTTTTGTTCCTTTAATTTGCATTTCTTTATGTCCACTTTTTTCACGGATGTCCACTTTTTTCACGGATGTCCACTTTTTCACGGATTGCTGCTGTATCTGTTTTTCTTTCACGTCAGTGTACATTTATCTTCGGAATTAACCTTTTCACGCACATCTTCTTCTTTCTCGGATTGGTACATATTCAACCCTTTTCACGCCCATCCATCTTTTCTCATTCCTATATTTTTCATTTCTTTTTGTCCTACTTTTGCACGAATGTCCACTTTTTCACGGATTGTTGCCTTATCTGTTTTTCTTTCACGTCAGTGAACATTTATCTTCGTAATTATCCTTTTCACGCACATCTTCTGCTTTCTCGGACTGGTACTTTTTTAACCCTTTTCACGCACATTTTCTTTTTTCATTCCTTTTCTTTGTTTTCTTATATCCACTTTTTCCACGGATGTCTACTTTTTAACGGATTGGTGCCTTATCTTTTTTCCATTCATACCAGTCCACATTTATCTTCGGGATTATCCTTTTCACGCGCATCTTCTTCTTTCTCGGACAGGTACCTTTTCAACCCTTTTCACGCACATCCATCTTTTTTCATACCTTTATTTTGCATTTCTATATGTCCACTTTTTTCACAGATGTCCATTATTTTCACGGATTGTTGCCTTATCTATTTTTCTTTCACGTCAGTGTACATTTATCTTCGGGATTATCCTTTCACGCACATCTTCTTCTTTCTCGGACAGGTACCTTTTCATCCCTTTTCACGCACATCCATCTTTTATCATTCCTTTATTTTGCATTTGTTTTTTCACGCATGTCCACTTTTTCACGGATTGTTGTCTTATCTGTTTTGCTTCCACGTCAGTGTACATTTTTCTTCCTGATAATCCTTTTCACCCTCATCTTCTGCTTTCACGGACTGGTACCTTTACAACCCTTTTCACGCAAATCTTCTTTTTTCATTCCCTTTCTTTTTTTTTCTTTATGTCCACTTTTCAAGGATGTCCACTTTTTTTCACGGATTGTTGCCTTATCTATGTTTCTTTCACGTCAGTGTGCATTTTTCTTCGTGATTATCCTTATCACGCACATCTTCTTCTTTCACGGAAACGTACCTTTCAAACCCTCTTCTTTCACGGACAGATACCTTTTCAACCCTTTTCACGCACACCTTCTTTTTTCATGCCTTTTCTTTGTATTTCTTTATGTCCACTCTTTTCACGCATATCCACTTTTTTCACGGAGTGTTACCTTATCTATTTTTCTTTCACGTCAGTGTACATTTTTCTTCGTGATTATCCTTTTCACACACATCTTCTTCTTTTGTGGACTGGTACATTTTCAACACTTTTCACGCACATATTCTTTTTTCATTCCTTTTCTTTGTATTTCTTTATGTCCACTTTTTTCACGGATTGTTGCCTTATCTATTTTTCTGTCACGTCTGTGTACATTTTTCTTCTTGATTATCCTTTTCACACACATCTTCTTCTTTTGAGGACTGGTACATTTTCAACACTTTTCACGCACATATTCTTTTTTCATTCCTTTTCTTTGTATTTCTTATGTCTACTTTTTTCACGCATGTCCACTTTTTTCACGGATTGGTGCCTTTTTTTCCTGTCATGTCAGTCTTCATTTTTCTTCGGGTTTATCTTTTTCACGCGCATCTTCTTCGTTCTCGGACAGGTACCTTTTCAACCCTTTTCACGCACATCCATCTTTTTTTTCATTCTTTTATTTTGCATTTCTTTATGTCCACTTTTTTCACAGATGTCCATTATTTTCACGGATTGTTGCCTTATCTATTTTTCTTTCACGTCAGTGTACATTTATCTTCAGGAATATCCTTTTCACGCACATCTTCTTCTCAAAGTTTCGCGGACTGGTACCTTTTCCACCCTTTTCACGCACATCCATCTTTTTTCACTCCTTTATTTTGTATTTCTTTATATCCACTTTTTTCACGGATGTCCACTTTTTCACGGATTGGTGCCTTATCTATTTTTCTTTCACGTCAGTATACATTTATCTTCGGGATAATCCTTTTCACGCACATCTTCTTCGTTCTTGGACTGGAACCTTTTCAACACTTTTCACACACATCCATCTTTTTTAATTATTTTATTTTGCATTTCTTTATGTCCACTTTTTACACGCATGTCCACTTTTTCACGGATTGTTGCTTATCTGTTTTTCTTTCACGTCAGTGTACATTTTTCTTCGTGATTATCCTTTTCACGCACATCTTCTGCTTTCACAGACTTTCACAGACTTCTGCTTTCAACCCTTTTCACGCGCATCTTCTTTTTTCATTCCTTTCCTTTGTATTTCTTTATGTCCACTTTTTTCACGCATGTCCACTTTTTTCACGGATGTCCACTTTTTTCACGGATTGTTGCTTGAACATTTTTCTTCGTGATTATCCTTTTCACGCACATTTTCTTCTTTCTCGGACTCGTACCTTTTCGACCCTTTTTACGCACAACTTCTATTTTCATTCCTTTTCTTTGTATTTCTTTATGTCCACTTTATTCACGGATTGTTGCCTTATCTATTTTTCTTTCACGTCAGTGTTCATTTATCTTCGTGACTATCCTTTTCACGCAAATCTTCTTCTTTCACGGACTGGCACCTTTTCAACCATTTTCACGCACATCTTCTTGTTTCATTCCTTTTCTTTGTATTCCTTTATGTCTACTTTTTTCACGCCAGTCCTCTTTTTTCACGGATGGTGCCTTATCGATTTTTCTTTAACGCCAGTCTACCTTCTTCTTTCTCGGACTGGTACCATTTCAACCCTTTTCACGCACATCCATCTTTTTTCATTCCTTTATTTTTAATTTCTTTATGTCCACTTTTTTCACGCATGTCCATTTTTTTTCACGGATTGTTGCCTTATCTGTTTTTCTTTCAAGTCAGTGTACATTTATCTATAGGATTATCCTTTTCACGTACATCTTCTTTTTAAAGTCTCTCGGACTGGTACCTTTTCCACCCTTTTCCCGCACATCCATCTTTTTCACTCCTCTATTCTGCATTTCTTTATGTCCACTTTTTTCACGGATGTCCACTTTTTCACGGATTGATGCCTTATCTATTTTTCTATCACGTCAGTGTACATTTTTCTTCGTGATTATCCTTTTCACTCACATCTTCTGCTTTCACGGACTGGTACCTTTTCCACCCTTTTCACGCACATCCATCTTTTTTCATTCCTTTATTTTGCATTTCTTTATGTCCACTTTTTCACAGATGTCACATATTTTCACGGATTGTTGCCTTATGTTTTTCTTTCAAGTCAGTGTACATTTATCTATAGGATTATCCTTTTCACGCACATCTTCTTTTTAAAGTTTCTCGGACTGGTACCTTTTCCACCCTTTTCACCCACATCCATCTTTTTTACTCCCCTATTTTGTATTTCTTTATGTCCACTTTTTTCACGGATGTCCACTTTTTCACGGATTGGTGCCTTATCTATTTTTCTTTCACGTCAGTGTACATTTATCTTCAGGATTATCCTTCTCACGCACATCTTCTTCTTTCTTGGGCTGGTACCTTTTCAACCCTTTTCACGCATATCCATCTTTTTTCAATCCTATATTTTGCATTTCTTTATGTCCACTTTTTTCATGCATATGCACTTTTTTCGGATTGTTGCCTTAGCTGTTTTCATTCACGTCAGTGTACATTTTTATTCGTGATTATCCTTTTCACGCACATCTCCTGCTTTCACGGACTGGTACCTTTTCAACCTTTTCACGTACGTCTTCTTTTTTCATTCCTTTCCTTTGTATTTCTTTATGTCCACTTTTACCCGGATGTCCACTTTTTTCACGGATTGTTGCCTTATCTATTTTTCTTTCACATCAGTGTACATTTTTCTTCGTGATTATCGTTATCACGCACATCTTTCACGGACACGTACCTTTTCAACCTTTGTACGTACATCTTCTTTTTTTCATTCCTTTTCTTTGTATTCTTTATCATCGTGATTACCTTGTTCCCTGTCATATTCTTCTTTCACGGACTGGTACCTTTCAATCCTTTTCACGCACAGCTTTTTTTTTCCTTTTCTTTGTATTTCTTTATGCCTACTTTTTTCACGCCTGTCCACTTTTTTCACGGATTGGTGCCTTGTCAATTTTTCTTTAAGGTCAGTCTACAGTTTTCTTCGGGATTATCCTTTTCACGCGCATCTTCTTTCTCCTCCGACTGGTACCTTTTCAACTCTTTTCACGCACATCCATCTTTTTTCATTTATCTTTCACGTCAGTGTACATTTATCTTCGAGACTATCCTTATCACGCACATATTCTTTTTTCACGGACAGGTACCTTTTCAACCCTTTTCACGCACATCTTCTTTTTTCATTCCTTTTCTTTGTATTTCTTTATGTCCACTTTTTTACGCATGTCCACTTTTTCAAGGATTGTTGCCTTATCTATTTTTCTTTCATTGTCAGGGTACATTTTGCTTCGTGATTATCATTTTCACAAACATCTACTGCTTTCACGGACTTGTACCACTTTTCAACCCTTTTCACGCACATCTTCTTTTTTCCATCCTTTCCTTTTTATTTCTTTATGTCCACTTTTTTCACGGATGTCCACTTTTTTTACGGATTGTTGCGTTATCCATTTACCTTTCACGTCAGTGTACATTTATCTTCGTGACTATCCTTATCACGCACATCTTCTTCTTTCACGGACAGGTACCTTTTCCACCCTTTTCACGCACATTTTCTTTTTTCATTCCTTTTCTTTGTATTTATTTATGTCCACTTTGTTCACGCATGTCCATTTTTTTCACAGATTTGTACGTTATGTATTTTTCTTTCACGTCAGACTACAGTTTTCTTCGGGATTATCCTTTTCACGCGCATCTTCTTCTTTTACGTGCAGGTACCTTTTCAACCCTTTTCACGCACATCTTCTTTTTTCATTCCTTTTCATTGTATTTCTTTATGTCCACTTTTTTTCACGCATGTCCAGTTTTTTCACGGATTGTTGCCTTATCTATTTTTCTTTCACCCCCAGTGTACATTTTTCTTCTTGATTATCCTTTTCACGCACATCTTCTTCTTTCACGGACTGGTACATTTTCAACCCTTTTCACGCACATCTTCTTTTTTCGTTCCTTTTCTTTGTATTTCTTATGTCTATTTTTTTCACGCATGTCCACTTTTTTCACGGATTGGTGTCTTATCTATTATTCTTTTACGTCAGTCTACATTTTTCTTCGGGATTATTCTTTTAATGCGCATCTTCTTCTTTCTCGGACAGGTACTTTTTCAACCCTTTTCACGCACTTCCATCTTTTTTCAGTCCTTTATTTTGCATTTCTTCATATCAACTTTCTTCACGCATGTCCATTTTTCTTCTTTCTCGGACTGGTACCTTTTCAACCCTTTTTTCGCACATCTTCTTTTTTCATTCTTGTTCTTTGTATTTTATTTATGTCCACTTTTTTCACGGATTACTGCCTTATCTATTTTTGTTTCACGTTAGTGTACATTTATCTTCGTGACAATCCTTTTCACGCACATCTTCTTCTTTCACGGACTGTTACCTGTTCAACCCTTTTTACGCACATCTTTTTTTTCATTCCTTTTCTTTGTATTTCTTTGTCTACTTTTTTCACGCCTGTTCACTTTTTTCACGGATTGGTGCCTTATCTATTTTTCTTTCACGCCAGTCTACCTTCTTCTTTCTCGGAATGGTAACTTTTCAACCCTTTTCACATACATCTATCTTTTCTCATTCCTTTATTTTGTATTTCTTTATGTCCACTTTTTTCACGCATGTCCATTTTTTCACGGATTGTTGCCTTATCTGTTTTTCTTTCACGTCAGTGTACATTTTTCTTCGTGATTATCCTTTTCCCGCACATCTGCTTTCACGGACTGGTACCTTTTCAACAATTTTTACGCACATCTTCTTTTTTCATTTCTTTCCTTTGTATTTCTTTATGTCCACTTTTTTCACGGATGTCCACTTTTTTCACGGATTGGTGCCTTATCTTTTTTTCCTTTCATGTCAGTCTACATTTTTCTTCGGGATTATCCTTTTCACGCGCATCGTCTTCTTTCTTGGACAGGTACCTTTTCAACCCTTTTCACGCACATCCATCTTTTTTCATTCCTTTATTTTGCATTTCTTTGCATTTCATTCATTTCATGTCCACTTTTTTCACAGATGTCTCTTATTTTCACGGATTGTTGCCTTATCTATTTTTCTTTCACGTCAGTGAACATTTAGCTTCAGGATTATCCTTTTCACGCACATCTTCTTCTTAAAGTTTCTCGGACTGGTACCTTTTCAACCCTTTTTACGCACATCCATCTTTTTTCACTCCTTTATTTTGTATTTCTTTATGTCCACTTTTTTCACGGATGTCCACTTTTTCACGGATTGGTGCCTTATATATTTTTCTTTCACGTCAGTGTAAATTTATCTTCGGGATTATTCTATTCACGCACATCTTTTTTCTCGGGATGGTACCTTTTCAACCCTTTTCACGCACATAAATCTTTTTTCATTCCATTATTTTGCATTTCTTTATGTCTACATTTTTTCACGGATTGTTGCCTTATCTGTTTTCTTTCACTTCAGTGTACATGTTTATGCGTGATTATCCTTTTCACGCACACCTTCTGCTTTCACGGACTGGTACCTTTTCACACTCTTTCACATCTTTCTTATTTTATTCCTTTCCTTTGTATTTCTTTATGTCCACTTTTTTCACGGATGTCCACTTTTTTCACAGATTGTTGCCTTATCTATTTTTCTTTCACGTCAGTGTACATTTTTCTTCGTGATTATCCTTATCACGCACATCTTCTTCTTTCACGGAAACGTACCTTTCAAACCCTTTTCACACACATCTTTTTTCTTTCCTTTTCTTTGTATTTAGTTATGTTTAGTTTTTTACGCATGTCCACTTTTTCACGGATTGTTGCCTTATCTATTTTTCTCCCACGTCAGTGTATATTCATCTTCGGAATTATCCTTTTCACGCACATGTTCTTCTTTCACGCACTGGTACCTTTCAACCCTTTTCACGCACCATTTTTTTTCATTCCTTTTCTTTGTATTTCTTTATGTCTACTTTTTGACGCCTGTCCAATTTTTCACGGATTGGTGCCTTGTCTATTCTTCTTTCAGGTCAGTCTACATTTTTCTTCGGGATTATCCTTTTCATGCGCATCTTCTTCTTTCTCGGACTGGTACCTTTTCAACCCTTTTCACGCACATCCATCTTTTTTTCATTCCTTTATTTTGCATTTTTTTATTTCCACTTTTATCAGGCATGTCCACTTTTTTCACGGAATGTTGCCTTATCTGTTTTTCTTTCACGTTACTGTACATTTTTCTTCGTGATTATCCTTTTCACGCGTATCTTCTGCTTTCACGGACTGGTACCTTTTCAACCCTTTTCACGCACATCTTCTTTTTTCACTCATTTTCTTTGTAATTCTTTATGTCTACTTTTTGAACGCCTGTCCGCTTTTTTCACGGATTGTTGCCTTGTCTATTTTTCTTTCAGGTCAGTATACATTTTTCTTCGGGATTATCCTTTTCACGCGCATCTTCTTCTCTCTCGGACTGGCACCTTTTCAACCCTTTTCACGCACATCTATCTTTTTTCATTCCTTTATTTTGCATTTCTTTATGTCCACTTTTTTCACGGATGTCCACTTTTTCACGGATTGGTGCCTTATCTATTTTTCTTTCACGTCGGTGTACAATTTTCGGGATTATCCTTTTCACGCACATCTTCTTCTTTCTCGTCTTGGTACCTTTTCAACCCTTTTCACGCACATCCATCTTTTTTTCATTCCTTTATTTTGCATTTCTTTATGTCCACTTTTTTCACGTATGTGCATTTTTTTTCACGGATTGTTGCCTTATCTGTTTTCTTTCAGGTCAGTGTAAATTTTGCTTCGTGATTATCCTTTTCACGCACATCTTCTGCTTTCACGGACTGGTACCTTTCAACCCTTTTCACGAACATCTTCTTTTTTCATTCCTTTTCTTTGTATTTCTTTATGTCTACTTTTTTCACGCCTGTCCACTTTTTTTCACGGGTTGGTGCCTTGTCTATTTTTCTTTCAGGTCAATCTACATATTTCTTCTGGATTATCCTTTTCACGCGCATCTTCTACTTTCTCAGACTGGTACCTTTTGAAATCTTTTCACGCACATCCATCTTTTTTTATTCCTTTATTTTGCATTTCTTTATGTCCCCTTTTTTTACGGATGTCCACTTTTTCACGGATTGAGTCCTTATCTTTTTTTCTTTCACGTAAGTGTAAATTTATCTTTGGGATTATCCTTTTCACGCACATCTACTTCTTTCTCAGACTGGTACATTTTCAACCATTTTCACGCACATCCATCTTTTTCATTCATTTATTTTGCATTTCTTTATGTCCACTTTTTTCACGCATGTGCTCTTTTTTCATGGATTGTTGCCTTATCTGTTCTCTTTCACGTGAGTGTACATTTCTCTTCGTGATTATCCTTTTCACGCACATCTTCTGCTTTCACGGACTGGTACCTTTTCAACCCTTTCACGCACATCTCTTTTTTTCACTCCTTTTCTTTGCATTTTTTATGTCTACTTTTTTCTCGCCTGTCGACTTTTTTCACGCATTGGGGCCTTGTCCATTTTTCTCACACTTCAGTATACATTTTTCTTCGGGATTATCCTTTTCCCGCGCATCTTCTTCTTTCTCGGACTGGTACCTTTTCAACCCTTTTGACGCACATTCATCTTTATGTCCACTTTTTTCACTGATGTCCACTTTTTCACGGATTGGTGCCTTATCTATTTTTCTTTCACGTCGGTGTACAATTTTCGGGATTATCCTTTTCATGCACATCTTCTTTCTCGGACTGGTACCTTCTCAACCCTTTTCACGCACATCCATCTTTTTTCATTCCTTTATTTCGCGTTTCTTTATGTCCACTTTTTTCACGCATGTGCACTTTTCTCACAGATTGTTGCCATATCTGTTTTCTTTTAGGTCAGTGTAATTTTTCTTCGAGATTATCCTTTTCACGCACATCTTCTGCTTTCACGGTCTGGTACCTTTCAACCCTTTTCACGCACATCTTCTTTTTTCATTCCTTTTCTATGTATTTCTTTATGTCTACTTTTTTCACGCCTGTCCACTTTTTTCACGGATTGGTGCCTTGACTATTTTTCTTTCAGGTCAGTCTACATTTTTCTTCGGGATTATCCTTTTCACGCGCATCTTCTTCTTTCTCAGACTGGTACCTTTTCAAACCTTTTCACGCACATCCATCTTTTTTCATTCCTTTATTATGTGTTTCTTTATGTCCACTTTTTTCATGGATGTCCACTTTTTCACGGATTGGTGCCTTATCTATTTTCCTTTCACGTAAGTGTACATTATTTCTTCGGGATTATCCTTTTCTCGCACATCTACTTCTTTCTCAGACTGGTACATTTTCAACCATTTTCACGCACATCCATCTTTTTCATTCCTTTATTTTGCATTTCTTTATGTCCACTTTTTTCACGCATGTGCACTTTATTCACGGATTGTTGCCTTATCTGTTTTCTTTCATGTAAGTGTACATTTTTATTCGTGATTACCCTTTTCACGCACATCTTCTGCTTTCACGGATCGGTACCTTTTCAACCTTTTTCACGCACATCTTCTTTTTTCATTCCTTTCCTTTATATTTCTTTATGTCCACTTTTTTCACGGATGTCCACTTTTTTCACGGATTGTTTCCTTATCTATATTTCTGTTACGTCAGTGTACATTTTTCTTCGTGACTATCCTTATCCCGCACATCTTCTTCTTTCATGGACACGTACCTTGTCAACCCTTTTCACGCAAATCTTTTTTTATTCCTTTTCTTTGTATTTCTTTATGTCTACGTTTTTCACGCCTGTCCATTTTTTCACGGATTGATGCCTTGTTTTTTTTATTGTCAGTCTGCATATTTCTTCGGGATTGTCCTTTTCACGCGCATCTTCTTCTTTCTCGGACTGGTACCTTTTCAACCCTTTTCACGCACATCCATCTTTTTTTCATTCCTTTATTTTGCATTTCTTTATGTCCACTTTTTTCACGCATGTCCATTTTTTCACGAATTGTTGCCTTATCTGTTTTTCTTTTACGTCAGTGTACATTTTTCTTCGTAATTATCCTTTTCACGCACATCTTCTGCTTTCACGGACTGGTACCGTTTCAACCCTTTTCACGTTTTCCATTCCTTTCCTATTTATTTTTTTATGTCCACTTTTTTCACGGATGTCCACTTTTTCACGGATTTCCACTTTTTTCACAGATTGTTGCATTATCTATTTTTCTTTCACGTCAGTGTACATTTATATTCGTGACTATCCTTATCACGCACATCTTTCTTCTTTCACGGACAGGTACCTTTTCAACCCTTTTCACGCATATCTTCTTTTTTAATTCCTTTTCTTTGTATTTCTTTATGTCCACTTTTTTCACGCATGTCCACTTTTTCACGGATTATTGCCTTATCTATTTTTCTTTCATGTCAGTGTACATTTTGCTTCGTGTTTATCATTTTCACGCATATCTTCTGCTTTCACGGACTTGTACCTTTTCAACCCTTTTCACGCACATTTTCTATTTTTCATCCCTTTCCTTTTTATTTCTTAATGTCCACTTTTTTCACGCATGTCCACTTTTTTACGGGTTGTTGCCTTATCTATTTTTCTTTCACGTCAGTATACATTTATATTCGTGACTATCCTTATCACGCACAGCTTCTTCTTTCACGGACAGGTACCTTTTCACGCACATCTCCTTTTTTCATTCCTTTTCTTTGTATTTATTTATGTCCACTTTGTTCACGCATGTCCATTTTTTCACGGATTGGTACCTTATCTATTTTTCTTTCACGTCAGACTACATTTTTCTTCGGGATTATCCTTTTCACGCGCATCTTCGTCTTTCTCGGACTGGTACTTTTTCAACCCTTTTCACGCACATCAAGAATTATCGAATCGGCACCAATCTGCTGTTTGCCAGTTGCCTATTCATATATACTGCCATAAAACCCAATCAAATAGAATTGGTAGATGTCTGCTAGTTGCCTGTTGCGATTTCACTAGATGCCATATGCCAGTTGTATATTCAGTTGTTATACACTCAAACCATTTCAAATAGAATTGGCAGCTGGTTGTCAGTTGCTGGTTGCCAATTTACTAGGATTCGCCAATCGGCTTCCTGCCGCCGTTTGCCAGTTGCCAATTCAGATGTTATACTCTAAAACCCTCTCAAATCGAATTGGCAGCTGGCTGCCAATTTCCAGTTGCCAATTTACTAGAATTTGAGAATCGGCATCTGGATGCCGTTTGTCAGTTGCCTATTAAGTTGTAATGCTAAAAACCTTATCAAATCAAATTGTTGGCTGGGTGCAAGTTGCCAATTCACTAGAATGTTCGAATCGGCATCTGGCGGCCGTTTGCTCTTTCAAGGTCAGTTGTTAAACACTTAAACTTCCCAAGTCGAAATTGCAACTGGCTATCTGTTGCCTGTTGCCAGTTGCCAAATCACTAGAATTTGCTAATCGGCATCTGGTTGTCGTTTGCCAGTTGCCTATTCAGCTGATATACCATAAAACCCTCTGAAATCGAAATGGCAGCTGGCTGCCAGTTGCAAATTCACTAGAAGTTTCGAAATGGCATCAAGCCGTTGTTTGTCAGTTGCCTATTCAGTTGTACTATCGTAAAACCCACTCAAATAGAATTTGCAGCTGGCTGACAGCTGCCAGTTGCAAATTCACTAGAATCTGCGAATAGGCATCTGGTTGCCGTATGCTAGTTGCCTATTCAGTTGTTACCCACCAAAACCCTTTCAAATCGAATGGCCGCTGGCTCCCAGTTGCTGGTTGCCAATTCACGAGGATTTGCCAATCGGCATCTGGCTGTCGTTTGCCAGTTGCCTATTCAGTTGTGTTGCTCTAAAAATATGATCTAATCGAATTGGCAGCTGGCTTCGAGTCGCCAGTTGCCAATTCACTAGAACTTGCGAATCGGTATCTGGCTGCCGTTTGCCAGTTGTATCTAAAACCCTCTCAAATTGAAATGACAGCTGGCTGCCATTTGCTAGTTGCAAATTTACTAGAATTCGCGAATTGGCACCTGGTTGTCGTTTGCAAGTTGCCTTATCTACTGTTATAGTCTAAAACCCTCTCTAATGGATTTTGGGAGCTGGCTGCCAGTCTACAGTTGCAAATTCACCAGAATGTTTGAATCGGCATCTGGCTGCCATTTGCCAGTTGTTATTTCAGCTGTAATGCTATAAAGCTCCATCAATTCGAAATGGCAGCTGGCGGACAGTTGTAAATTTAATAGAATTTGCGAATCGGCATCTGGCTGCCGTTTGCAAGTTGAATATTCGGTTGTATTGCTCTAAAATACTGTTATATCCAATTGACTGCTGGCTGCCAGTTGCCAATTCACTAGAATTTGAGATTCGGCATCAAGCTGCTGTTTGCCATTTGCCTATTCAGTTGACTACCATAAAACCCACTCAAATAGAATTTGCAGCTGGCTGCTAGTTGCCGAATTTGCAAACAGGTGAATTTGCAAATAAGCATCTGGTTGATATACCTAAAAGCCCATAAAAACGAATTGGCAGCTGGCTGCCAGTTGCAAGTTGCCAATTTACTAGAATTATCGAATCGGCATCAATCTGCTGTTTGCCAGTTGCCTATTCAGTTGTACTGCCATAAAACCCACTCAAATAGAATTAGCAGCTGTCTGCCAGTTGCCTGTTGCGATTTCACTAGATGCCGTATGCCAGTTGCCTATTCAGTTGTTATACACTCAAACCATTTCAAATCGAATTGGCAGCTGGCTGTAAGTTGCTGGTTGCCAATTCACTAGGATTTGCCAATCGGCATCTGGCCGCCGTTTGTAAGTAGCCAATTCAGTTGTTATACTCTAAAACCCTCTCAAATCGAATTGGCAGCTGGCTGCCAGTTTCTAGTTACCAATTTACTAGAATTTGAGAATCGGCATCCGGATGCCGTTTTCCAGTTGCCTATTCAGTTGCAATGCTAAAAACCTTCTCAAATCAAATTGCTGGTTGGGTGCCAGTTTCCAATTCAATAGACTGTTCGAATCGGCATCTGGCGGCCGTTTGCTCTTTCAAAGTCTGTTGTTATACACTTAAACTTCCTAAGTCGAAATTGCAACTGGCTACCTGTTGCCTGTTGCCAGTTGCCAATTCACTAGAATTTGCGAATCGGCATCGTGTTGTCGTTTGCCAGTTGCCTATTCAGCTGATATACCATAATACCCAATGAAATCGAAATGGCAGCTGGCTGCCAGTTGCCAATTCACTGGAAGTTTCGAAACGGCATCAAGCTGCTGTTTGTCAGTTGCCTATTTAATTTTACTATCGTAAAACCCACTCAAACAGAATTTGCAGCTGACTGCCAGTTGCAAATTCGCTAGAATCTGCGAATAGGCATCTGGTTGCCGTTTGTCATTTGCCTATTCATTTGTTTTATTGAAGAACGCTCTCATATTGAAATGGCAGCCGGTTGCGAGTTGACAGTTGCCAATTCACTAGAATTTGCGAATAGGCATCTGGCTGCCGTTTGCCAGCTGTCTGTTCAGTTGTTATACTCTATAATTCTCTCAAATCGAATCGGCATCTTACGACCGTATGCCAGGTGCCTGTTCACTTGCAATGCTCTAAAACCCTCTCAAATCGAATTGGCAACTGGCTGCCAGTAACCAATTTACTAGAATTTGTGAATCTGCATCTGACGGCCGTTGTGCCTGTTCACGTGCCATGCCCTAAAACCCTCTCAAATCGAATTGGCAGCTAGTTGCCAGTTGCCAATTTACTAGAATTTTCGAATCGGCTTCTGGTTGCGTTGTGCCAGTTGCCTTTTCAGTTGTTATACACTAAAGCTCAAATCGAATTGGCAGCTGGATTCCAGTTACCAGTTGCCAATTCACTAGAATTTACGAATCGACGTATGGCTGCCGTTTGCCAGTTGCCTATCATTTGCATTTCTCTAAAACCCTCTAAGATAGAATTAGCAGCTGGCTACCAGTTGCCAATTGCAAATTTACTAGAACTTCGGAAGCAACATGTGCTTGCCGTGTGTCAGTTGCCTATGCAGTTGTAATGCCCTTAATCCTGTCAAATCCAATTGGCAGCTTGCTGTCAGATGCAAGTTGAGCATTCGCTAGAATTTGCGAATTGGCATCTTGTTGCCGTTTATTGTTATCCTTTATTGTTGTCCATCTATTTCTTCAAGCCCCGATGGGCGGAGGCCGAATATACTCAGTTGTAATACCCTAATACCCTCTCGAATCGAATTAGCAGCTGACTGCCATTTGTATGCTGCCAATTCACTAGAATTGAGAATTGGCATTTGGTTGCCATTTGCCAATTGCCTATTCAGTTGTTATACACTAAAACTCTCTCAAATCGAATTGACAGCTGGCTGCCACTTGCCAGTTGCAAATGCAATAGAATTTTGCGAATCGGCATCTGGCTCCAGTTTGCCAGTTGCCTCTGTAGGTGTAATGCTCTAAAACCCTTTAAAATCTAATTGGCTGCCTACTAGTTGCCGGTTTACTAGAATTTGCGAATTGGCATCTTGTTGCCGTTTATTGTTATCCTTTATTGTTGTCCATCTATTTCTTTAAGCCCCGATGGGCGGAGGCCGAATATACTCTGTTGTAATACCCAAATACCCTCTCGAATCGAATTAGCAGCTGGCTGCCATTTGTATGCTTCCTATTCACTAGAATTGAAAATTGGCATCTGGTTGCCATTTGCCAATTGCCTATTCAATTGTTATACACTAAAACTCTCTCAAATCGAATTGACAGCTGGCTGCCACTTGCCAGTTGCAAATGCAATAGAATTTTGCGAATCGGCATCTGGCTCCAGTTTGCCAGTTGCCTCTGTAGGTGTAATGCTCTAAAACCCTTTAAAATCTAATTGGCAGCTGCCTACCAGTTGCTGGTTTACTAGAATTTGCAAATTGGCATCTGGTTGCCGTTTGCCAGTTGCCTACTCAATTGTTTGACTCTAAAACTTTCTAAAATCGAATTGGCAGCTGGCTACTATTTATCAGCTGCCAATTTACTAAAATTTGCTAATCGGCATCTGGCTACCATTTGCCAGTTGCCTATTTATTTATTTATTTATTCCAAATATCAGTCATCATACATATGTACATAATACAGATATATATATATAGCTCGGATTGGGCGTAGGCTTGGCCTTTATTTGCCCTCTCCGTGGGTGCCACAATTAACAGAGAGTAATATAGAGTACATCAATACACTACAGTGATAGATATATAGACATTATGCTTCCAGTTGCCTATTCAGTTGTTATACTCTAAAACCAACCCAAATCGAAATTGCAGTCGGCTGCCAGTTGTCAGTTAACTAGAATTTGCGAATCGGCATCCGTCTGCCAGTTGCCTATGTAGTTGTAATGCTCTTAAACTCTCAAATCGAATTGGCAGCTGGCTGCCAGTTGCCAGCTGCCATTTCACCAGAATTAGTGGACTGACATCTGGTTGCCGTTTCCCAGTTGCCTATTCAGTTGTTATAATCCAAAAACCTTTCAAGTCCAATTTGGAGTTGGCCGCCAGTTGCCAGTTGCCAATTCCACAGAATTTGCGAATTGGCATCCATAATGTGAAGTTAGATGCAATTTGCCAGTTGGCGATTGAATAGGCAACTGACAACTGGCAGCCAACTTCACGGACATCTCTTTTTCAACGAGCAATGGGAAGTCTAGCATTTGTACAGTGGGAATTTATATTCTTGTAGGACCTAGCATGCATACCAGCAGATGTTCAGACCCTTAGCACAAAAAGAAAGAAAAACAAAAGCCTATCCTCCGTACGCAGCGCCCGGCACCGCACCATGGCACACGTTGTTCAACACGAAACCACACACCATGGAACTGGAACGGGGTGCTACGCAGAGGTTGATGTGTTTGTTGTGTTTCAGTCTTGTACATATGCTGATAGGCTTTGTCTTATTCAAGTGTCATGGCCCTTCAATAATATAAATTTCCATTGTTTGTTTGATTTGAGGTTTAACGTCCCCGTCAACACTATAAACGTCACTTCGGAGACGTTGCTTACAATTTTGACGGACTGTTACCCGACATTGAGATAAAATGACATCTTAAGCCCTGTCGGACAATGAAACCAATAAGGTTAAGTAGCATGAACGGTCCGCCTCGCACCAAATTTCCACTGTCCAAAATATGTGATGCATGAACAAGAACTAGCTACCCCCGAATACTTACAGAGCTCAGGCCTGTCTCATTATTGTCACTGTTCTCTTTCTTTCTCCTATTACTGCCACTCGCTCACATCAGAGCATTACGACAGGATTTCCTGGGTGGTAACCGGTACTTTTTTTTCTGGTGGTTTTGCTTTTATTCGTACTATCCGGTATTTTAGGTGCGTTATGTGGAAGTTTCTTCTGTTTGTGTTTCGTGAGGGGATAATGTTTGCTTTATTGGCTTTTTATTTATTTATTTATTTTTTTTTTTTTTTTTTTTGTTTTGTTTGTTTCGGTTTTGATATTTATAGAAGAGGTTTCTTTTGTTGGACTTGTCCATTGGTTAATTGGTGTTTTGTTTGTTGGTTTATCAGGTGTTTTTTGTTGCTTGAGTTGGTCTTTTAGTAGGTCTTAGATGTGTGTGTTCTCGTGTTGATATTTCGGGCGTTTGTTTACGACAAGATCTTCATTGAGTTGATCTGCCATGAATATTTTTTTCTTTATTTTTTTCATCAGCTGGTGTTACATTGGCCTTATTTCGTTTGCCTTGTTGTTGTTGTTGTTGTTTATGTAATATCCAAAGCTGTTTCATTTTGAATTTTTCGTCTTACTGTGCATGTGTGTTTTTGCATCTGTTCAATTTGCCGGTAATTAAAATGAAAATTTTTATCATTTATATGTACTTATTGTATGCCATTTATATGTATTTGTTTCGTCATTCATATATATTTTTGCATGTCGGTGTCCAGCTTTTCATTCATTTGTTCTTGTTTGCATGTGTTTTTGCATCTGTTCAATTGGTCGGTAATAATAAAATGAAATTTTTTATAATTTATATGTATTTATTATATGCCATTTATATGTATTTGTTTCTTCATTCATATATATTTTTTGCATGTCGGAGTCCAGCTTTTCATTCATTTGTTCATGTTTGCATGTGTGTTTTTGCATCTGTTCAATTTGCCGGTAATTAAAATGAAAATTTTTATCATTTATATGTATTTATTGTATGCCATTTATATGTATTTGTTTCGTCATTCATATATATATATATATTTTGCATGTCGGAGTCCGGTTTTTTTTTTCATTTGTTCGTGTTGCATGTGTGTTTTTTGCATCTGTTCAATTTGACGGTAATTAAAATGAATTTTTTTTTATCATTTATATGTATTTATTGTATGCCATTTATATGTATTTGTTTCGTCATTCATATATATATATATTTGCATGTCGGAGTCCAGCTTTTCATTCATTTGTTCATGTTTGCATGTGTGTTTTTGCATCTCTTCAATTTGCCGGTAATTAAAATGAAATTTTTTATCATTTATGTGTATTTATTGTTTGCCATTTATATGTATTTGTTTTGTCATTCATATATATGTATTGCATGTCTCAGTCCAGCTTTTCAATCATTTGTTCATGTTTATTCATCCAGCCAACCTTATTGTTCAGCTTAATGTCGAATTGTATACAAGCGAGACAAAGTCTTCGCTGGAATTATGCTTTGTTTTACGGGTTGTTACATTTGAGCAAGCTCACGACAAACCTACAATACGACATGTGCGCCCAGCGAAGACTCAGTTCAGCCTGCGTATCCGCACCGTCTGATCTGACTCTTCATTGTGCGCTCCAAGGACAGTTAAGGGCCCATTGGTCCTTCATGCAGCAAGAGAATTGTCTGGTTAGACTATATGGATGCGCAGGCTGATCTGAGTCTTCGATGAGCGCACATGTCTTATTGTAGGTTTTGTCGTACTCTAGCTCATTTTCTTAATTCTGCGTTTCATTTCAGGTTCGTTATGTTTTACTTTTGCTTAAAGTTTCGGTTGATCCTGTTTAACACTCCTGTATAATTTTGACCCATTAAAACCCCACTTTTAAATAATAAAACGTCTACAGGGGCATTCCTTATTTTTCATTTCTGCTCAAATGCATAGATTGTGGCGAGGCGGTTCTAACTAGTCCAAACAAGCTATGTTTAGAGCAGATATATGAAACATATTGGAATATTTTATCGGAAAATTTTCTTTTAGGTGGCATAATTTTCAATATATTTGCGTAATGCATATCGGGATATAGGTTTTCCACAGTTATTTCGTTCATCAAGCAATCAATAGCCGACGTCTGTAGCTCCATCGGATGCGCGTCTGACTAGTGATCAGGAGGACGCGAGTTCGATACCTGTCGGGGTGCGGCAACATTCTTTCTTGGAGATTGATAATGAAATCTTTTCTACGGCCATTGTCTCCCTTCCGCTATTTTAAGAAAAGCAGTTGTCAGTTTCTGAAGAAAGAATGTGCACTGTACTGGTTAACTGCTTGCGTAAAAATTCTGATATTTTTCGTATTTCTGAAAACAATGTGGGCACTCGTTTAAACCGCCTCGACGAGACGGTATTAACGAGTACCCACAATCTGTTTTTAGCAGAAATCAGAGAAATATATACCCCTGTAAACACCAGTTTCACTATATAAAAGTGGCGTTTCAAGGGGTCAATATTATATCGCGTGTTTTCGTGATGGGAATTCTTGTTCTAACTAACACTTTAATACTTTACTTTTCAAGCTGCTATTTTTGCTTAATTCATCTTTGCATTTCAGGCTCTTTGTATTTTGCTTTGCTGTATTTGTTGTATCTGCTTTTAAGCATGGCTCTATACTGGAGTGCAGTTTTTCTCCGTTCGTTCATCAAGCGGTTAGCATTTGCGACAAGCCTTCGTCATAATGTTCAAGTCCATAAGGCACAACATAGCCATCTGCCGATTTCTTGTTTAACAATATTTGGTTGCTTTGTAGCCATCGTGAAGTGAAGGAAGTGATCAGGAATCGATACATTTACCTCACTGCTCTCATCAAAGACACCAAATGAAAAGAAATACCAACATAAAATAGCTTCAACATAACGAAAACATCACAAGTGAAAAACCAAAAGGACAGTTACTTTAACACAACATCGCCAAACGGCTATCCAAAATTAAAATATATCAGCAATATAGACATGCATAGACGAACTATAACAATAATGAACCACAAAAGAATAGCCACCTTGGTATGGTCAGTAAAAAAGCTTTATTTATTTTTTATTTATTTTACATGGCCACAATCCTCACCCTTGTTTCAGTCGTGGTTAAGACAATTTGTTCAGTCCGCATGAAGGATTTGTAACTCATCAGGAATATTAATTTGAACGAATACAGAGATGAAACAACGATCAGGAATCATAAACGCTGGAACAAAAGAAAACCAACGATCAGGAATCATAAACGCTGGAACAAAAGAAAACCAACGATCAGGAATCGTAAACGCTGGAACAAAAGAAAACCAACGATCAGGAATCATAAACGCTGGAACAAAAGAAAACCAATTGTTGGACTCCGGTGGGCCCCGACTATATTTGTGTCTCCTTATCAGCCAGAGGCATTCTGGCTTTCTGCAGATGTGCATGTCTGCAAAGAGGCTGGGCAGTGCACTTCCTTGCATGCGACTTCCTAATTACCTTTTTCGCCGAAGCTCGCAGTGAAGTTCTACTTGAGGTAATGCAGTAATTCCTGTGTCATAGTTACAAATGGGTTCTCTTTACTGATAACGGTTTTTCTTCACGCCAGGGTCTGAGGTCAGAACTGGAAAACGGAACACCATCAAGGAATATGTCTGTCCCCAGCGGGCACACAACATTGAAATGACGTATTGGCGTCGAAGTGATGTCATCTCATCGCATCGATGCTGATAGGACGTCATTTTAATGCTGAGTGCCTGCTGGGTCTAATGGCTAATACCAGTCTGTTTAGCCATTGCAACAGCCCTCTGTTGCCAATGCATCCGCCTGTCTGTTTCCAGCCTGCATCCGGTCTGTGGGGACTACGAAAGCAGGGTCCTCGTCCCAGTCCCCGGGTACAATTGTTTTACGATGCTGTTATAAAATTAATCTGGAATTTCCTATTCATCTTTTAAATCTTTTTTGTTTATATATTTTTCAGAAAATTATATATTTTAATAATAACATAAGAGGATCGTAAAACAATTGTAGCGAATGCTTTCATAATTGATACCTTAGACATGTTATCGACGGTTAAGTTTGAAAGCCATATTTTTTTTTTTTTTTTTTTTTTTTTTTTTGAGGCATTTCAAGATTATTTCCTTCCTGATTTCGAGCTGGGCAAAGACCGGAGTACCCAGAGAAAAACGATGTGACCTTTCGTCTCGCATTTGACCCACAGTCAGAGCTCTTTACCACTAATAATCTTACCCATTAGGCCACTCTAGCTCAGCAACTGAGGATACTGAAGGGCCGACGATTACTGTCAGGTTTTTTTTTTCGGCACTCGTATCACACATTTTCATAACCGTTTTTGGCGATATGAATGGATGTACGTTGTTGAACGGATTTGTTATCATGAAGCTGCATTTTAACAAGTTTAATGTTCTCAAAATTGTAGCGCTGAGTTAGAAAACCCTCATGCGGACTGAACAGGTTATTACGGCAGAACCAATGGCGAGGATTGTTGTTACGTCAAATCCATTTAGCTCCCATCACGAAAACACGCTTATATAATTTTGACTCCCTTGAACCCCAATTTTATAAAGTAAAACTGGGGTTTGCAAGGTTTATTTTCCTTATTTCTGCTCTATATTTTGAGAGGAAATAATAAAAATAGAAGTTTTCAGCGATTGTTTGTTTGTTAGTTGTTTTTTTTTTTCGGCGGTGAAATTCGTAATGTATTTGAATAGGCGTGTTTTCGTAATGCAGAGCATTTGTTTTACCTACCATTCCAAGGCGGTTCTTCTGGTGTGGTTTATTATTGTCAAACCTCGTCTTTGCATGTATGTACTGCTTTCTTTTTATTTTGTGAGAAAGTATCTTTGCGCTTTCGGGTTTCTTGGATGGAAAGTGTGAGGTATGTTCGTGCGACATATGGCGGTTCTTACATGAGTGTTCATGTATTATTGAATTTATTAAACGTGTTGAGGAAAAAGGATAAAATGCGAGGCTCCGCCGAGCATTTTATCCCTTTTCTTCGAGTTTCATATATTCAATAATACATGAGCACGAATGCAAGATTCTATTTATCATATGCTATTTAAAACGGATCTTATTCACTCATGTTCAAAAGGAAAATTAATATTCCGCCATTCGTAAACGCGACGCCGTGAAGGAAGTATATGTAACGTTACGGGACCAATTTGCATATTTACTGTACCAGGGGATTATCGAACTTAGTACATGACATTATTACATTCTCAGACGGATGCCATAATATGATAAAGTGTATTATGTCATAAAGTCATCCAAAAAGAGTTAAGTTTTTGGATGAAGATTTTTTTTATCTTTTTTTCTCATTTAAGATGTGCAGTGTAGGTGCTCATTTGAGCAGCCTTATATAGGCGGTTCTAACGAGTACCAACAACCTACGTATTTGACCATTGATCAGAAATAACAAAAAGGATATGTAGCCAGGTAAACCCCAGCTACGTGGTGTTCTTTACATGGACTTATTCTGGTAATGTAACTTTTCGTCTTCGTTTTCTTATTCGGAGAATTTTCACATGTTAGTTCTTTGTTTAACTAACTAGCGGCTTTGGGTTTTCTTTTGTTTGTTTGAGGTTTAACGTCCTCGTCAACACTATGTCATTCAGGAGACGTTGCTTCCAATTTTATGGGACTGTTACCCGACATTGAGATGTAATAACATCTCAATCCCTGCCGCTCAATGAAACCAATAGGATTTTTTTGCATGACTCGCACCACTTTGGGCTTAAGGTTTTAATGTCCTTGCAAGAATGCGGCTCTTTTATTCAGCCGATCGTTGATCGAGGGCGGGCGAATTCGGATTGCTCAGTGAAACACACACGCCTTGCGTCTTGCATCACCCCCATCCTCAGGGACGGAGCATTCTTTACGCTGATACACACTCGCGTACGAATTATAAACGTAAAAAATTAGACAACGACAATGAAGAAACAAAGAAGGAAAAAGAAAATGAACAAGAAGAAGAAGAAGAAGATGAAGAAATAGGAAAATCTGTATGTATCTAGGATATACACAACACTAATTATTAGCTAATATTGTTTTCTTCCACACTTTCATGAAAGCAATTGCTCGCTTACAGGGTAAGAGTGGTCCCATTTGGGAAGAGATATTAAGGGGCGGGATTATTATTTCTAGTATTTTCTTTGGTTTGCGTACATTTTCTTCTGCCAGTTACACCCGTGCCCACTCCAGTCCCCAAGGCTACGAGCATCACAGCAACTATGCAAACCACACAGTATCTCGTTTACCATGACTGTGGCGAACCTTTCAGCTCAGTGGACGCCGGAAGGGGTAATCAGCATTAACATGATGATGATGATGATACGAGCTCAAAGAAGATTAGTATGAGCGTGCAGACCCACTGTTAAAATATATACTGAAAGAAACTATTAACGAACTAGAGCCAGTGTTTATGAATCACAATGCCCCCAACTGCTAGACCCTAACACTGCTTGACCCTAACACTGCTTGTCCCTAACAGTAATTGAGATATATTTTTTTATTATTTTATTTGGCTGCAATGCTGAAATTTTAGCAGGAACATAACACAAGGAAAACAAGTTAATTCGGATTGTTTTCAAAAGTTAATCAGTTCGTCTACTCATCATTCTGAACAAGCCTGTAAAGATTCAGGGCAATAGCTCAAACAGTTTATGAGATACATGTATATTGCTTACAAGCTTCAAACGCCCAAAATTTCAAAGGGGCTTAACTCCAAAAACAAAATTTGGATTTTTGTCAAAAAATAAACAGTTCATCTTCTCATCATCCCCAACCATTCTATAAAGTTTCGGGGCAATAGATCAAACCGTTTTTTAGTTATCTTGCTTACAAGCTTATAACACAAAAATATCAAAGGGCCATAACTGAAGAAAACAATTTCGGATTTTTGTCAAAATTTAATCAGTTCATCTACTCGTCATCCTGAACCAGCCTTTAAAGTTTCAGGGCTATAGCTCAAACAGTTTTGAGATATTTTGCTTACAAGCTTAAAACGTGCCAAATTCCAAAGGGGCATATGTGAATTGGATTTTCCGTCGGAAGATAATCAGTTCATCTTCTCATCATCCCCAACCATTCTGTAAAGTTTCAGGGCAATAGCTCAAAAAGTGTTTTTGGTTATCTTGCTTACAAGCTTAAAACACAAACACAAAAAAAATTCAAAGGGCCATAACTGAAGAAAAAAGTTTGGAATTGTTTCAAAAGTAAATCAGTTCATCTACTCATCATCCTGAATCAGCCTGTAAAGCTCAGGGCAATAGCTCGTACAAATTTTGAGATATCTTGCTTACAAGCTTCAAACGTGCAAAATTTCAAAGGGTCATAACTCAAGAAAAAAAAAATGAGTTTTTGTCAATTTTAATCAGTTCATCTTCTCATCATCCCCAACCATCCTGTAAAGTTTCAGGGCAATAGCTCAAACAGTTTTTAGTTATTTTGCTTACAAGCTTAAAACGCAAACAATTTCAAAGGGCAATAACTCAATAAAAAAATCGGATTTTTTTCGAAAGTTAATCAGTTCATCTACTCATCATCCCAAACCAGTCTGTAAAATTCAGGGCAAAAGCTCGAAACAGGTTTTGAGATATCTTGCTTGCATGATTTCAAAGTATTTTGCAAAGGGGCATAACTCAAGAAAGGGGCATAATCCTGACAAGAAAAAAAATGGATTTTTGTCGAAAGTTAATCAACTCATCTTCTCATCATCCCCAACCATTCTGTAAAGTTTCAGGATAATAGCTCAAACAGTTTTTTGGTTATCTTGCTTACAAGCTTAAAACACACAAAAAATCAAAGGGTCATAACTAAAGAAAAAAAAATCGGATTTTTTTCAAAAGGTAATCAGTACATCTACTCATCATCTTGAACCAGCCTGTAAAGTTTAAGGGCAAGAGCTCTTACAGATTTTGGGATATCTTGCTTACAAGCTACAAACGTGCAGAATTTCAAAGGGGCATATCTCAAGAAAAAATGGATATTTGTCAAAAGTTAATCAGTTCATCTTCTCATCATCCCAAGCATTCTGTAAAGTTTCAGGGCAATAGCTCAAACAGTTTTTAGTTATCTTGCTTACAAGCTTAAAACACAAAAAATTTCACAGGGCCATAACTGAAGACAAACATTTCGGATATTTTTCAAAAGTTAATCAGTTAATCTACCCATCATCCCAAACCAGTCTGTAAAGTTTCAGGGCAAAAGTTCAAACAGTTTTTGAGATATCTTGCTAACCGGATTTCAAAGTATTTTTTGCAACTCAAGACAGGGGCATAATCCTTCAGATTTTTGTCAAAAGTTAATCAGTTTATCTACTCATCACCCTGAACCAGCCTGTAAAGTTTCAGGGAAATAGCTCAAACTGGTTTTGAGATATCTTGCTGACAAGCTTAAAACAGAAAACAAAAATCATAGGGACATAACTCAAGAAAAAATAAATGGATTTTTGTCAAAAGTATATCTGTTCATCTGCTTACCATCTCCTACCATTCTGTAAAGTTTCAGGGCAAAAGCTCAAACAATTTCAGTTATCTTGCTTACAAGCTTAAAACGCAAAAAAAATTCAAAGGGCCATAACTGAAGAAACAAATTTTGGATTTTTTTAAAAGTTTATCAGTTCATCTGCTCATCATCCCAAACCAGTCTGTACAGTTTCAGGGCAAAAGCTCAAACAATTTTTGAGATATCTTGCTTACCAGATTTCAAGGTATTTTTGCAAAGGGGCATAACTCAAGAAAGGGGCATAATCCTGATGAAAAAAAAATTGGATTTTTGTCGAAAGTTCATCAGTTCATCTTCTCATCATCCCCAACCATTCTGTACAGTTTCAGGGCAAAAGCTCAAACAGTTTTTGTCGCACCTGCTTTAGCAGGAAGACATAGGCGTGCAAGTTTCCGTCCGTCCGGTTGTCCGTCCGTCCGTTCGTCCGGTTGTCCGTCCGTCCGTCCGTTCGTCCGGTCGTCCGTCTGTCTTTCCGTCAACATTTTACACTGTGTGTCTTGTCATCGCAACTCCTCCTACAGTTTCATACCGAATATTTTGAAACTTTGCGTGTGTTTTTGCCATGGTATGAGGATGCGCATGTGATTTGGACTTTATCGTCGGATCATTTTTGTCACTTTTTTCCACATTGTGAACTTAGTCATTTTTAACCTTTAATTGATATATGATAGGTACCTCTTGTCATCGCATCTCCTCTTGCAGTTTTATACCGATCATTTTGAAACTTTGCATGTGCTTTCGCCATGGTATGAGGATGTGCATGTGGTTTCGACATAATTCTCTAAATATTTTTTCACTTTTTGCACGTTATGAACTTAGCCATATTTAAGCTTCATTTGATATACGATAGGTACCTCTTGTCATCGCAACTCCTCCTACAGTTTCATACCGATTATTTTGAAACTTTGTGTGTGTTTTTGCCATGGTATGAGGAAGCGCATGTGGTTTGGACTTTATCTTCGGATAATTTTTTTTTGTCACTTTTTCCACATTGTGAACTTAGTCATTTTTCACCTTCAATTGATATATGATAGGTACCTCTTGTCATCGCTACTCCTCTTGCAGTTTTATACCGATCATTTTGAAACTTTGTGTCTGCTTTCGCAATGGTATGAGTATGCGCATGTGGTTTGGACTTTATCGTCGGATCATTTTTGTCACTTTTTCACATTGTGAACTTAATCATTTTTAACTTTCAATTGATATATGATAGGTACCTCTTGTCATCGCAACTTCTCTTGCAGTTTTATACCGATCATTTTGAAATTTTGCGTGTGCTTTCGCCATGGTATGAAGTTGTGCATGTGGTTTCGACATAATTCTCAGAATTTTTGTTTTCACTTTTTGCACATTGTGAACTTAGCCAGTTTTAAGCTTCAGTTGATGTACAATAGGTACCACTTGTCATCGCAACTCCTCTTACAGTTTTATATTGATCATTTAGAAACTTTGTGTGTGTTTTGCTATGGTATGAGGATGTGCATGTGGTTTGGACTTTATCTTGGGATCAATTTTTATCACTTTTTCCACATTGTGAACGTAGTCAGTTTTTTACCTCACATATATAGGCTATGGATTCTTCTCAAAGCCCTATATTCATTTCTTCTGCCTAAAATAAACTTTTATTTTTTGTGTGGGGCAGGTGGGAGCAGGTGCGACATCAACTTCACCGAAGTTGAATCTCTAGTCGAGTTACCGGCCCCGATAGCTGAGTTGGTAGAGTGTCCGCTCCGGGAAACGGGAGGTCTCGGGTTCGATCCCGGGCCGCGACATACCAAAGTCGTATAAAATGGTACTAGCTGCTCCTCGTTTGGCACTCAGATTTACGGGGTAGAGCTAGGACTGGTCGATCCAGTGTCAGGATAATGTGACTGGGTGTGGTATCATGTAATGTGTCTGGGACATGATACTTCAGTGAGGCAGCACTATAAACGTGAGCATTGAGCTCCCTGTCGCAACCAGACACCGTCGTGATATGACTGAAAAATTGTTGAAAGCGACGTTAAACCCGAATTCACACACACTCTAGTCGAGTTATCTTGCTCACAAGCTTAAAACGCAAAAAAATAAAAGGACCATAACTCATGCAAAATATTTCGGATTTTTTTCAAAAGTTAATCAGTTCATGTACTCTTCATCCTGTACCAGCCTGTAACGTTTCAGGGCAATAGCTCGTACAGTTTTTGAGATATCTTGCTTACAAGATTCAAACGGGCAAAATTTCAAAGGGGCATAACTCAAGAAAAAATGGATTTTTGTCAAAAATTAATCTGTTCATCTTCTCATTATCCCCAACCATATTGTAAAGTTTCAGGGCAATAGTTCAATTAGTTTTTTAGTTAACTTGCTTACAAACTTAAAACGCAAAAAATTTCAAAGAGCCATGACTCAATAAAAAAAATCGGATTTTTCACAAAAGTTAATCAGTTCATCGACTCATCATCCCAAACAAGTATGCTGGGACCACGTCCAGTTGGCAACCAATTAAAGCTGGTGTCCCACAAGGCTCTATCCTTGGTCCTCTCTTGTTTTTAGTATACATTAATGATATTGTTGAAGATATCCATTGCACGATACGTCTGTTTGCAGACGACACGAGTCTTTACATAATTGTTGAAAACCCGGTTGAAGCTGCTCACCTCTTAAATGATGATCTAGAAAGGATACAGCAATGGGCAAAAAAGTGGCTAGTCAGCTTCAACCCTACAAAGTCTGAATCTCTCTTGCTCTCTCGTAAAATCAATAAACCTTACCACCCACCAATTTTCATGGACACTCAAGAAATATCTGAGGTCAGTACTCATAAACACCTAGGCCTTATATTTTCTAGTGATTGCACGTGGCATGAACACCTAGCCGAAATCAAATCAAAAGCATGGAATCGGATTAATATCATGCGTAAACTAAAATTTCTACTTGATAGAAAATCACTTCAGACTATTTATTGTTCGTTCATTAGACCTCTTCTAGAATATGCCGACGTGGTATGGGACAATTGCACCCAGTATGAAGCATATGAACTTGAAAAAATACAGATTGAGGCAGCACGTATAGTTACTGGGGCAACCAGACTGGTTTCTCTAAATCTTCTTTACTCTGAAACTGGATGGGACACGTTGGCCTCACGAAGAAATAAACATAAAATTGCTATGCTTTACAAAATGTATCATGGCATTTCTCCAGCATATCTATCTTCACTCTTACCAGCTACAGTGGGAGAAAATGTTTCGTATAGCCTTCGTAATTCTACCAACATTCAAACTATTCACAGTCACTCACAGCTCTACTTTAATTCTTTTCTTCCAAGTGCGATAAGAACTTGGAACTCTCTGTCTGAGGAGATCAGAAACAGCTCCAGTTTAGCATCACTTAAACGTCAACTCAATACAAACTTAATCCCTACGCCTCGTCATTTCAACGCAGGGAAACGTCTCGGACAAATTTATCACAGCCGGCTTAGAACCAAATGCAGCTCCTTAAACGAACACCTCTTCTCAAGAAACATTGTCCCAAGTGCTTTATGTGTATGTGGTCTCGTCGAAGACACCGAACATTTTCTTCTTCACTGTCCACGATATGCGAACTTTAGAGAAGAAATGTTAAGATCAGTTTATCAGTTTTGTCAACCAACTCTCGATACTCTACTTTATGGTGACCAAACACTAAATTACAACGAGAACAAACAAATCGTCCTCCTTGTCCATAACTTTATTTTAAAAACTAAAAGATTCCAAACCAACCATAATTAGGCGATGAATGCACGTGTCATTTCCTACCGTATTAGACACACTTTCACTTCTTTTTTTTTTCCTTTTTTGATGTTAGTCCGAGAACAGAGTGTGGGGCTAGAATATGTCTTTTTAAATCTACGGCAAGTTTACTTGTCTAACCAGGCTCTTTTCTGTGATAATCTCCCGAACCGGTAATTCTCCAACAAATACACCTAAATATTTTGGTTTGTTACTCTTATTTTGTTTTTAGAGAACTACCTCGCAAAGTTAACCAAACGACCTTAACCTAAGTTATATCCAACCTTCAGAACGACAAACCTATACGTTCCGCCTTTGAAGAAATAGTTTTATTGGTACTTGATAAAACACCTTTGATTTGAATGTCTCAGACCTTTTACATGAGAGCGGCAGAAGCTGTATTGTTTTTTCTTTGTTATTTTTTACCCTGATGGATTCCCCGTGGAGCCCCCCCCCCCCCTCCCTCCAACGCTACCTTCACCTTAACCATTTTTAGTATGTAAAAATGCTACAAAATAGCTTTGAACATAGTCGCTAATTCTGTACTTACAATAGTTACTGTTTTGCATCGACAATTATATAGATTTAATTCAATGGTATTATCGCAAATGTTTAGGGAAACAGATTCAAATAAGTCTCTGACTTTCTTCTGAATCCCTTTTTGTATGATTTCAGTCATATTTGCTTTGTATTGTACTTGTAGAATACGAATAAAATATGTTTAAACCAAACAAGTATGCAGTTTCAGGGCAAAAGCTCAAACAGTTTTTGAGATATCTTGCTTACAAGAGTTCAAAGTATTTTTTGCAAAGGGGCATAACTCAAGAAAGGGGCATAATCCTGACGAGAAAAAAACACGGTTAATTGTTTTTTCATAAGGAATCCATATATGAAATTCCTAAAACACAGCACCCATGGTTCTTATGTTATGTTATGCAGTAAGAAAGCGGGACTGACGGAAGGACGGACGGACGAACAGGGCAAAACCAATATACCCCCACAACTTCTTCGAATTTGGGGACATAAAAACAAAATCCGATGATTTTATATTTCGCAAGGATTACAATCATAACACCACACATAACAATAAAAATTGTTAGAAGTCTCATATCGCATACATGCAGCACAAAGAAAGGGTCAATTTCAATAACACGTTCACACAATCTCAGTACAAAATATACACAATATGGTTTGGCCGCTTGCAGCATTGATAACTGCTGCGCATTGACTACCCACTGACAGCGAAATGGCGAACGATTTTTTTTTGGTGTTTGTGGGGAGGTTTACGCCCTTTCAAGATTACTTCACTTATTTCGAGCCGATCGATAATCAGAGTGCGTGAAAACCGGATTACCTGGAGAAAACCACCTAACCTCCCGTTGTTTGTTTGATTTGTGGTTTAACGTCTCCATCAACGCTGAATAGGTCATTTTAATGACATTGCTTCCAATTTTGATGGACTTCTACCCGACATTGAGACGAAATGATATCTCAAGCCCTGTCGCCCAAATAAACCATTAGGGCTTATAAGCATGGAGGGTCCGACTCATACATCTTTGCCTGGGCAGGCTTAGATACTCTAAGTGGTTTACCAGTTCCCGTGTGCGGTAAGTTTCAGATCTGCGTGGAAGCATCGTGCAGCCCATCTATTTCTCCAAGCCCAAATGGGCGGGGACCGGACAGAAATTTGTGTCTCACAACTGCAGATTGTTCCAGTATTGGATGGATTCCTGCTCCAGTTGCGGTAACGTTTGAGCCGTTTTGCGGGCTCACAACACGTTAACAAGCCCACGTAATGAACAACCTTCTAAATCCAACTTTATATAAAAAAACTGGGGTTTACTTAAGAAATGAATTTTATTTTTCTGTTGTTCATGAAAGATTGAACGCAGTGGGTATGAAAGTAAAGGATGAACCCGGGGTTCATGTAAACTTTGCTAGCGACCCGCTGTCATTCATACTTTCATAAATAATTTATTTCCTACCTATTATAACATTCTTCGATCCTCATCATTGGGCGAAGACAAATGCTTATAAGGCAAAGTTTTAAAGCTGAAAAAAGCAACAACAAAACAACAACAACAAAAAAAAAAACATTTGCACGGTCTTTTTTTTGACGTCGCCAACGCCCAATCACATCGTATAGAAGCATGATTTAGACTGCCGTCACATGAAGTCACTAAAATTCATGTCACTATGCGTTTATGGAAGTATGAATTACATTTTTGGGTCGATCGGTTTACGATCGATCCTAATTTACTAAATGGCCAAACGGAATTCATGCAGTTGTCAACGTTACCATCACTGATTTGGGAAAACAAATATTATGTTTTATTAATAGAACTTGAAACGTTGAGCTATTTTTATCAATGCAACAAGAACTATCTATAGAGTCTTGACAGGAATCGTGTGCTGGATAATACCAAAATCAGACGCCGCGGAATGTGCCGTCTGATCAGCAGGTTGCACAGGAACTTAACTTTTTGCTTAAAATAGTGACATTTGAGGTTAAACGTAATAGTAGTTGCTCACGTAAGGAAAGAAAAACAATATCTTAATCCAGGCCACGATGTCACGTGACGTCTTTCGGAACATTCTATTTATAAAACTGTTACACAAATGTATGCCAAGTCGAGTAATAAAGTTTCCCTTTAAAAGGAAGGCTTCCCCAGTATGTAGTTGAAAATCCGCCATTTTTGCTCGCCTTTCAAAAGTAAGCGTCGGCGTAAGCATCGGCGTCCGCATCTGCTTGAAGTTTACCTGCAAGCAATCATTTGTGCTGTTTTACAAATTTATTTTCAAGTAAAGTTATCAACTGCATTTTTTTCTCGATTTCCCACCGGCCCCGATAGCTCAGTTGAACGGGAGGTCACGGGTTCGATCCCGGGCCGCGACATACCAAAGTCGTTAAGAATGGTACTAGCTGCTCCTCGCTTGGCACTCAGATTTATGGGGTAGAGCTAGGACTGGTCGACCCAGTGTCAGGATAATGTGACTGGGTGTTGTATCATGTAATGTGTCTGAGACATGATACTTCAGTGAGGCAGCACTATAAAAGTTAGCAATGAGCTCCCTGTCGCAACCAGACACCGTCGTGATATGACTGAAAAATTGTTGAAAGCGACGTTAAACCCGAATTCCTACAAACACACTTTCTCGATTTCCCAGGTAGTTAATCATTTACTCTGTATTACCTCCCTTATAACCATTCATTTTGTCAAATGCATGTGCGTAGCCAACTAAAACGCATCTACTCTTCTACATATCCGAGAGCAGCAAAGGCTCCGGTAAGGCTGCGCGTACTCGCAGGCTTGCCTGAGTCAGTGCTGGTCGCCTTTGTGAAAAAGACCCATGTCATGCCCATGAAGCCGATGCTACGTCTTGACGTTGCATCGACGTTGTCGCTCTAAATAAGCACGATTTTCCTGGAAAGACTTTTACGGTAACTGTTTCTGTGTTAGCTGTCGAAAACACGCCCATACAAACATAGTATATTTTTCACCCAAAAATGAAGATTTTATGATGAAAAATTGTGATATTTTTCTTATTTCTGCTCAAAATATAAATTGTGTGTACGCGTTAGAACTGCCTCGTCGAGGCGGTTCTAACGAGTACCCACAATCTATATTTTAGAGCAGAAATAAGAAAAATAAGGTTTACCCCTGATAACCCCAGTTTTACTATATAAAAGTGGGGTTCAAGGGGGTCAAAATTTTATAGGCGTGTTTTTGTAATGGTCTTAAACCATTGAACGGAGGACAATGTACATAGAAACATATTCACGGACCCGGCGAGGAGCGAAACCGCAACGTTGGTGCGCATCTAACTGTAATGGTTCAGAAAAAAGAAATCGGCATTTATGAACACCGAAGGCTGAATGTGGCGAGCTGCTCACTCGAACATGTTTTATGCTTGTGGAAAATTTGTCAGAAAAGACAGAACCTCGTTTGACACGCCATTTGATTTCAGAGATGAACAATGGCATGTTTTGTAAAACTGACCATGTTGGTAGGATATGAGGTCACTTTTTGCCTGAGTTCGAGGCACGAACGGGTCGTGTTCTGCAATGGTTTAAAACTGTCTTTCTCTTCACTCACCGCTTATAAAGGAACGGTTAATAATGTTCCTAAATAAATGAAGAAAAAATGACATATCACTTTCAAAAAGCCTGTAACTGGACTCTGCCAAACTATTTTTACTGACTTCAACAGTCAAACTCTCATCGTAAACTTGTCCTGGAAATTCTGAGTGGCCATGAAAAGTTTGAGACTCCGAGAGCCGAGAGAAGTGTGACTCAAGTGACAATTTACTTTTGTAATCTTGTTTTTTTTTTTTTTTTTTTTTTTTGTTGTTTTTTAATCCTTTAGAAAAGAAAAGCATAACATCAACAAGTCCGTGTACTGAACAACGATGATCTTGTTTTAAGGTAACCGGGCACTAGAAGCACATTGAGGCTACCCCATATGTACTGAACAACCCTATAAACCCAACTTTATATAGAGAAAATTGGGTGTACAGGGGTACATTATTTTCTTTTTAGGGGGTTCAGAACACCGAGCACCGACAATCTATATTTGGACTAGAAAAAAAGAATATTTTTTCACATCACGAAAACACGCCTGCCTAATTTTGACCCCTAGACAGTGGGTAGTCGTTAGAACCGCGTCATCAAGGCGGTTCCTAACCAGTACCCACAACCTATTTTCAGAGCAGAAATATGAAAAAATGTGAATTATTTTATCGGACAATTTTCATTTGGGTGGCACAATTCTGTATATATTTGAATAGGCCTGTTTTCGTAATGTGAACTGAAAATGTTTAGCACATAGATGTTATATAATGATCCCAATGCAGAAAACCATAGGGTTTGTTTCCTGTCACAACAAACGCTTATTACGTCGAATACGGCAGTAAAGATAATTTCACCATCCTACCTGGTAATGGGACGGCCCCCGCCCATCGGGGCTTGAAGAAATATATGGGCTGCATGATGCTTCCACGCAGAGCTGAATCTGACCCACACACGAGTACTGGTAAACAGCTTAGAGAATCTAAGCCTGGCCAAGCAAAGCGATGTGAGTGTCGGACCGTCCATGCTTATAAACCCTATTGGTTTCATTGGGCGACAGGGCTTGAGATGTCATTTTATCTCAATGTCGGGTAAAAGTCCCACAAACTTGGTAGCAACATCTCCAAAATGACCTTTACATTGTTGACAGGGACAATGAAGCTCAAATCAAACAAACAAAACCGGGTAATGGGAAACTGAAATCAAGTATGCCTGCTTTTTACATTGACCTTCAATTATTGGAAATAACCCATATATGCCTAGCAGCCCTTTTTGATACATTGACAAATAGTGCAGACCCAGATCAGACGCCGCATCTGATCAAGATCTAAACTGTTTGCTCAACGTACATTCATTTTTGTAAAACTTACCACAAAAAATGACATCCCTATGCTTAGTAATTGACCACTCCAGACTTATAAAGGTGGAATATTTTTGGCACCGAAAGTAGGATCTGTTTCTATTCTTGGTTTGACTTCTTGGAAACATTTTATAAATAGGTATCTGGAAATGCTTGATATAAAGACATCGATGGGCGCTGCATATTCCTGTTTATTCCGAACGAGTTTTCGCTGCGTAAATATGTGGAGAGCAGTCTTATCTGTAGGGCTTTCCTAATTACGTCATAAGACGGTTAGAAACTGGGGTATCACCAATCCAATCTAAATGGCTTCCAATCGAAATTGGAAGCCAAAAATATACTTTCAGCACTCCTGCTAAGAACTTAATTTAAGAACCCTGTATGTTTAAGTGCTAAAATGAGTAGCCCAGACCGTTATTAGACATAAAGCGTAGACCAAGATCGGTTATAGAGTACATTGCTTCTGATCAGGTCGGCACTGTTCGCCATGTGTATGCAACAACAGTTTAGAACATGATTTAGGGCCGAAAGGGGCGGGTTGAGGATGCGAATTTCAGGTATTTTGCAATGGGTGAAAAAATGTATGAATCTGAAATAATTTCCAAAAGATGGGAGGGGCTGCGTTTGCACTCTCCCCACTCTGTTGAAAAAATCCAAGTACTACCCTAAGACGTCAGTGCGCAGCGTAAGAGGAAAATTCTGGACTGTGCTCGTTTGTTTGATTTCACGTTTAACGTCCCCGTCAACCCTGAATAGGTCATTTGGAGTCGTTACTTCCAATGTTACGGGACTTTCAGCTCTGTGTGGAAGCATCATGTAGCCCATCTATTTATGCAAGCCCCGATGGGCGGGGGCGGGTGGACTGTGCTCGTACACTTGGACATTGGCAAACAGAATCTACATAATCAGACACCACATAACGCGATGTCTGATCAGCTCTACTGTGCTTGCTTAAAGTTAAACGAACAGTTCGATTCTCAGCTCAGCACTATTTTCCCAACCTACACTCAGAGACGATCGACCCACCAGTACTTTCAGTGCTTTGATTTCTTTAGGTTTTACATTAGGCTTTACCATGGAAATGTAAATATAGGGCTATATATCATTTTTCATATTTCTTCCCCAAGACCGGTGTTGAGGCCAACTTGTGGGTACCCTTCAGAACCGCCTATTGGAGGCGCCTTTTGGACGCGGTTGTAACGAGTAGCAAAAGCCTATGTTTACAGTTATAAGAAAAATGTAACAAATTTTCATTAAATAAAACAAAATAAAATAGAAATAATATTTTTTTAAAAAAAAGGGCCCATAGGGCAGTGAATCGCTCACCTGAGTGCTATAATTTGAACACTTTTGGTAGCTGTCCACTAGATGAAGCTTCATACCAAATATTTAAGACCTGGGTCCTCCGGTTTTAGACAAGAAGATTTTTAAAGGTTTTCCCTATATAAGCCAATGTAAAACCAGCGAGCCCTGGGGCGGGGAAATTTTCGGCGCCAGGGCTATAACTTTTACAATCCCGATAGCGGTCCACTAGATGAAGCTTCACGCCAAATATAAAAGACCTGGGCCTTCTGGTTTCAGTAAAGAAGATTTTTGTTTTCCTATATAAGCCTATGTAAAACTAGTGGGTCCCGGTCCGGGACATTTTCGGCCCAAGGCAGTAATTTGAATAATCTTGGTAGAGGTCCATTAGATGAAGCTTCATACCAGTTATCAAAGACCTGGGCCTTCTGGTTTCAGACAAGAAGTTTTTTAAAGGTTATGTCTGTATACGCCTATGTAAAACTAGTGGGTCCCGGCGTGGGCACATTTTTTAACCGAAGGCTATAATTTGAACAATCTTGGTAGAGGTCCATTACATGACGCTTCATACCAAATATCAAAAACGTTGGTTCTGGTTTAAAAAAAAGAAGATTTTTAAAGGTTTTCCCTATGTAAGCCTATGTAAAACCAGTAGGCCCTGGTGCGCGGGGGGGGGGGGGGGGGGGGGGAGGGGAGCATTTTTAGGAGCCAGGGCTATAATTTGAACAATCTCAGTAGAGGTACAGTAGATAAAGCTTCGCTAAATATCAAAGACCTGGGCATTCTGGTTTCTGACAAGAAGATATGTAAAGGTTTTTTGTCCTATGTAAAACTAGTGGGTCCCAGCGCGGACATGTTTTTGTCCCCAAGGCTATTATTTGGCTAATCTTGGTAGAGGTCTATTAGAAGAAGCTTCGTACCAAATATCAAAGACCTGGGCCTTCTGTTTTTAGCTAAGAAGATTTTTAAAGGTTATCCCTGTATACGCCTATGTAAACCGAGTGGGCCCGGGAGCGAGGCCTTTTTGGCATCAGGACTATGATTTGAACAATATTGGTAGAGATCCACTAGATGAAGCTTCATGCCTTCTGGTTTCAGACAAGAAGATTTTTAAAGGTTATCCCTGAATACGCCTATGAGAAACCAGTGGACCCCGGCACGGGGGCGTTTTTGGCCCGAGGACTTGATTTTGAACAATCTTGGTAGAGGTCAACTAGTTGAAGCTTCATACCAAATATCAAAGTCCTGGGTTTCTGGTTTCAGACAAGAATATGTTTAAAGGTTATCCCTGTATACGCCTATGTGAAACCAGTGGGCCCTGGCGCTGAGGCGTTTGTAGCCCCAGGGCTATAATTTGAACACTCTTGCTGGAAGTCCACTAGATGAAGCTTCATGCCAAATAACAAAGACCTGGGCCTTCTGGTTTCAGACAAGAAGATGTTTAAAGCTTTTCCCCATAAACGCCTATGTGAAACAAGCGGGCCCCGGCGCTGGGGGGGGGGGGCATTTTTGGCCCCAGGACTATATTTTGAACAATCTTGGTAGAGATCCACTGGATGAAGCTTCATACCAAATATCAAAGACCTGGGTCCTCTGGTTTCAGACAAGAAGATTTTAATGGTTTTCCATATATAAGTCCATGTAAAACTGGTGGGCCCCGACGCGGGGGGCCTTTTGTTTGCTCCAGGGCTATATATTGAACAATATTGGTAGAGGTCTACTAGATGAAGCTTCATACCAAATATCAAAGACCTGGACCATGCGGTTTCAGAGAAGAAGATTTTTAATTTTTCAGTTTTAAAAAATCTATTTTTAGCTCCTGTGACCTAGATTTGCAAAGGACCGGAACCATTTGAACCATTTTGAGGAGGACCACCCAAGGATCACTCCTGTGAAGTTTGGTCAAAATCCGATCAGTGGTTTAGGAGGAAATGTTGTTTGAAGAAATTGTTGACGCACGGACGAACGCACGCACGCACGCTCGACGGACGACGGACAAAAAGCTCACCTCGTCACTACGTGACAGGTGAGCTAAAAACGTTTTGGAAATGCACAAGAATGCAGTATGTCATCCGGGTGTATTATCGTAATTAATCAGATCGTGCGGTAACTGTGGGCACATGACTTAAGACAAAGTTTCGCTTGTCACGGCCAATACTTTAACATATAGTGAAACTTTACTGACCCCAATCAGACTGCGGGGTTGCTGTGGTCACATGTCTTAAGATATATTTTCACTGTCACTTGTTTGATTTGAGGTTTAACGTCCCCGTCAACACTGTACAGGTCATGTTGGGGACGTTGCTTCCATTACCTAACATTGAGGTGAAATGACATCTCGAGCCATTTTCATTTGTCACGGTTCATAGTGTAATATATAGTGATACTTCAATGACTCCAATCAGACTGCGTGGTTGTTGTGGGCACAAACCTTAAGACAAATTTTCTCTTGTCATGTCTCGTAATATTACACATTGCGAAATTTGATTGACTCCAACCAGACTGTTTGGTTTTTGCAGGCACATGTCGTAAGACACATTTTCACTTGTCACGTTCCACGTCACAGAGTGAAACATATAGGGAAACTTCAGTGCGCCGTTGCTGTGGGCACAGGTTTTATGCGACGTTTTAACTTGTCACTATTGTCGGCCTCGGTAGCTCAGTCGGATGCGCGTCTACCTTGTGATCAGAAAGACGCGGGTTCGATACCTGCCGGGGTCGGCGGAGTTCGATCCTCAAATCTTTTCTAAACGGCCATTGTCTCCCTTCCGCTGATTCAAGAAGAGCAGTTATCAGTTTCCGGCGAAAGAGGATAACCGCTTTCGTATAAGCAAGTCAAGGAATAGTGTGGAAAAGTAAACTGACCGGCTCAAAAATTACCTAGTCTTGACAGGGCCGTTAAACTCAAATACAAACAAACAAACAAACAAACAAACAAAACCTGTAACTGTTCATAATGCAACGTATAGTGAAACTTCAACGACTCCAATTAGACTGAGTGGTTGCTGGGGCATGTCTTCAGACACATATTCACTTGTCACGTCTATATTGTGTAACATATACTGAAACTTAATTGACTCCAATCAGACTGCGCAGGGGCTGTGGGCCTTTGTTTTAAGACATATTTTGACTTGTCACATCTCATAATATAGCATGTATTACACATTTTCGTTAGTCATGGTTGATACAGTAACATATAGGGAACCTAAAGTGACTCAAATCAGACTGCACAGTTGCTGTGGGCCTTTGTTTTAAGACATATTTTGACTTGTCACATCTCATAATATAGCATGTATTGAAGTGTCAACGACTTCAATCAGACTACGCGGTTATCACGGGCGCGCGTCTTAACATTTGCCACGTCTCATAACGTTACATATCGTGAAACTACAATTACTCCAATCGGACTGCGCTGTCGCTGCGGGTACATGTCTTAAAGACACATTTAAACTTGTCATGGTTCATGATGTAATATACAGTAAATCTTTAATGACTCTAATCAGAGTGCGCGTTAAAAACTGACACATGTCTTGAGACATATTTCACTTGTCACGTCTCATAATGTAACATATAGTGAAGCTTCACTGACTCCAGTTAGACTGCGTAGTTCTTGTGGGCACGTCTTAAGACACATTTTACTTGACAATGTCACGGCTCATGATGTAACATCAATGACTTCAGTCAGACCGCGCAGTAGCTTTGGGGACATGCCCACTAGTCACGTCTCGTAGTACTATGTAACCTCAGTGAATGCAATTGGACTGCGACTATGATGTGGTTACATGTCCAAAGTCATATTTTCACTTGCCACGGCTCATAGCATAACATATAGTGAAGCCTCTATGACTCCAATACGACTGCACAGATACTTTAAGAACATGTCTTAAGACACATTTCCTCATTTTATATAGTGAAACTTCAATGACTCAAATCAGACCGCGCTATTGCTGCATGTGAGCAAATGTTTCAAGACATATTTTCACTTGTCAAGGCTCATAGTGTAACATACAGTGAAACTTAAACGACTGCCATCAGACTAGGTGATTGCTGTGGGCACATTTCACTTGCCACGTTTCATAATGTAACATATAGTGACACTTGAATTACTCCAATTAGACTGCGCGGTTGATATGGACACGCGTCTTTAGACATATTTTCACTTGTCACGGCTCATAGTGTTACATAAAGTGAAGCTTAAGCGACTTCAATCAGACTACGTGGTGGCTGTGGTCACATGTCGTAAGGCTCTTTTTCACTTGTCATGATTCAAAGTGTAAAATATTGTGAAATATCGACTGGAGGTTGCTTTTGGCACATGTCTTTAAACACAGTTTCACTTGTCACGGCACACATTGAAAGATATAGTGAAGTTCAATGACTCCAACCAGACAGCGTGGTTGTTTGGGGAACATATGTCAAGACACATTTTCGCTTGGCAATTCTCATAATGAAGCGTCCATCGCACCAATCAGACTGCGTGGTCGCTGTGGGCACATGCCATAGGATATAATTTCACATCACATCTCATAGTGTAACTCAAACCTGACTGCGTGGTTGTTGTGTGTCCACGTCTTAAGCTACAATTGCTCGTGTCACGGCACATAGAACCGCCAATGACCCCAGTTAAACTCCGTGGTTGCTGTGGGCACATGTCCAAAGACACATATTCGCTTGTCACGGCTCATAGTGTAACATATAATGAAATTTTAATTACTCGAATCAGATTGCGCAGTTTTTGTTCGCATATGTCTTAAGACTTTTTGTCACCTGTCACCGCTCATAGGTAACATAGTGCAACGTCAATGACTGCAATAAGAATCCGCTATTGTCTTTGGCATATGTCTTAAGACAACTTTTTGTGGGCACATGCCTTAAGGCAATTGTTTACTTGTCATGGCTTATAGTGTAACAGATAGTGAAACCTCAATGTCTCAAAACAGACTGCACGTTTGCTGCGGGCACATGTCTTAGACATTTCTCTTGTCAAATTTCATTGTGAAACCTAAAGTGAAAAGACAAAGACCCCGGTCTGCCTGTGCGGTTGCAATGAGCTTATGTCTTAATACACATTTTTACTTGTCACGACCCCTAGTGTGTGTGTGAATTCGGGTTTAACGTCGCTTTCAAATTTCAGTCATATCACGACGGTGTCTGGTTGCGACAGGGAGCTCAATGCTCATCAGGAAGTATCATGTCCCAGACACATTACATGATACCACACCCAGTCGGAACCGAACCCGTGACCCCCCATTCCCCGGAGCGGACACTCTACCAACTGAGCTATCGGGGCCGGTCACGACCCCTAGTGTAACATATAGTGAAGCTTCAATAACTCCAATCCGACTGCGCGGTTGCTGTTGACACATGTCATAAGACACATTTTCACTTATTGTGGCTCATAGTGTAATGTATGGTGAGCATCAATAACTCCAATCAGACTGCCGTGTTTGTGTGGACGCATGCCTCAAGTCACAATTTCATTCTCACGGTTCTTAGTGTAACACATAGTGAAACTTCAAAGACCCCAATCAAACTCCGCAGTTGCTGTGGGCACATGTCTAAGACACATTTTCACTTATAATGGCTCAAAATGTAACATATAGTGAAAGTTTAATGACTCTAATCAGACTGCTTGGTTGCTGTGGGCACATGTCTTAAGACACAATTTCACTTGTCGCGTCTCGTAATGTAACATATAGTGAAACTTCAATAACTCCAATCAGACTTCTTGGCAGCTGTGGGTACATGACGTAATAGTGTAACATATAGTGAAGCTTCAATGACTCCAATCAGACTGCGCGGTTGCTGTGGGTACGTGCTCAAGACTCATTTTCACTTGTCACGGCTCATAGTGTAACACACAATGAAACTTCAGTGACTCGAATCAGAATGCTTGGGTGCTGTGGGTACATATTTTAACACATATTTTCGCATGTCAAGGCTCATGGTGTAACATATAGTGAAACATAAAGTGAAAAGTCATTGGCCCCGGTCTGACTGTGCGGGGGCAATGAACATATGTCTTAATACATATTTTACTTGTCTCGAATCCTAGTGTGACATAAAGTGAAGCTTCAATGAATCCAATCAGACTGCGCGGTTGCTGCTAACACATGTCTTAAGACACATTTTCACTTGTCGCGGCTCATTGTGTAATATAATATAATGTAATTTATGTAAGATATACAGTGCTCAAGTACTGATTTAAATAACTACACATGTATATTATATCTTTAATTTTTGCAGCATAAAATTCTACATGTTATGGTTCTAAAACTAAGACTGACTTGTCAGGTGAGGCCTGTATCTTAGCGGATTTGGTTTACACTTTTTGTTATACTTTAAATCTTGCAAGGTTCGCTACTATGGACATCTCCTTCCTGATATCCGGGACTTCCGTGGAGTGTGGGTCAGTCGGTCGGTGTGTGCTCGGAGGGCGATGTGCTGTGTTTGCCGGGTATGGTCCATCATCCGTTTCGGTTTCGAACCTTTCGGGTTGAGACACACTGGTGAAGATTAAATATCAGACAGGCCTCTGTGTCACTAAATTTGGTATAGTTACGCCTTAATTGCAACCACTGGTTCGATATCTCACCTGGTGGATGATTCGTTCGTCCCCGAGGGTATCATCAGCTCGGTATCAGTTCCTTAGTGCTGAGGTTGATACTGCGGTATTGACGTCAGTGTTCAAGTACTGATTTAAATAACTATACTATATCTTTAATTTTTGCAGCATAAAATTCTAATTGTTCTAAAACTAAGACTGACTTGTCAGGTGAGACATGTATCTTAGCGGATTTAGTTTACACTTTTTGTTATATGTTAAATTTTGCAAGTATCGCTACTTTGGACATCTCCTTCCTGATGCCCGGGACTTCCGTGGAGTGTGGGTCATGTTTGCTTATGTTGGCTCGGTGGGGGATGCCTATAAGTCCGCGGGTAGGCTCTCTTGCCTGATGCCTCCAGCTGACCTGTCTCATAGGCTACGTTGGTCGATGTGTGCTCGGAGGGGGATGTTCTGTGTTTGCCGGGTCTTGTCCATCATCCGTTTCGGTTTCAAAACTTTGGGATTGAGACACACTGATGAACATTAAATATCAGAAAGGCCTCTGTGTCACTAAATTTGGTATAGTTACACCTTAATTAACCTTAACTTCAATAACTCCAGTCATTCTGCCATGTTTGTGTCGGCGAATGCCTCAAGTCACAATTTCACTTCTCACGGTTCTTAGTGCAACATATAGTGAAACTTCAAAGATTCAAATCAAACTCCGCACATGTCTTAAGACACATTTTCACTTAATAATAAATGGCTCAAAGTGTAACATATAGTGAAAGTTCAATGACTCTAATCAGACTGCTTGGTTGCTGAGGGCACATGTCTAAAGACACAATTTCCATTGTCATGTGTCGTAATGTAAAATAAAGTGAAACTTCAATGACTCCAATCAGACTGCATGGCAGCTGTAGGCACATTTCATAATAGTGTAACATATAGTAAAGCTTCAGTGACTCCAATCAGACTGTGCGGTTGCTGTGGACACATGCTCAAGTCATATTTTCACTTGTCACGGTTTATAGTGTACCAGAAACTTCACGATGTTGTTTGATTTTTGTGTTCACGGAGATGTTGCACTAAATAGTTTGGAGGCCTTCATGCGGACTGAACAAATTGTTTGTCTCAATCGCGACGGAAGTAAGGGCGAGGATTGTGGCCACGCAAAATCAATTTAAGCCCCACCCCCAGTGGAATTCGTTTCCGCTGACGGTTCCAAGGCGGTTCTTCTGTCGCAGTTATTTTTGATATGGTTTGTCTTTAGGTGTTTGTGTCGCTTATATTATTTTATTTTGTGGGAAAGTAACTGTTCTCTTGGCTTTCCACTGTTGGTGTTTCCATTGGGGTCTGTTGCTTCATGTTTGTGTTTCTTTCCCTTTAGTGTCTCTGATGGGAGCTTTGGGTTAATTGTATCGATTCCTCATCATTGCCTCTTCTTCTATTTTTTAATGACTCAAAGGCGCCTGCACGGTTGCTGTGGGCACATGCCGTAACTTGTATATTCACTTACCAGCACCTTTCATAGAATGAGTGAGTTTTTTAGTTTTAGATCCCACCAACAGCTAAGGTCAAAAGGGGACGGGACCTCGGTTTAAAGACTCATCTGAAAGTCTGTAGAAGCCCGGGATCGATCTTGGACCCTGGTTTACAAGGCGAGTAGCATAACCACTACACCACTGAGGCTTCCACATCTCATAGAGTAGGATATAGTGAAACTTCAGTGACTCCAATCAGACTGCGTGGTTGCTGTAGGCACTTGTCTTAAGACACATTATCACTTGTCACGGCTTATAGTGTAACATATAGTGGAGCTTCTCACAGTTCTTAGTGTAACATTTAGTGAAACTCCAATGACTCCAATCATACTACCGGCCCCCGCCCATTGGGGCTTGAAGAAATATATGGGCTGCATGATGCTTCCACGCAGAGCTGAATCCGGCCCGCACACTAGTACTGGTAAACCGCTTAGAGGATCTAAGTCTGTCCAGGAACCGCGGTGCGAGGTGGACCGTCCATGCTAATAAACCTTATTGGTTTCATACGGCGACAGGGCTTGAGATGTCATTTCATCTCAATGTCGGGTAAAAGTCCCACAAAAAATGGAAGCAACGTCTCCAAAATGACCTTTACAGTGTTGACGGGGACGTTAAACCTCAAATCAACCAACCAACCAATCAGACTACGTCGTCGCTTTGGGCACAGAACTTAAGACACTTTTTCACTTGTCACGGCTGATAGTGTAACATATAGTGAGACCTCGTGGTTGCTGTGGGCACAACTAAAGACACATTTTCACGTGTCAAGGCTCATTGCGTAACATTACAGTGAAGTTTCAATGACTTCAATCAGACCAAATGGTTGCTGTTAGCATTGTGTTTTGTTTGTTTGATTTGTGGTTTAACGTCCCCATTAACACTGTAAAGATCATTTTGAAGACGTTGCTTCCAATTACCCGACGCTGAAAAGAAATGATATCCCAAGCCCTGTCGCACAATGAAACCAATAGGGTTTATAAGCATGGACGGTTCAACTCGCACCGCTTTGCCTGGGCAGTCTTAGATCCTCTAAGCGGTTTACCAGTACTCGTGTTCGAGTCGGATTTAGCTCTGCGTGGAAGCATCGCGCAGCCCGATGGGCGGGGCCGATTGGCATAGTGTAACATATGGTCGAGCTTCAATAACTTCAGTCATACTGCCATGTTTGTGTCGGCGCATGCCTGAGGTCGCAAGTTCACTTCTCACGGTTCACGTGAAGCTTCATTGACTCCAATCAGAGTTGCTGTGGGCACATGCTCCAGACACATTTTCACTTGTCACGGTTCATAGTGTAACAAAACCAGAAACTTGAATGACTCCAACGCGACTGCGCGGTTGCTGTGGGCGCATGTCCTAAGTTAGATTTTCACTTACCACCTCTCATTATGTGCGATATAGTGAAACTTCACTGACTCCAATCAGACTACGCGGTTGCTTTGGGCAATTATCATTATTACTTGTCACGGCTTATAGAGTAGCATATAGCGGAGCTTCAATGACTACAATCAGACTGCCTTGTTTGTGTGGGCGCACGTCTTAAGTTACAATTCAACTTCTAACAGTTCTTAGTGTAACATTTAGTAAAACTTAAATGACTCCAATCAGACTGCGCGGCTGCTGTCGGCACCTGCCTTAAGACACATTTTTAGTCGTCAAGGCCTATAGTATAGCATATAGAGAAACTTCAATGACTCCAATCAGACTACACCGTAGCTCTGTGCACATGACTTAAGACACCTGTTCACTAGTCACGGCTGATACTGTAACATATAGTGAAGCTTTAATAAGACTGCGTGGTTGCTTCGGGTACGTCTAAAGACACATTTTCACGTGTCAGGGCTCATAACGTAACATATAGTGAAGTTTCAATGACTCCAATCAGACTGGATGGCTGCTGTGGGCACATTTCACTTGCCACGGCCCATAATGTAGCATACATTGAAACTTCAGTGACTCCAAGCACACAGCGTTGTTGCTGTTGCGGTATGTCTTAAGACACATTTTCAACTATAATGTCTCATAATTAAACTTTTACTGAAGCTTATATGACTCTAATCAGACTTCACGGTTGTTGTGGACTCGTGTCTTAAGACACAATTTCAATTATCACTGCTCATAGTATAACATTTTTTGAAACTTCAATGACACGAATCAGATTGCGCGATTGCTGTGAGAACGAGCCCTAAGGCACATTTTCACTTATCATGGCCCAAAGTGTAACATATATTGAATCTTCAATGACATCAATCAGACTACACGGTTCTGTAGTCACTTTCCCTGAGACAAATTTTACTTGTCACTGCTCATAGTGTTACATAAAGTGAAACATCAATGAATTGCTTTTGTTTTCTGTTGACACATGTCTTAAGACATATTTTCACGTGTCTCGGCTCATAGTGTAACATTTAGTGAAGCTTCAATGGCATCAATCAGACAATGTGGTAGCTGTGGGACACATTTCACTTGCCGAGGCCCATAATGTAACATACAGTGAAACAAAAAAATGACTCCAATCGGACTGCGTGGTTGCTGTTAGCTAATGTCTTAATACATATTTTCACTTTTCACGGCCCGTAACTCCCACATAACTCCACCCAAACACCGTGGTTGCTATTGGTAAATGTCTTAAGACAAATTTTACTTGTCAAAGGCTCTTAGTGTAACATAAACTGAAACTTCAGTGACTCCAATCAGACTACGTGGTTGCTGGTGGTACACGTCTTAAAGCGACGTGCCTTGTCTAGTGGTTAAGAGCGCTGACTCTAATCATTAGGTCTCTTAACGCTGTGGTTCGAGCCTCGCTCGAGTCACATGTGGGACGCCAAATTCTGCAACGGAAGGTAAGGTGATTTTTCTCCGGGTACTCCGGTTTTCGCCTACTTCTGATTAACGATCAGCTCGATATGAGTGAAATAATCTTGAAAGGGCCGTAAAACCAAAAAAAAACAAAAAAACATGTCTTTAGGCAAATTTTCAATTGTCAGGGCTTATAGTGTAACATATAGTGAGGTTCAATTACTCCAACAAGACAGCGTGGTTGCTGTGAGCACATGTCTCAAGACACATTTTCGCTTGTCACTTCACATAATTTAAAATATAGTGACACCTCAACGAATCCAAGTAGACTGCGCGGTTGCTGTGGGCACATGTCTTTAGACTCATTTTTGCTTGTCAGGTCTCGTTATGTAACATATAACGAATCTTCAAGGCGTGGTTGTTGAGGGCACATGTCGCAAGGCACATTTTTACTTGTCAAGTTTTATAATGTACAATATAGTGAACCTTCAGTGACTATATTCATACTGCGCACTCGCTGCTGGTACATGTCTTAAGACATATTTTCACTTGTCACGGCTTCTAGTGTAGCATATAGTAAAACTACAATGACTCCAATCAAACTGCACTTTTGCTTTAGGCACATGTCTTAAAACACATTTTCACTTGTCACGGCTCGTTGAGTAACATATAGTGAAATTTCGATGACTCCAATCAGACTGTTCGGTTTCTGTTCGTACAGGATTAAAGACTCACTTTCACTTGTTATATCTGATGGTGTAACGTATAGTGAAGCTTCAATGGCTGTAATCAGACTGCGCAGTTTTACTGTAACATATAGAGAATCATATATGCTTCCAACCAGATTGCGCGGTAGCTGTTGGCACATGTCTTAAGACACCTTTTCACTTATTACCTATCATAATTTAACATATTGTGAAACTTCGGTGGCTCCAACCAGACTGTTAATGTGCTATGGCCACATGTCTTAAGACACATTTTCACTTGCCATTTCCCCCAGGTATTAGACTTCCTGCCTTGCCGTGGCCCTGGGGGCTCAATTCCCACTGGGCACATTGCCGCTGTGGTCTCTGTGCCCACTGGGAAGAGCTATAGGAAGTACCACCCGTTTGCCTTGGGTGGCGTCCTGTAAGCCGGAAGAAGGGATCCTGGTGGTTGAGGATTACCTGAGGTGGCGGTGCTTCAGGTACCAAACACGCCTCTTTGGCCTGGCTTTTCGGTGTAGACGGGTGGCCGTGCGGTCCGGCACGGTCAATCGGCTGGTCACGCCGAGCCCTAGAGATACCGCTTTGCTTTCTCTTCAACTCTTTTTGTATCTTTCCTGATACCAACCATATGCCCATTCACCTTACCCTTTTCTGTCTTTTTATCTCTAGAAGGCGGTGGCTAAACGGATCAATCGTGTAGGCATTTTGTTTATACGAGTATATCTCACGTGTATCTCTAACACCTGCGAGTTGGATAACCACTCCATTATGGTGATCCCTTGTAGGGCTCCACGGAGGGCAGAGAGCACTTGGGACGAAACTGGGATTTTTTCCTTATGGCAAATTGAAAAAAACATAACCACAACCACGCACATAACCGCAACGCAACGAAACGTAAAAAAGACAAGGATTCATTCGAATCGGATGAACACAATCAACAATCCAGTCAGCAATCTAGCGAACAAGTTAGTCAGCAGTCTGCTGAACCAAATCCCAATAATGTTCCGCGTTTCTTGGTTATCACGTCACTTGATGATTAACGGACTGTATCTAGCCTTTCCCCCTTTGTGATCGAGAAAATTATTCTCTCCATTGCCGGTCACCCTAAGAGTATAAAACAACTCAAATCGGGTGATCTTCTCTTGGAAGTCGAGAGAAAACAGCAAGTGGTAAGCCTGCTTAACACCAACAAACTCTTTGATCTTAAAGTTAATGTCTCGTTACATAACACGCTCAATTCATCTAAGGGAGTGATTCGCAGCCCAGAACTGCGTCCTTGTTCAGATGAAGAGATAGTCGATAACTTGAAAGATCAGGGAGTTGTTGGTGTTCATAACATTCAAGTTCGTAGAAATGGTCTACTAAAACCAACAGCAACTTATGTGTTGACTTTTAATACACCAATTCTACCCAAGAAAATCAAAGTAGCATATCTTTCCATTAACGTAGAGGTATACATCCCAAACCCTCTTAGATGTTACTCTTGTCAGGGTCACTGATGAGGCTTTATTAGCCGAAACTACGTAGTATGACCCATCTTCCTTCTTATGAATGTTTTCATTGCTCTTAAAGGAACTCATTTTTGATTTTTATTTGCATCCCACTTGATTTTGAATTATTGGAAACCCATATGCCATTTTATCAAGCAGGACTCGGGGATAGATTAGAATATGAACTTACATTTAACGATTACATGAAAGTTATTAATTCAACTGATGCAACTTCAACTTATACAATCAAAAATATTTGTTTAGAATTCGATATTGTTTCTGATTCTTATTTATCAAGAGAAATAAGACAGCAAGTCAGTAACAAAATGGTTATTTTATACGATAGAATACTTAGGCATAGAAAAATAACGAAGAATAAATCTGATACTCTTTGGAATATTAATTTAAATGTCCCGGCAAGAAGTATGAAAGGTATTCCTATGCTATTCGAAGATCCTGAAAGGACCAGCACAGAAGAATATTATAATCCAGAAATTACAAAAGTGGAAATGACTATAGAAGGGATTCCGAATCAACTATATAGTCAAGGAATGAAATCGTACCAACAGTGGGACGAAATAAATAAATTCTTTGCCCTAAATTAAAAAAGAAACAAAGAAACAAGTATGGTCATTAAAGATTTATATTTTACTGATACAACAATAGAAAAATATCTAACGACTAATTATGCTTTATGGTTGGATTTACGTTCAACTGATGATAATACACTTCATGGTTCAGGAAGAAGAATAGAAAATGCTTCAGAAGGCATCACAATACAAATTACAAAAGAAGCAGGAGGAAATGAACCAATAAATGTTTACCTGTTTTTAATACAAGATGCCCAAATTAATTTTGAAGAAGGTAGATTCAAAGAAGCTCATTATTAAACAATAGAAATGGAACTACCTAAATATCCACACTGTGCAATTATTTGTGGTCAAACTGGCTGTGGAAAAACATAGTTTATGCTAGATTTATTAGAATCAGAGTATGCCGGTGTATTTAGTCATATTGTTATACTTTGCCCGACCATTCAATGGAACAAGGCATATAAAAACAGAAGTTGGATTGGTGATGTTAAAAAACCAAAAACAAAAAATATTATAATCGTAAATCCTATAACGTCAGATGGAACAGAAAAGCTTCAAGAACTATTACGGTTGTTTTTTTAAAAAATATGCAAATTCCCCTACATTATACATCATTGATGATTGTAGCGCAACAAAAGAATTAACAAAGAAAAAAGACATGTTGTCTGAACTCGCTTTTTCAGGCAGACGCGCAAAACAAACGGTATGGGTTATATCGCAAAGATACAATTCAGTTTTGAAAGATTTGAGAGAACAAACAAAGTGGTTATGTATGTTCTACACAAAAGATAGAGATAGTTTTGAAAATTGTTTGAGAGAGAATAATGTTATTCCCACATTAGAAGAACGTCAAAGAATAAAGGAAGAATTAAAGAAAAAGAAACATCGTAAATTAATTTTGAAAACCGACCAACCTACTGATTATTGGGTGGTTGATTAAGTAATGCTTTAGCAATGCTTAAGTAATGCTTAAGTAATGCTTAAGTTATGCTTTAGTAATGCTTAAGTAATATAGCAAAAATAAGTAATGCTAAAGTAATATTACAAAAATAAGCAATAATAAAAAGCAATGCTTCTTGAAATACTAACAATTATAACAAACACTGCAGTCTTATCGGTAGTTGGATATGTGGTATATAATTATTTGAAAATAAAAAATAAACTATATGAAATGGATGTTAAGGAGCTACTTAAAGAAAACAATGATCAAAACAATGAAACAAAACGTGAAAGATTATCAGCCATTGTTGCTGGTGGAGGAAGTAAACAATATCTTGGTAAAGACTTACAAATGTCAAACATTGATACAATGACACCAGAACAAATAAACACACCATACTGCAGATACGAAGCAAGACTAGGGGCAAGAATGACGAAGACATTGGGTAATTCTTTTATTAACTTATATGTTATGGGTGTGTCAAAATATTTTAATGTTGTAAATCCACCAAAACTAATACAAGATTTAGAAGAAGATCCATTTATCAATCACGCTTTGACTAGCACATGTTGTGAATTGTATTATAGGTTTGGAATGTATCTTGCACCGTTTACTGCTATGCTAACAACAACAAAACATCTGGATTTCCAGACTGATAAAAAAGATATCAAAAATGACGAGTGAAATAAATGAAAAACGAAAAACCCAAAAAGAGTATCTGCAGGTAAAAAAGGTGCAGAAGCAAAAAAGATAAAAGCTGAATTAAAAAGAAAAGAAGCAGAGCTTTTGAAGAAAGAAAATGTGGAACTAAAAGTTCCAAAGCAAATAATAAAAGATGATAATGAAGTTCAATATATAAATATATATATAAATTATATACCTTTATGTATATTAGGTGTGATTGTTGGATTGGGTTTATATATTTATAATAAGAAACAAGTTACACCTGCACCTTTAGCGCAGCCCAAACAACAAAAAGAAATCGATCCATTTGCGTTTAATTAATCAAAAAATTCTTATAAAAATGGCAACACAAATTGATGGAAAACAAATTGCAAACATGTTATATCACGCAGGAGTAGAGACTGTATTAACGGTTGGATATGCAGAATTAGGAAGAAAACTATTGAAAAGACCACCACCAAAAGTTGATTTTAATATGACTGATATTGGTATGTTATCCATTTATATATTACTCGCAATGGCGACGAGAGATATGTTAGTTAAGCAAGGAATTATTCCTGCTGATATTATGAAGTAAAAATGGTAAAATAAAACAAGAGTAACAGTAAGTGAAGCATTTAAGACATTATTTAAAGAAAGGAAACCGATGTATATTTGCTCGGATAAAGGATCTCAATTTTATAATCGTCAAGTAAAAGAATTGTTAAAAACAAATGAAATAGAATTGTACTCAACTGAAAATGAAGAAAAATCTAGTGTAGTAGAACGATGGATAGGAACAATGAAACAACATATGTATAAATATTTTACTGCTCATGCAACTTTTAAATATTATGATATATTAGATAAATTAGTTGAAAATTATAATAATACAGTACATTCTTCTATTAAAACGACACCTATTGAAGCAAGTAAAGTAGAAAATGAATTAACAGTGTATAAAAATTTATATCCAGAAAAAGTGAAAAAACTCAAAAGGCTAAATTCAAAGTTGGGGATAGAGTAAGAATAGCAAAAAAAGAAAGGTAAATTTGAAAAGGGTTATACTACTCGTTGGACTAGAGAAATATTTGTAATTGAAAAAGTTTTAAATACAAATCCTGTTACTTATAAAATAAATGATTTAAAAGGCGAAGAAATTAAAGGTAGTTTCTATGAACAAGAATTACAGATTACTGAGTTTTAAGTATTTTTCGAGAGGTCCCCTGTAGCGGATGTTTTTTTTTCTATTTTACACTACCCCAACAACCTCCATCCCGGAGTTGGGCAACTCCAACTGTTTTTTTTTTTTATTTTCACCATGTGTGTTAGACCCGCCCCATGTCTCTCTCTCACATTTTCACTTTTTTACATTTTTACAATTTTTCGATTTTCGATATTTCAGATATTATTTTCAATACATAACAATTTATCATCTTTTTCTTCTTTTGATATTAAACAGTGTTTATGGAAAAAATCTTTTTCTCCTAGAATAATATCACTATTGTCTTCTTTAGTATTCTTTTCGCAAATATAACATTTTTTATTAATTAAATAATGTATTTCTTTGAACGCATTTTTTGTTTTATAAAAATAGTTTCCATTTTTTTCGTTGCCAAAACTACACCAATGAAATCTAAAGTTTTTAAATTCACTACTAACAAATAATACATCTTCTCCTCCTGGGAAGATATGATATTCCACACAATTTATTTTTAATATTTTTACAAAAGAATCTTCGGGAAATTTTTCAAAATCTACTTGTAAATCATATTGGTCCCAAGTGAACCAACAAAATCCGCTACCGCGATGTTCAATAATAGTCATTCCACTATTTTCTAAAAATACTTTCAGTTTATTTAATTTTTGTCTTAATCTTCTATTTTGGTATTCTACTCTTCCTTTATGTTTCAAATATTTTTCACTTTCATTATCATCCATTTTTTATAGTTTTAAATTTAAAAATAAAAAAAATAAATTTAAAACTATAAAAAATGGATGATGATGAAAAATTATATTGGAAAAAAATGGGGGAAAATAAAATACCTAAGTAGGAAATTAATACAAAACATAAAACGAATGGAAGAATTTTTAGAAAAAAAATGGACTGAATATTATTAATCGAGCAAATTGTGTAATTTGGCACAAAGATGAATTTCAATTAGATTTTGAAAAATTCCCAGAAGATTCTGTTGTAAAAATACTAAAAATAAATCGTGTAGATTTTGCTACACACGTAGTGGATTTTACTATTGATATACCAGAATCTACAGAATATATTGCTGGTCGTAGAAACAATGAATGTGAACGGTATTGGTGTAAATTTAGCGGAGAAAAAAAAACGAAATTGGTTCACAGAAATACTTTATCTAATCAATAAAAAATGTTATATTTGTAAAATAAACACTAAAGAAGACAATAGTTATGTTATTCTAGGAGAAAAAGATTTTTCTCATAAACATTGTTTAGTATCAAGATATTATGAGGGTTTAGAAGAAAAAGATGCTATAATATTATTTATGGACAAGAAACTGAAATGGAAACCATATGAAAAAATGAAAATAGAAAAAATGAAAAACATAGAATTTGAAAATGCCAAACTTCTTTCTTTATATCGCAATTTGGAATTATATGACGACATTTTAATAAACAGCACGATGGAGGATTTGGTTGCTATAAACAGTGAAGAGGTCTGGAGAAGCTAATTTTTTTAGGGGTTGTCTGGAGAAGCTAAAAAAATTTTTTTTTAGGGGTGGTCTGGAGAAGCTAAAAATTTTTTTAGGGGGTGGTCTGGAGAAGCTAAATAAATCTTTTAGGGGTGGTCTGGAGAAGCTAAAAAAATTTTTAGAGGGGTGGTCTGGCAGAAGCGAAAAAAATTTTTTTAGAGGGGGTGGTCTAGACACGCTCAAACCCTATACTACTTGGGTCCATGTCTTAAGACACATTATATCTTCTAACGGATCAAAGTGTTACAAATAGTGAACTTCAATGACGCCAGTCAGACTGCGCAGTTGCTGTGTGCACATGTCTTAAGACATAGAATATCTTCTCACGGCTCATACTGTAACATAAAGTGAAACTTTAATGGCTCCAGACAGACTGCGCATTTGCTGTGGACACATTTTCACGTGGCACCGCTCATAGGTAACATAAAGTGAATTTTTAAGGACTCCAGTCAGACTGCGCGGTAGCTGTGGCTGCATGTCTTATGACAAATTTTCACTTATCATAAATAAACATATAATGAAACTTTAATGCCACCAGACTGTGTGGTAGCTATTGGCATGTGTCTTAAAGCACATTTTCACTTGTGCGTGCTCAAAATGTAACATATAGTGAAACTTCTATGACTCAGATCGGAATGCGCGATTGATGTAAGCACAGGTTTCATAACACATTTTCACTTGTCTCCACTCATAATGTACATGTAACATGTAGTGAAACTTTAATGACTCCTATCTGACTGCGCGGTTGTTATTGGCACTTGTCTTAAGATGCAGTTTTACTTGCCGCGTCTCATAGTGCAGCATGTAGTGAAACTTATATGACTGCAATCAGACAGCTTGGTTGCTCTGGGCACGTCATAAACACATTCTCACTTGATACGGATCAATGTGTAACATGTAGTGTCTTTCAGTGACTATAATCAGCGGCCCCCGCCCATTGGGGCTTGAAGAAATATATGGGCTGCATGATGTTTCCACGCAGAGCTGAATCCGACCTGCACACTAGTACTGGTAAACCGCTTAGAGGATCTAAGCCTGTCTAGGAACCGCGGTGCGAGACGGACCGTCCATGCTAATAAACATATTGGTGTTTTGGGCGACAGGGCTTGTGATGTCATTTCATCACAATGTCGGGTAAAAGTCACACAAAATTGGAAGCATTGTCTCCAAAATGACCTATACAGTATTTGCGGGGACGTTAGGCCTCAAATCAAACAAAGAAATAAAACAAAACAGATTGCGCGGTTGCTCTGGACACATGTCTTAAGACACATTTCACTTGCCACAGCTCATAGGGTACCATATAGTGAAACGTCAATGACTCAGTTCAGACTGCGTGGTTGCTGTGGGCACAAGTCTCAAGAAACAATTTTTCGCTTGTGGCTGCTCATATGGTAACATTAAATGAAACTTAAATGACTCCCATTCGAATGCATGTTGCTGTCTTGAGACACATTTTCGCTTGGCCAGGCTCATAGTGTCACATTTCGTGAAACCACGGAAGCCAGTCAGACTGCGCGGTTGCTGTGGGCACGTGTCTTGAGACAATCTTTCACTTGTCACGACTCATAGTATAACATATAGTGAAGCGTCAATGACTCCAATTAAACTGCGCGGATGCTGTGGGCACATATCTGAAATCAATGCATTCGAATGGGAGTCATTTAAGTTTCATTTTATCACATCACTTGTCACGGCTCATAGTGTAACAATAAGTGAAATTTCAATGACTCCAATCAGACTGCGCGGATACCGTAAACACATGTCTTAACACACTGTTTCACTTACCACGTTATATAGACAAACTCCATTCAGATTGCGTGGTTTCTGCGGTACTTGTCTTAAGTCACATGTTCTCCTGTCATGTCTCATAGTGAAACTCCTGTCATGTCTCATAGTTTCACTTACCACGTTATATAGAGAAACTCTACTCAGATTGCGTGGTTTCTGCGGTACTTGTCTTAAGTCACATGTTCTCCTGTCATGTCTCATAGTGTAACATATAGAGAAACTCCACTCAGATTGCGTGGTTTCTGCGGTACTTGTCTTAAGTCACATGTTCTCCTGTCATGTCTCTTAGTGTAACATACAGTAAAGCTTCAATGACTCAATGAAGCCTCCGTGGTGTAGTGGTTACGCTACTCGCCTTGTAAACCAGGGGTTGCAGGATCGATCCCGGGCTTCACCAGACTTTCGGATGAGTCTTTAAACCGAGGCCCCGTCTCGGTATGACCTAAGCTATTAGTGGGATGTAAAACTCAAACACTCACTCACTTACTCAATAGAAGCCTCTATGGTGTAGTGGTTATGCTACTCGTCACGCCTCAGAGAGTAACAGACAGAGGGTAGCAGACAGTATATGTTGCGTAGGCCAGATTGGAATCTGGCAATCTGCCTAGGCCAGTTTAGAATTCTGATTTAGTCTATACAAAAGTAGGTTTCTAATTTGGTCCAGGGAGATCCAGAATCTGTCTAGGCCATATAAGAATTCCAAACTGGCTAGTCCGATTCTGGATCTGCATAGACGCTAAAGAGAAGCTAAAAAAAAATTTTAGGGGTGGTCTGGAGAAGCTAAAAAAGAATTATTTAGAGGGGTGGTCTGGCAGAAGCGAAAAAAATTTTTTTAGAGGGGGTGGTCTAGACACGCTCAAACCCTATACTACTTGGGTCCATGTCTTAAGACACATTATATCTTCTAACGGCTCAAAGTGTTACAAATAGTGAACTTCAATGACGCCAGTCAGACTGCGCAGTTGCTATGTGCACATGTCTTAAGACATAGAATATCATCTCACGGCTCATAGTGTAACATAAAGTGAAACTTTAATGGCTCCATACAGACTGCGCATTTGCTGTGGACACATTTTCACGTGGCACCGCTCATAGGTAACATAAAGTGAATTTTTAAGGACTCCAGTCAGACTGCGCGGTAGCTGTGGCTGCATGTCTTATGACAAATTTTCACTTGTCATAAATAAACATATAATGAAACTTTAATGCCACCAGACTGTGTGGTAGCTATTGGCATGTGTCTTAAAGCACATTTTCACTTGTGCGTGCTCAAAATGTAACATAAAGTGAAACTTCAATGACTCAGATCGGAATGCGCGGTTGATGTAAGCACAGGTTTCATAACACATTTTCACTTGTCTCCACTCATAATGTACATGTAACATGTAGTGAAACTTTAATGACTCCTATCTGACTGCGCGGTTGTTATTGGCACTTGTCTTAAGATGCAGTTTTACTTGCCGCGTCTCATAGTGCAGCATGTAGTGAAACTTATATGACTGCAATCAGACAGCTTGGTTGTTCTGGGCACGTCATAAACACATTCTCACTTGATACGGATCATAGTGTAACATATAGTGTCATTCAGTGACTATAATCAGCGGCCCCCGCCCATTGGGGCTTGAAGAAATATATGGGCTGCATGATGCTTCCACGCAGAGCTGAATCCGACCTGCACACTAGTACTGGTAAACCGCTTAGAGGATCTAAGCCTGTCTAGGAACCGCGGTGTGAGACGGACCGTCCATGCTAATAAACCTATTGGTTTCATTGGGCGACAGGGCTTGTGATGTCATTTCATCTCAATGTCGGGTAAAAGTCACACAAAATTGGAAGCAGTGTCTCCAAAATGACCTATACAGTATTTGTGGGGACGTTATGCCTCAAATCAAACAAAGAAATAAAACAAAACAGATTGCGCGGTTGCTCTGGACACATGTCTTAAGACACATTTCACTTGTCACAGCTCATAGGGTACCATAAAGTGAAACGTCAATGACTCAGTTCAGACTGCGTGGTTGCTGTGGGCACAAGTCTCAAGAAACAATTTTTCGCTTGTGGCTGCTCATATGGTAACATAAAATGAAACTTAAATGACTCCCATTCGAATGCATGTTGCTGTCTTGAGACACATTTTCGCTTGGCCAGGCTCATAGTGTCACATTTCGTGAAACCACGGAAGCCAGTCAGACTGCGCGGTTGCTGTGAGCACGTGTCTTGAGACAATCTTTCACTTGTCACGACTCATAGTATAACATATAGTGAAGCGTCAATGACTCCAATTAAACTGCGCGGTTGCTGTGGGCACATATCTGAAATCAATCTTTCACTTGTCACGGCTCATAGTGTAACAATAAGTGAAATTTCAATGACTCCAATCAGACTGCGCGGATACCGTAAACACATGTCTTAACACACTGTTTCACTTACCACGTTATATAGAGAAACTCCATTCAGATTGCGTGGTTTTTGCGGTACTTGTCTTAAGTCACATGTTCTCCTGTCATGTCTCATAGTGTAACATATAGAGAAACTCCACTCAGATTGCGTGGTTTCTGCGGTACTTGTCTTAAGTCACATGTTCTCCTGTCATGTCTCATAGTGTAACATATAGAGAAACTCCACTCAGATTGCGTGGTTTCTGCGGTACTTGTCTTAAGTCACATGTTCTCCTGTCATGTCTCTTAGTGTAACATACAGTAAAGCTTCAATGACTCAATGAAGCCTCCGTGGTGTAGTGGTTACGCTACTCGCCTTGTAAACCAGGGGTTGCAGGATCGATCCCGGGCTTCACCAGACTTTCGGATGAGTCTTTAAACCGAGGCCCCGTCTCGGTATGACCTTAGCTGTTAGTGGGATGTAAAACTCAAACACTCACTCACTCACTCACTTACTCAATAGAAGCCTCTATGGTGTAGTGGTTATGCTACTCGTCACGCCTCAGAGAGTAGCAGACAGAGAGAAGCAGACAGTGTATGTTGCGTAGGCCAGATTGGAATCTGGCAATCTGCCTAGGCCAGTTTAGAATTCTGATTTAGTCTATACAAAAGTAGGTTTCTAATTTGGTCCAGGGAGATCCAGAATCTGTCTAGGCCATATAAGAATTCCAAACTGGCTAGTCCGATTCTGGATCTGCATAGACCAAATTGGAATCCTTAAAAACGGGACACACACACACACACACACACACACACACGCGCACGCAGGCACGCACGCACACACTAAACCTGTAATTTGTGTTTCAATGCATTTTCCTGTTGTCGTCACGAATGTGATCGCAGAATTTTACGCATGACTGAGGCTGTCTTAAATTACTCATGACAACAGTAATTATTAATGCGACATTGCTATTTTTCCTCTAGATTAGACTGTTCAGTTAAAACTTATCACTCCTAACAAAATGTGACAAAGGTTTCCTCAATTTGAGTGTCTTTGATCTTTCAAGCTCCAACAATTAAAACAAACAGATCCTAGCAAAAGTCTATAAATCAGATAATATGTCAGACTATCTGATTAAATTCTAGAAAAAGGCACATTGGCTGTAGGAAGGAGATAAAATTCTTGAAAAAGCAGAGTATAATTAGTTTTCCAGATTGTAGCAGAGATGAACATTATTTAGTTTCCATTGACCAGCCTGCTCAATTTTTTTTTGTTTTCATCAGGTGAACAAGTCTGTGAAATGAACGCCCCCCCTAAACCCCACTTTATATAGAGAAAACTGGGGTTTACGGGTGTATACATGATTTTCCTTATTTCTGCCCCAAGACATAGTTTGTGCCTCAATGAGGCGGTTCTAACGAGCAACCTCAACCTAAGCTTGGAGTATAAATAAGAAAAATATCATGGATTTTCATTAGAAAAGTAGCCAATTTGGTGATGTGAAAAAAAGCACTATGTGTCACGGCTGTGTTATCGTAATGGTTGTGGTTTACGGCCCTTCAAAGATTATTTCACTTATTCAGTTTTTGTTTGTTTGATTTGAGCTTTAACGTCCCCACCAACACTGTAAAGGTCATTTTGGAGACGTTGCTTCCAATTTTGTGGGACTTTTACCCGACACTGAGATGAAATGACATCTCAAGCCCTGTCGCCCAATGAAACCAATAGGGTTTATAAGCATAGACGGTCCGCCTCGCACCGCGGTTCCTGGACAAGTTTAGATCCTCTAAACGGTTTACCAGTACTAGTGTGCGGGCCAGAATCAGCTCTGCGTGGAAGCATCATGCAGCCCATATATTTCTTCAAGACCCTATGGGCGGGGGCCATCACTTATTCATCTGAGCCAAGCGATAATCAGAGGTTGGCAAAAACCGGAGTGCCCGGAGAAAAAACACGCAGAACTTAGCACCTCACATGTGACCCCAGCCAGCTTGAACCCACAGCGGCTTTCTCATGTGTCGTCAGTTTCGGCCCTCCGTGGAAGCACCATTCAGCTCAATATATTTCTCCAAGCCAAGAAAGGCGGGCGATTTTTGGTTTGATATTGTGTATGATAACTGAATGGTCGATTCTATGCTAGTTGAAGTCTTACCAAGACTTTTTGTGAGCATATTTACGTAAAGTCGGAGCCGGAGCATATTTTGATGGGGCCAAAAATGAACCTTTCCTGATATGACCCTTTATAAAAATTCAGGTTGAAAAAGTAAATCTGGAATAAGGACAAAGGAATAAGGAAAAAGGAATAAGGAAACAACTTATCACTCGTTGCAAACAGTGCAGACCCGTATCATATACTGCAGAACAAGACGCCTGAGCAGGGCCTTCACTTTTTGCTTAAATTTCAACCAATTTTTATCAATGATTAAATTCTAATCAGCCTGGTACCCTTTAACTCTTAAATGCACACCTTCTGTATGTGGGATGGGACATCCCATTCTGTACAAAATGGGAAAAAATATTCATTTTTCTTGTATTTTTTTTTTCTTTTATTTATTTGTGATTTTTCCTCGTTACTAAAACCTCTTAGTAACCTATAAACATTCTTACTTTACCTTATTTACTTATCTACCTGCTATTGAATCAACGTTGAAACAACGTTTAAAACGTTGTTTCAACGTTGAATCAAAGTTGAGTCAGTATTGTGTGCCTGCAAGATTACTTGCTTTCTTACCTACTCACCCACTCAGTTGCTTGCTCGCGTGCTCACACACTCACTCACTCAGTCACTCACTCACCCACTCAAACCTGTTTCTTTTATTTTCCTCTGTATAGTTAAAAGCCCAGTTTTAGGTAATCTGTATTGGCCTTAGCTTCAGCAACCTCTTGAGAGTTTCCAGATTTTTGCAAGCAGGGGTAATAAAATACCCATTCTGACAGTCCAGATTAAAGTCTGATAACAAAATAGAGAAAATTTAGAAAAAGGTAGTATTTTGCAGGAGTGAATAAGAAGAAAATGGCTCAGAAAAACTGTTTGCAAGAGGTTTTGGTTTTCTGTTGATCCGAAACAAAATCTTCACTTAATAGATTTAAGTGTTTTTGTGTGTTGTTACTTATTTTACTACAGCTGTCGGGTTGGAATATGTGGTTGTCGTGTAATTCGTAATGTCCTTCACCTTATTAGTTTATACTAATTTATTTTAGTTCGAATGCGATGGAAGCTTCAAGCTTATTTAATCGCTCTCGAACACTCATTCCGGATGTTTTCACGCGCGTGGTCATCGCGTGTTCCTTCACCATATTGAAGTCCTTCTCGATCATAGAGACGATTGTTGAGTTCAAACTGATATAAAACCCACTGCAGATAGCCTGGTCCAGTATTCACTTTTTTTTTCTTTTTTGTGTGTTCTCTGTGTCCATATGATACCCCCTTTTTTGGTCGATTGCTTATCAGTCGAACCTTAGTAACTAACCAAAGAAGTCTTCAGCACTGATGACCACGTGACTGTCACTGATCTGTAGGAGATCCGGTGGACGGTAAGTGATAGAAGTAGCCGCTATATTTTTATCGCTTTGCGTAAGAGGTTGGACTGGAATTTTGTGTTGCATGTGTCGAACAGCGTAGACCCAAATCAAACATCAGAGAGCTTCGCCTGCTATTTTTCATCGTTGACCATTTACAAAATGCAGGTTCCGGTTATTTAAAGCATCACTAGCCCTCGATGGTGATGTAAAAAATAAAATCTTGACCGAACTAACGTCCTTGGCTATTTGCTTAAGAACTTGTTTGCATTGAGGCTTAAACAATTTCAGTCATTTTGGAGGCAATACTTCCAAGTTAATGCTACTTTTACCCGACATTGAGATGAAATGACATCTCAAGCCCTGCAGCCCAATGAAACCGACTGTATGACTCAAACCACCTTGCCTGGACCGGCTTGGTCCTTCTAAGCGGTTTACAAGTACTAGTTTGTGGTCAATATTAGCTCTGTGCAGCCCATCCTGTGTTTTCAAGCCTCCGATGGACGGGAACACTTTTAGATTGTCGATACACCCAAACTTACTAACAACAGAAGTATCATGCCTACTATTGTCGACTATGGGGCGCCGTTTTACTATTTAATCCGTATTTATCCATAATTATTTATGGATATCCATAATTCGATTTATGGATATCCATAATTCGAATTATGGATATCCATTATTATTTATTGATGTCCATTATTATTTATGGATATCCATAATTCGAATTATGGATATCCATAAATCGAACTGAATTAATGATATCCATAAATCGAGTAATGGATATACATTATTCGATTTATTGATATCCATAATTCAACTCTGCAAATAAACCTAATGAATAATGACTGCTCCCTTTGCAAAAAAAAAAAAATGCCGGGATGGAGGACGAGGTAGGCTTAGTGGTGGCCTATGGTGTAGGAGGGATATGTTTTGTTTGATTTGAGGTTTAACGTCACCTTCAATACTATTTAGGTCATTTTGGAGACGTTACTTCAAATTATGTTGGGCATTAAGCCTTCATTGTCATGAAATGGCATCTCAATCCCGCCGGTCTCGGTAGCTGAGTCGGATGCGCGTCTGACTGGTGATCAGGAGGACGCGGGTTCGATACCTTCCAGGATCGGCAACATTTTTCGTGGATATTAATCATGAAATATTTTCTACGGTCATTCTCTCCCTTTCGCTGATTCAAGAAGGGGCAGTTGTCAGTTTCTGGCGAAAGAATGTGAAATGTTCTGGTTAATTCTTTACATATAATCTCTGCCAAGAAAAAGTGTGGATAGGTAAACTGGCCGGCCCAAAAATGACCTAAATTAGTGCTCACTGGGCCGTTAAACGCAAATACAAACAAACAAACAAACAAACATCTCAATCCCTGTCGCCCATTGACTCGCACGACTTTGTTTGGAAAGGCTTAGACCTTCTAAACGGTTTACCAGTACTCGCACCTCATGCAGCCAAATCTATTTCTCCAAGCCCCAATGGGCGTTGGCCAGGAGGTATATCTGGATCTGCCTGGTACCCCATACATCTCAAGTAGAGTATTATATGGATATATGTTAATACTGTATACAGTGAAATTCTGCTATTAAGACCACCTAAAATTAAGGCTAATTCTGCTTTAAAAAGCTTATTTAGAAGAGTGCAGATATTATTTCTTCGTGAATTCTGTACACAATGTCCTCTGGTCAGGGACCACCTTTGGAACTGTTCAAAGATGGTCTTGTTATAGGAATTTTACTGTATAACGATCATGTGCATTTTTCCCTTAAAGCATGCGCGGATTGCTTGTTTCGATCATTATAATCTTACATCAGACTTTCAGTGTCCTCAGGTGCGCAGTCCTCATAGAGGTGATTCCAAAGGGACCGGATGCGTTGGCTTGAAATTTCCAGATCTGACAGCTGGTTCCGAAATTTTACTGCACACAAGGTGGGCGTTCAGTTTATGGCGTCCGTTGCTTTGGAAGCCTTACGGGCTGAAAAGGCTGCACGTCAGAGAGGTCCCTTTGACTGGCCATCATCTTCCAGCGATGATGAAGACCTTGAAGATTTTTACATTAAACAATCACCCGTCTTAGGGAAAATCATTAAACCTAAAGCGTTGGCGGTGATTTATGGATATCCATAATTCGAATTATGGATATCCATAAATCGATCTGAATTATGGATATCCATAAATCGAATTATGGATATCCATATTCGAATTATGGATATGCATAAATCAATAGAATAATGGATATCCATAAATCGAATTATTGATATCCATAAATCGAATTATGGATATCCATAAATCGATCTGAATTAATGATATCCATAAATCGAATTATGGATATCCATAATTCGATTTATGGATATCTGTAATTCGAATTATGGATATACATTATTCGGCTGATTTATTGATATCCATAACGAATTTATGGATATCTATAAATGCGGATTAAAAAGTAAATAGATATAGATATATATATATATATATATATATATATATATAGGTTCGAGTCCCGGTTGCGGTGCGACCGATTTTTGTGCGCTAATTCATTTGTCTATTTAATTGCCTGTATCGTGCTTTACTTTGATTTTCATATATATATATATATATATATATATATATATATATATATATATATATATATATATATATATATATATATATATATATATATATATATATATATATTATTGTTGGCTATTGTAAATTAAACGTCAAATTTAATGTGGTATTAATCATTCGGATATCTGCCCATCGGGGCTTATTGTAAATTAAACGTCAAATTTAATGTGGTATTAATCATTCGGATATCTGCCCATCGGGGCTTGAAGAAATAATTGGGCTGCATGATGCTTCCATGCAGAGCTGAAACCACCCGTTCATGAGTACAGGTAAACTGCTTAGAGGTCTAAGCCTGTCCAGGAAAGGTGGTGCGAGTCGGACTGTCCATGCATATAAACCCAATTGGTTTCATTGGGTGACAGGGGTTGACATGACATTTCATTTCACTGTCGGTTAAAAGTCACAAATTCTCCAAAATGACCTATAGAATTGACGGGGACTTTAAACTCCAAATCAAACAAAAAAAAAAACAAACAAACGAATCATTTTGATACAAATCAGTTTAATACATTTCTTACCTTACTTTAAGAAATCCGCCCCTCCCCACGCCCTGCCCATCGAGGCTAGGAAAAAAGAGCTGAAACCGACGACATGTGAGTACTGATAAACCGCTGAGAAGGACTTATCCTGCTCAGGCTGCCGGTCTCTGTAGCTTAGTCGGATGCGCCTCTGACGGTGATCACGACGGTGTCTGGTTGCGACAGGGAGCTCAATGCTCACTTTTATAGTGCTGCCTCACTGAAGTATCATGTCCCAGACACATTACATGATACCACACCCAGTCACATTATCCTGACACTGGGTCGACCAGTCCTAGCTCTACCACGTAAATCTGAGTGCCAAGCGAGGAGCAGCTAGTACCATTTTTAACGACTTTGGACTTAGTGGTACACATTGAGCCATGGTGCAAGGAAAACTGTGTTCGGAATTACTTAACCCTCTAATGCCCGGTGTATCATATATGATACATGTTTTTTCAAAAGCTATTACTTGACATTATGTATGCATTTTGACTTACTTTCTGTTGTTTTTATTCATTTAGTTTGGAAATATTAATAGAAGGTTCATATTCTTAGCCTAGCTTTACGTTATGTGACGTCAATTTTCTTTCCAATATGGCGGCTTCCATGTGTCACGAGGTTCCTGTTATAGAGGTCATACCATCCGGCTGGAATCGGCATGAACTTGTGTGTATAATATGCAAATTACATCTGGTAATAAGAATTAAAGCTTGAAAAATATAAATAGATGTCTATAAACTCTGCAAATATCTTGGCTAGTGTACTCTGTGCTTGTAAGTTTCCATGTATCATATATGATACATCGGGCATTAAATATACTGTATCATTTACACGGGGGTAATACCATTTTCTATACTGTGTTGTCGACCGAGCCGGTACTGTGTAAAGCTGCTGTCGACCGAGAAATACGGTTGTCGACCGAGCAGTACGGATGTCGACAGAGGAGGGTAGTCGATAAATTCGCTGTAAATGTGTTATTTTTGTGTATGTATGTCCATTTTTGTGGTGTCAAATCGTTTGTGAAATAGTTTGCTGTTGTTTCAAGTGTTTTGGAAGTCTGACTGATAGCCTGTTTTGACGCTTAGCGGAATTAAACGGGAAACTATATAAAATAAGTACTTCCGTGGAAATGCGTGGCTCTTATTCAGTGTCATGGAATATCGAGGACGAAATGATGCAGATACATCATTAACATACGCGATAACCTTTTATTTGTGTGTCAACATGTCTTTATATGCATCTGTGGAACTGTTTATAGTTTCATCGATACGGCTGTCGATGAAGTGAAAGTTTGCGGGTTACAGTTGTCGACGTTGCTGGGTACGGATGTCGATGATTCAACGAGAGTGTAAGGGACAGATTTACTGGAAATTAACCCCAGTTAAACAATGAAATACTTTTGCATTCTTCGTCAGGCTTTGTTTGTTTGTTTGAAATGGCTGATTGATAATGAACTATCGTTGCTTTGTTTTGTTTGTTTGATTTGAGGTTTAACGTCCCCGTCAAGACTGTAAAGGTCATTTTGGAGACGTTTCTTCCAACTTTGTGGGCGAAAACCTGAGTACCCGGAGAAAAACCACCTGACCTTCCGTTGCAGAATTTGGCATCTCACTTGTGACCCGAGCGAGGCTCGAACCACAGCGGTTAGAGACCTAATGATCAAGAGTCAACGCTCTTAACCACTAGGCCACGGAGGCCCGTCAACAATGAGATTGGTCATTAGGTTTTTAGCTTTCCTAGCCGCAAGCTCAGCAAGTGAGTATACTCATGCCCCGGAATCCGTCGTCGTCCGTTCACATTCTGCAAACATCTCATCCATCACGAAAACACGCCTATGTAATATTGACCCCCGTAAATCCCAATTTTGCTATAGTTAAACTGGGGTTTACAGGCGTATATATTATTTTTCTAATTTCAGCAAAAACAGATTGTGGGTATTCGTTAGAACCGCCTCGTCGAGGCTATTCTAACGAGTGGCCTCAATCTATGTTTAGAGCAGAAATAAACAAAATTCAGTGCGAAAAGTTTCATATTGAGAGGCGTGTTTATGGGGCGCCGTTTTACTATTTATTCCGTATTTATGGATATCCATAATTATTTATGGATATCCATAATTCGAATTATGGATATTCATAAATCGATGTGAACTAATGATATACATAAATCGAATAATGGATATCCATTATTCGATTTATTGATATCCATAAATCGAATTATGGATATCCATTATTCGGCTGATTTATGGATATCCATAAATCAAATTATGGATATCCATAAATCGAATTATGGATATCCATAAATCGTTTTATGGATATCATTAATTTAGATCGAAATATGAATATCCATTAATCGAATTGTGGATATCCTTAATTCGAATTAGGATATCCAATATTCGGCTGATTTATGGATATCCATAAATCGAATAATGGATATCCATAAATCGATCTGAATTATGGATATCCATAAATCGAATTATGGATATCCATTATTCCGCTGATTTATGGATATCCATAAATCGAATTATGGATATCCATAATTCGATTTATGGATATCTATAAATACGGATTAAATAGTAAAACGGTGCCCCATACGTGATTTCGTAATGTCTGAAAACCGATTGGCCAATCAAAGTCAACATGTTTTGAACCTCTTTGGGTAGGGGGAACGCTAGTTTGTTCGCGACATCTGGGTCACATGACCAAGATGGCTATCACACCCATATATGGTTAAACCATTGAAACGCTTCTCTAGGACCAGTCAAGAAACTTTGTATGTAACAGATAGGACTCCAGCACATCATAATTTGTTAAAATGATGATCTTAGGATTACCCCGAACTTATCTCCAGACACGGTAAACTTTTACAACCTGTCCTTTTCTATAGGAAAAATTAAAATAATTAATTTTTCAGAAACTATTACAGCCAGTGAAAGTTGGTAGGCAACTAATTGAGATTCTTCACATGTGTGTGGATTTGGTGAGTGAGTGTTTGAGTTTTTCGTCCAACCAACAACTAAGGTCATAATGGAGACGGCACCTCGGTTTAAAGACTCATCCGAATGTCCGGAGAAGCCAGGGATCGATCCTGCGACCCCTAGTTTACAAGGCGAGTAGCGTAACCACTACACCACGGAGGCGTCTGTGTGGATTTGGTACCGATTCCTCACGTGTGAAGTATTGGTATCAAATACACTCTTGTGTGAGAAATTGGTACCAATTCTTCTCATGTGTGAGGAATCGGTACCAGTTCGATACATGTAAGACAGGTGTAATAGTAATTGGTACAAATTCTCCACACCCCCTAAACACAGGTCACAGGTGTGACGATTACTTACCATTTCTTTACACGTCAGACATTGTCAACGAAATCTTCACTTGTGAGGAATTGATACCAATTCTTCACACCCTATAAAAAGTCGCACTAGTTTTTCATAGGTGTGACGAATACTTACCAATTCTTTATAAGTCAGAAAATTCAGACATCAAAATTTTTCGAAACTGACCATATGTAAATTTGGGTGGAAATTTAGGAAATGAGAAATTTACGGTTCAACAAAGCCATTCCTAGACATATTGGAAGTGTTGGTGGTGACAGTTACGCAGGTGTGTGGCAAGGTATAGATGAGTTTAGGACGCCACCGGTCGCTAAGGAAATACTATCCCACGGTTCCGTATTTTTGCGCATGCGCAGTTTTGTGTGGCAAAAATATAACCATTGTTCAGACTGCTCCGATAGCAGTCATTAATTTCTTTGAATATGTCAATTTTAAATATAGCGTAAGGTAAAGGTGACGTATGTCTTCCGTCACTGTGGCGTCCACCTGATATTGGCTGACAGTTGGGTAAGACCTGCTATCCTTGCAGCAGGTAAGAGTAGAGGGGAGTGCTCTTATTCCTTCTGTTTGTACACTCCATTCATTTTCCTCTTTATCCTCTGTTATTACTTTAACCTACGATCTCTTCTAAATTTTTTCTTCCTTTCTCTGGGAGATGAGACAAAATTACCCACAGGGGTTGACGTGTCGTTAAACCCAAAACAAATAATAATCGAATAATTGACTGACAATGGTCGCGTCATATTGCGCTAATCGCAAGGAAGGATTACCACCCACACGGGTTCAACATGTGGATGAAAAAGATCAATCGTTTACGACCAGTAGCCGGGTTGTTTGAATATGGAAATTCACCGGCCCCGCGACCCCCGCCCATCGAGGCTTGAAGAAATAGATGGGCTACATGATGCTTCCACGCATAGCTGAAACCAACGCACACGAGTACTGGTAAACCTGGTAAACTAGTTAGAGGATCTAAGCCAGCAACGTCTCCAAAATGACCTATATAGTGACGGGGACTTTAAATCTCAACTAAAACAAAGAAACAACTAACGAATTACCGTCCCCGCCAACACCATTTGCGTCATTTTTAGACGTTGCTTCCTATACCTACATTAAGATTAAATAACATCTCAAGCCCTGCCACCAAATAAAAAAATGTAGTTTATCATGTTTATAGCGGTTTTGTTTCAACTGAGGTTTAACGTCCCCGTCAACACTATTTAGGTCATTTTGGAGACGCTGCTTCCAATTTTGTTGGACTTTTACCCGATTTGATATGAAATGACATCTCAAGCCCTGCCCCCAATGAAACTAAAAGTCTTATATGCAGTAGGCGGTCTGACTCACACCGCTTTACCTGGGCAGGCTTAGTCCTTCTAAGCGGTTTACCAGTACTCATGTGTGGTCAGATTCAGCTCTGCGTGGACGCACCATGCAGCCCAATCTATTTCTCCAAGTCCCTATGGGCAGGGGCGAGAATTTATAGCGGTTTTACCAGTACTCATGTGCGGTCAGTTTTAGCTCTGCGAACCCAGGACCTCTCGTATACAGTAGAAACACTCTACCGACTGAGATACCGGGCCACATCTTCGACCTTTTACATCCCCCACCCCCTGTCTAATGATATTCGTCCCGAAAACCTAAGTTCTATCCAGTCTGGCTATGGGACTTTCATGTTCAGATTTTTCAAAGTATCGCTTCGAAAACTCTGCCTTAACTGCTCATTTTTTCTGGCAAATCAGGTCAAAGATTTATTCAGGGCCCCGTTACTCAGAGTATGAGCATTAAACAAGCATCCATTTAAAACAATGTAAAAGGTCAATGTTAAAAACATGACCTCATTTCAAGAGCATATGATCTCAAGTATATGCACAAGAAATAAGAAAACGTTATCATTTACTGTTTTTGAACACAAATTCTAGGGTTAACATTTCGGGTTGTCGCTATGGTGAACGTAAACGCATAGGCGGACGAACAAACGGACGAGCAGACAAACGGACGGAAACTTGATCTTATGTGCACCTAATTAAAACTCAAATTACACTTATTCCTTTTCAGAATTTATATAACATTAATGATATTCGAAAATGTCCATTTTGTGTTAAAATGGAGGACATAAAGTATGCTGAAGACAAACGATACACTGCAACTTTTATTTAGCATATATTGTAAATTAAACATCTGTCAATTTGTAATGCGATTATTACATGTTTTTGTCATGCTATATCTCTTTATTGGTTTCATTGGGCAACAGGGCTTGGGTGTCATTTCATCTCAATGTCGGGTAAAAGTCTCACAAACTTGGAAGCAACGTCTCCAAAATGACCTACACAGTGTTGATGGGGACGTTAAACCTCAAATCAAACAAACAATTCCTTTCGCAGAAAATTCTTCCTTTCGCGAAAGGAACCTTCCTTTCGCGAAATGGTTCCTTTCGCTATATAGACCAACCACGTGAAATTAGGTCAAAATAGCTATTCACCGCAGCAGTTACAGAATTCACTAGAAACACAATTATACATATGACGTATGGTCATCAAAGGACAAGACGGTGAGCAAGCCGAAACTGTATATATTTTTCATTCATGTCTCACATAAAAAACGAAACATTTCCTAGGTTAAAACTTCAGTAAACGGTCGTACTTTTGAGTAGATTTATTTATGCAAAGCATTGACCAATGAAATGGTCATCTCCTTGGACATGTGGTTTTATTGACCAATGGAATAACGAAAAATGTAGGACAAAAGCAAAACTATAACGGCTACGCCGTAAAAAGAGAATTCGGAAATTCGGACATATCTGCCAAGTACTGTTGTGATTCAAAAGATTATGAAGTTTGATTTTAGGTTTAACGACCCCGTCAACACTGTAAAGGTCATTTTGGAGACGTTGCTTCCAATTTCGTGGGACTTTTAACCGACAATGAGATTAAATGACATCTCAAGCCCTGCCGCCCAATGAAACCAATAGCGTTTATACAAATTGCCAGGCTGAAAAGGAAAAACCGATATCTTTAAATAGCACCACGCGGTCACGTGATGACTTTCGGACAAACATTTAACACAGGTGTATTCTTTCATATCCAAAATGGTTAATTTTCAGATGAAAATTTGTGATACAGGTCTTATTTATTCGTCAAATATAGATTGTAGGTACTCGTTGGAACCACCTCATAGAGGCGAATCTAACGAGTACCCAAAACCTATGGCTTGGAGCAGAAATAAGGATAATATTGAATACCCCTGTAAACTCTGCATTGTTTTCTGTGTTTATAAAGTGTGGATTATGGAGGTGTTCATTTCACGGACTTAATTCACGAAAATGGCCGAAACTAGCTAGTCTGGCCCAGAAAACTGTACACTCCTAAAATGCCGAGAAAACTACACCTGAAAATGTCATCTTCTTATGTTGTCTGTTGATCGTATTGCAAACTTTTCAAAACTGTTTTTTTTTCATCCAGGAAAACAGTGTGGACCCAGATCAGACTCCTCCTAGAGGGTCCACATTGTTTGCCAAAAAAAAAAAAAAATGAGTTTTGAAGTAACCGGCAGACGACAAAGCAGACGACAATTCTCGTGATTGGCGTCCCACGGGTTAAGTTCTTAGGTGTACTCTTAACCCTTTTATAGAACGATGGATACACACAGGTCAATTGATACATGCACCTGCATTGCTGTGAAATCAAAATTTTTGGATAACTGATATTGCATTATTATCAATGCTGTTATTATTATTATCCCCCGCCGAAGGCGGAGGGATATAGTTTTGGCGTTGTCCGTCCGTCCGTCCGTCCATCCTTCCGTCCGTCCGTCCGTCACACTTTGTCCGGAACCGTTTCTCAGCAACTATTGCATGGAATTAAATGAAACTTGAAATAAATATGTATTATTATGCTGTGGTGATGCACGCGCAATTTTTTTTTCGGATTGACTTTTTACATCCAGAGTTATGGCCCCTTGAATGATTGAAATTCTGGATTTTTCGTCGTCTCACTTTGTCCGGAACCGTTTCTCAGCAACTATTGCATGGAATTAAATGAAAATTGAAATAAATATGTATTATTATGCTGCAGTGATGCACGCGCAATTTTTTTTTTCGGATTGACTTTTTACATCCAGAGTTATGGCCCCTTAAATGATTGAAATTCTGGATTTTTTCGTCATCTCACTTTGTCCGGAACTGTTTCTCAGCAACTATTGCATGGAATTAAATGAAACGTGAAATAAATATGTATTATTATGCTGCGCGCATGCACGCGCAATTTTTTTCTGGATTGACTTTTTACATCCAGAGTTATGGCCCCTTAAATGATCGAAATTCTGGATTTTTCGTCGTCTCACTTTGTCCGGAACCGTTTCTCAGCAACTATTGCATGGAATTAAATGAAACTTGAAATAAATATGTATTATTAAGCTGTGGTGATGCACGCGCATTTTTTTTCGGATTTACTCTTTACATCCAGAGTTATGGCCCCTTAAATGATTGAAATTCTGGATTTTTCGTCGTCTCACTTTTTTGTCGGGAACTGTTTCTCAGCAACCATTGCATGGAATTAAATGAAACTTGAAATAAATATGTATTATTATGCTGTGGTGATGCACGCACAAATTTTTTTCGGATTGACTTTTTACACCCAGAGTTATGGCCCCTTAAATGATTAAAATTCTGGATTTTTCGTCGTCTCACTTTGTCTGGAACCGCTTCTCAGCAACTATTGCATGGAATAAAATGAAACTTGAAATAAATATGTATTATTATGCTGCCGTGATGCACGCGCAATTTTTTTTCTCAATTTTGGCCAGATATATTTTCTTGCCATTCTACACGAAAAACCCATTCGGCGGGGGATATCAATTCAACGAATTTGCTTGTTATTAATATTTTATTATGACCATCTGTTTTATATAACCACAAAGAAACAAAACAAACCCAAAAAGCAGCAACAACAGTTTTTTTAGAAGAAAACAATGAAGCTTTTCTCAGATCCAAACAAATTTGCATGAAATGCGGCCCCGCCCTTCTGAGATTGAAGAAATAGATGGGCTACATAATGCTTCCACGCTGAGCTGAAACCGACCGCACAAGATTACTGGTAAACCGCTTAGAGGATCTTAGTCTGCCCAGGCAAAGCAATGCGAGTCGGTCCGTCCATGCTTATAAACCCTATTGGTTTCATTGGGCGACAGAGCTTGAGATGTCATTTCATTTCAATGTCGGGTAAAAGTCTCACAAAGTTGGAAGCAACGTCTCCAAAACGACTTATACAGTGTTGACGCGGACGTTAAACCTCAAACAAACAAACAAACAAACAAATGAAATGCTGAATCCTATTTGCTGGGAAAAAATAAGATCTGACATCAGATAAGACCAAAAGATGCAGATAAAATGACAGACAGTGAAGATCCTGATTAGACTGAGAAGAAGCAGTCTGAACCGGGTCTGCACTGTTTGCTTAGACCAGGACTGTCTGAAATCTTAGGATCATTTCTGTAGATGTGAAAAAAATAATAATAATATTAATAACTATCCAGGCTTGTAAGAGCGATGACTCATTAAGCCACCAACACTGTGGTTCAAGTCTTGCTCAGACCATATGTGAGAGGAAGAACAGTAGTTTTTCTCTGGGTACTCCGTTTTCGCTCACAAGCTGGAAATAAGTCAAATAATTTTGAAAGGACCGTAAAACCGAACAAAAAATTTACTGGACACCACAAAACGGACTTTTACCTCTGAACATGAAAAAATTAGTGAAAAAACGCAAAGCGATAATGGTTTCACCTGTCAGTTTATGCATTTACACGCATTTCGTACACATTTGTTTGTCCGAAATTTATGACGTCCCAGGCTGCTAAAATTAGTGCCGTCTATTAATAGTGCATTATTGGATTTCGTATAAACGCTTATAAGCATGGACGGGCGGCCGACTCTGACCGCGTTGCCTGGGCAGGCTTAGATCCTCTAAGCGGTTTACCAGTAGTCGTGTGCGGGTCGGTTTCAGCTCTGCGCGGAAGCATCATGCAGCCCATGTTTTTCTTCAAGCCCTGATGGGGGGTGGGGGGGGGGGGGGGCACTGAACTGCAGTATAAAAGTCTGAATGTTGTGGATGAAATGACAAACACTATGCCTAAAAAATCTTATTTTTCCTTAGTTTACTGTACACACGCACGCTTGACTGATTACTTTTTGCCACACAAGACTGCGCATGCGCAGCGTTACCAAGGAAGTTAATCAGCCTAAACTCATCTATACTGTCTTCTTCTTCTTCTTTTTCTTCTTCTTCTTCTCTATTAAATCATATTATGCCGATTACTAAACTTCGTTTAAATATACACGTGTAGCTTTTTAAAAAATCTTAGAAAGCCTTCCGTAGACAAGTTATAGGATACAGCGGTCTTGAACAGTTCTGCGTTGTGTTATCCAGGGTCCGACACTGGCTGCAAAACTGCATCTGGTGAGGAAATCACGACGACCATACTGACATTGACCAACCGTGAGCATTTGTATACCCACAATTCCAAACAACTTATTAGAAACCATATTACCGCTGATAGGTGACTTTTGTTTCAAATACAGCTAAGCACGGGACATGTCAAGACACTGCCCAGTGAATCCCCGTTAGGAATGACAAAAAGTCTGTTCTAATATCAACATAGACAACTGATAAACTATCTTAACATGTCGGTACAGTTATGTGGTTATGTTTGTTTGAGGGAGGTTTAACGTTCCCGTCAACACTATTTGGGTCATTTTGGAGACGCTGCTTTCAATATTGTGGGACTTTTACCCGACATTGAGATAAAATGTCATTATATGCACGGACGGTCCAACTCGCACCACTTTGCCTGGGCAGGCTAAGACCCACTAAGCGGTTTACTCGGTTTACCACTACTCATGTACGGTCGATTTCTGCTCAGCGTTAACCATTTATACCTCCTTTCTTAAACACATAACAAACGCAAAATCAGAGCACTAAGAGTACTGGTGGGTCTATTGTCGCTGATTATAGGTCGGAAAAAGTCCTGGACTGTAATTTAAACTGCTTAATTTACCCTTGAAATCCGATTTTTAAGTATATAGTGCAAATCTTGATCAGACGCCGCATTCTGTGGCGTCTGGTCTGGGTCTTCACTGTTTGCCAAGCCCAACCTATGATTCCAAGATAATCCTCTTACACAACACTCTGACCTCTGTCACTGCGGCTGTTTACTATAAAAAAAGTAATTCGGACAAGTCTGTGATAGTCACGTGGACTGAAGAGCTTTTCTGCTTAGGAATTTTGGGTAATCGGAAAAGGAGCTCTTCACGAAAACACGCCTATATAATTTTGACCCCCTTGAACCCCACTTTTATATAGTGAAACCGGGGTTTACAGGGGTAAACCTTATTTTTCATATTTCTGCCCATATACACAGATTCTGGGTATACTTGTTAGAACCGCGCGTTCACACAATCTATTTTTGAGCAGAAATATAAAAAGTATCAGATATTTTTTTTTTTCTGAAATTTTTCATTTTTTGGTAGATTGTTTATCAATCGACCTAAAGATATAAAGGACAAAACCTCTATTAGTGCTGGAGTCCACGTGACTATCACTGATTTGTAGGAATCCACGCAGATTATTTATAGAATTTTATCGCAGTGAGGTCAGCGTGTTTACGTGAAAAGGTTAACTGTAAAATCTGGGCTGGAATCATGGGTTGGGCTAGGCAAACAGTGTAGACCCAGATCAGACGCCACAGAACGCGGCGTCTGATCAGGGTCTTCGCTGTTTGCTTAGAGTATAGGAATTTAAGGGTCAGGCGCAGAAAAACGCAGCGTCTGATCATGGTCTAAACGGTTTGCTTTCAGTAAAGGAGTTTAAGGGTTAAACGAAACAGTCCACGCTCAGGCCCATTTTTCCTAACTACACCCAGAGACAATCGACCCACAAGTACTCTCAGTGCTTTGATTGTTTTTAGGGTAAAATTTTCAATTTATTTTAACAGGCACGTTTTCGTAAAGTCTGCTGATCAACCCTACTGTTTGTCATGGCATTTGTTGAGAAATATTCGTCTCTGCACATGCGCTTGAAGTTCTGAGCTCAAAACCTAAACAACGGGCCTCCGTGGCCCAGTGGTTAAGAGCGCTGACTCTTGATCATTAGGTCTCTCACCGCTGTGGTTCGAGCCTCGCTCGGGTCACATGTGAGACGCCAAGTTCTGCAACGGAAGGTCAGGTGGTTTTTCTCCGGGTACTCCGGTTTTCGCCCACCTCTGATTAACGATCGGCTCGATTTGAGTTAAATAATCTTGAAAGGGCCTAAACCCCCCCCCCACACCCCCCCCCCCCCCCCCCGCAAAATAAAAAAAAAAAAAAATTAAACATGAATGTTAATATTGACGTAGTCAATATTCAATTTCGTTATGGCCTTTCAAACAAATTTGAAATGTTTAAGCATTTAAACTTCAAGCGCCTGTGATCTTTCCGACATTATTCTTCAAGAGCATTTGCACAGGTTTACAACATTTTTTTGCTGTTTAATTTCAATCTGATTTGGCATTTACATGTTCAAGTGTTTACATCAGTGACCAGCCTTGTAGCCTGTTGTGTAAACTAAATATGGGAGAGTTAAGGATGGAGTTATTCTTGGTGATTGTTGCGACTTTAAGACACCAGTTTGCACAAAACATACATTTTTCTTCATGGCTCCCAGTGAAATCTGCCTTATAGTGCAGATTTTACTAATAATCATAGAATGAATCAAGTATTTTAACAGCAGTACATGAAATGTAGTTTGTATATTTCGTCGACAGTCGTATCAATCAGACTAGGACACCATCGACGGTCGTATTTCTAATAATCGACATCCGTATCCCGACATTTTTCAAAGGTCTATAAAATCTCCCAGAGTGCATGAATTTTGTCAAACCCACGTTGTTGTCGAAGCGTAAATGGTAGATAAAATATATATGGTGTTTTATTGCTTTCCTACTTTTCATAAAGCATTAGATTAATGAAATTCTGTGAAAACTGATTTTTTTTCGAAACAACCGGTATTTTATAGTGTTTTTCAGACTCACGACTCTCTATAAGTGAACAGACAATTAACAGCTTGTCTCTTTAAAACACCGACATCGTTTGTAAATGTTTAAACTAACGTTTTCGCCTCTCCAAGTGCATCAAAATCGAAGACCCCCCTCTGTCGACATCCGTACTGCTCGGTCGAAAGCCGTATTTCTCGGTCGACAGCAGCTTTACACAGTACCGGCTCGGTCGACAACACAGTATAGAAAATGGTATTACCCCCGTGATTTATGTATCATATATGATACATGAGAATTAAAATTTAGAAGGTAACTGTGTCTTGTTTATACTATGTCTGTCAACATCTTTTATTTTATCTAATATTATTGAGATGAAATTAAGACACCTCATACATCATATTTTGATAGTTGCAGTTAAACATGCACATGCTGCCGTTTGTTATGTGTATCATATATGATACATCGGCCATCCATCGTGAAAACACACTTAAATAATCTTGACCCCCTTAAACCCCACTTCCATGCAGTAAAACTGGGTTTTACCGGCGTATACATCATTTTATCCCCCGACCAATTAGGTTCGGGGGATAAAGCAATCACTCGGCACCAATCCGTCCGTATGTCCGTCCGTCCGTCCATAGACAAAACCTTGTGGTGGCCTTTACTCCAATACCCTTTACTCCAATACCCTTTGAGATATGATGGTCCTTGGCACAATTGTGCACAAGTTTTAGAAGATTAGTGATGTGCAAGAACCACAACTCTGGGTGCCATGGTATTTGAGTTATATCCCCTTCCATTAGCATAGTATGACGACATTGTGATTGCCATATCTCCAATATTTATTGTACACAAGGTTGAGAAGGTGTGTCATGCGCGAGAACCAGAACTCTTGATGCCATGGTATTTGAGTTATCTCCCCATACAATATAATAGTATGATCACCAGATCACCAAATACCCTTTGATGCATATTGATGGTATTCAGTACAATGGTACACATGAAGTTAAGCAGGCGTAACATGCAAAAGTACCACAACTCTTGTTGCCCTGGTTTTTGAGTTATCTCCCCTAACAATATAATCTTGTAATGGCCATAACACAAATATCCTTTGAGATATATTGATGGCACTTGGTACAATTGTACAGAAGGTTGAGAAGGCCTTGACTGATTTGAGTCTCTGCTGGATGCCTATGGACTTTTGTAGGAAATAGTTTGCACCGGCACAATTTATGAAATTCAATGCTCAGTTTTCAGCATTTCAACATTTTTGTTGGCCCCCTGATACACATTACTGTGTTAAAATTGTTTAAACTAATGTTTGAATTAAATTGTACAAATTGTATTTATCCTATACCTTAATTTAGTTAAGGAAAACGGCATACAGTAATTGTATCATATATGATACATGAAAACTTAATGCCCGATGTATCATATATGATACATGCCATAAAATCACATCCGGGACATAAATACCAGAAACGTCTTTATTTTTGTGATGAACTACTTGACAGGAATCACATATTTCAGTTTGAGAATTTTTTCCAGACTAGAAAGGGGTGTGGGCACTAGAGGGTTAATGTAGATATAATACAAGCTGAGCCCTGAGGTACGTAGGTAGCGAAGACTAAGATCATGTTGTGCGAAGCGAATGCTGTTCGAGATGTTCACCGATAATAGTAGTATAAGCATTACTTTAGCGTCACGAACTGCGCATGCGCAGCATTTGTATAACTTCCGGTGAAACGTAAGCGAAACGATTAGATGACGAAACTACCCTAAATATCGGACGAGTGTTCGAATGACGTAACTCGCGGTAATTACGCCGTAAGTATCCTAAATTTTGAGGCGAAAGATGTTCCCGCGGATTGGCGCAGTTCGCCGTCCCCGATCTGGTCGGGGTGATCGGGGTCTACCCCGTTCGCTCGAGCGCTCCTATCCCAATATTTAGGGAGATACTACCCGGTATAGTATCGATGGGGCGCAAATTAATTCTCTCACCCGCAAAACGATTATCGCCTCGAAAACCGGAAAACAATGGAAGGTGCTGGAAGAGCGCGATTTGATAGAGAAACTAGGAATGGACCGCGTCCCGGAAAAAAAAGTTTGGTTTGTTCGATTTTAGGTTTAACGTCCCCGTCAACGCCGTATAGGTCATTTTGGGGGGGGGGGGGGGGCGCGTTGCTTCCAGTTGTGCGAGACCTTTACGGACATATCTACAATATTTATATCTCGGAGAATCCCGGGAAAAAAAGTTTTGTTTGTTCGATTTGAGGTTTCACGTCCCCGTCAACGCCGTATAGATCATTTTGGGGACGTTGCTTCCAGTTGCGCGAGACCTTTACCGGACATATCTACAATATTTATATCTCGGAGAATCTTTCTCGGCTATGAAATTTATACAGTTATCGTGGGGGCGTAGCCAGATAAACTTTGGGTATGCAATGGGGTAAACCTTATTTTCCTTATAACTGATCCAAGACATAGGTTGTGGGTACTCGTTAGAACCGCCTCATCGAGGCGATTCTAACATATTTAAACCCAACTTTTATACAGTAAAATTTGGCTTTGCAGGGGTAAACATTATTTTCCTTATTACTGCTCCAAGACATAGTTGTGGGTACTCGTGAGAACCGCCTCGGCAAGGCTACTCTAACATATATCTATAACATTTGTATCTCGGATCGCAAAAGGGGAAAGAACAACAAAATGATAAACGGATGATGATTAGCGTTATTATCCTAAAAATGTTAGTGAAAGAAAAAAATCGTTGACGCGACGTTGGTGCAACGTTGTATACCACGGCGTCTTATACGCATGTGCGCATGGCCAACTTTATCTGACATTTAATCTATTCACCTGTTCCCTGATAGTCACACTACAAGTCAATATTGATTTGTCTCCCTTTGACTGAGGCCTATAATATGTACCTGTTGTGTAATCTCAACTGTGTTATAAGCCGGCTGTGTGTGAGTGAGTGAGTGAGTTTTAGTTTTACGTCCCACCAACAGCTAAGGTCATACGGAGACGGGACCTCGGTTTAAAGACTCATCCGAAAGTCTGGAGAAGCCCGGGATCGATCCTGCGATCCCTGGTTTACAAGGCGAGTAGCGTAACCACTGCACCACGGAGGCTTCTATCCGGCTGTGTGTGAAATCAGTTTCGCTTTTATGACCCCGGGGGATACTGAACGAGAATCGCTCATGTCATTTGATGTCTAGTTAATTTCGGACTGGCTGTTTTCGTGTGGCCTGAGTTTATCTCCAAATTAAGTTCTGTTCTGTCGTTACAAAAAAAAAATACTCTTTTTAAAGTGAGCCTTTTTGTACTTAACGCAAAATATTATTGGTTCTCATATATCCTATTTTTGTGTGTGCTGGAATAAAATATTCTTCTTTATATATTAGAAGAAAAAGAAGAAGGAAAAAAACTTAATAGTTTATGGTGGGTGTCAGTTGAATTATTTTAATTGACATTGTTTAGAAATGCGACATATTCACAAGTCCATGTAATGAAAACCCCTTTAAACCCCACTTTACATAGAAAAAATCTTTATTACAATTTCAAATATCTGCACCAAGACATAGAAGATAACTGTTTGTGAGATATGAATTGTCATTTTGGAGATACGACAAAAAAAAGAAGAAGAAAAAAAAGAAAAACACTATTTCACGCGGATATGCTATCTTAATGGGGCCTGTCTAATACGCTGAAAACCTGCTGAATTTAGCAGGCTGCGGATCAGCAGAAAGTGACATAAACACTGATCTGCTGAAATGTAAATGTAAATGTTACTTTATTTTGTTGTTTTGGCCACAATACTGGCTGTGCATATTGATAATATATTTATTTATTACATTTAATAATTATTAAATTTGTTTTACGCCACAGACATTAATATTGTTGTAATAGCGAGTATCGGGTTATTTTGAATTAAAAGTTTTCCAGACATATTACTGGTCGCATATTTTAAAGCAGTTATATAGAAGTATATATTTTCTATTGTTGTCTGCAAGGTTTACGTACCGGCCTGTGAAATAAGTTATATCGAGCTACATCACGAAAGCATGGCGATATAAATTTGACCCCTTAAACCCCACTTATGTATAGTAAAACTGGGGTTGGAGGGGTATAAATTATTTTTCTTATTTCTGCTCAAAAACATAGACTTTGGGCACGCGACAGAACCGCCTCGCACTCACAATCTATTTTTAGAGCAGAATTATGAAAAATTACACAATTTTTCATCTGAAAATTTTCATTGTTTGGTGGTTAAATGTACAATGTATTTTCGTAATGTATCCGTTAAGACCAGAACCTTGTGTCTGAGTTGTAAGCATAGAAATACAAAGGAGATACTCTTACTGAATTTAATGCGGATAAATCTGTCATGACACAATAATGGCCGATCATCTATTTGTCTATTTAATGACTCAGTAGGCCTTATCATGCCATCATTGATAAACAACTTCGCATAATACATTTCTAGTTTTTAGTTCTTCACAAATAATATTCATCTTTCTTTCTTTCTTTCTTTCTTTATTTATTTATTTATTTATTTATTTATTTATTTATTTATTTATTTATTTATTTATTTATTTGAAAGTACAAATGAAATATTGTTATATTCTCGTTTATGCTGATAACACAGAGTTTGAGCACACGTAAGAACGCCTCGTCGAAGCGATTCTAATGAGGTCCAACAGTCTATATTTTAAACAAGCAACAAGCAATAAGAATCCTTTATTATTCTCTTTCCCGTGAAGAGGTAATTGTGGCGGCCTGTGCTGCAAATGTATGTTAGCTAGTTTATATGTTTCTCTTCCTTATTTTTTTTTTTTTCGTGCAGAACGAGTATCTTAACTGACGATAGATCTTTGACGATAACTTCATCATATGCGCTCTTTCTTTCTTTCTGCTCGGTTAGATGACGCTCGTCAATACAATCGTTCATGATGGATTGTAAATCGATCAAGTACACTTCCGACTACCTGCCGATAATCGAATTATCACCTAGTATCGTGACGGGCGCTGTTAAACACAGTAGTCATTTGACCAGTATAAGTGGCAACTTGACCTGTAGTTGTATTTAAAAAGTAATATCATATACCTAGAATAATTCAGCTAACATGAACAATTAAGACTCCGGGGCCCAGGATTACAATCGTTACTTCAGTTAAGGTCGACTTAACGATTTAAGGAGGAATTCTTATCTTAGTAAAGTATTTCCTTAAAAAGTGCATTCGAAAGCCACCTATTTCATTTACTTAGCTAAGTATTTAACTTCGGGAGAAGTCGTAATTATGACGGAAATTTTCACGAAGATTAGCACGTAAGTTTCAATTACACATTGATGTAGGCGGCCCACAACTTTCCCGCGATCTGTCAAAAATCTCTGCTTCTGCTTGAATGGATGGAGACAATAGAAAAGGGAAGGTATAATTTGAGGACTTTTACTGGAGGACCAGAGGACTGAGGACCAAGTCCTCTAGAGGACCAGGGGTATAATTTGAGGACCAAATACAGGAGGACCAATGCTTTAATAAGCCATATAATGGCTATGATAATTGAAGGTAAATTACTGTTCATTGAAAATGACACCTACTGGTATGGTATATCACCTCATGGGCATATGTATAAAAAAAAAAAAAAAGAAAAAAAAAAATTAAATAGAATAAATAAATTGAAAAACATGTTAATATGCTCAGGAAATTTTTCACCATAAAATTTTATGAAATACATGTATATTTTTGGCAACTTGTTACTCTGATAAAAAATGTTTAGTTGAAATTAGAATTTCTCTATTTTCTATATACTTGATTTAATCAATCTTTTTTTTTTTTAATTCACAAACTGCATGATGAACAGTGAAGATCCTGATCAGATGGCATCTTGCTACTCTTTTAAAAAAATTCACTTGAAATTAGATTTTCTCTACAGTAAGTACTTTCTATATACTTAATATAAGCTACCTGTTAAATTCACAAACTACACGATGAACAGTGAAGATCCTGATCACATGGCATCTTGTTACTCTTTTAAAATGTTCACTTAAACATCACGAAAACATGCCTATATAATTTTGACCCCCTTGAACCCCACTTTTATATAGTAAAACGGGGGTTTACAGGGGTAAACCTTATTTTTCTTATTTCTGCTCTAAAATATAGATTGTGGGTACTCGTTAGAATCACCTCTATATTTTGAGCAGAAATAAGAAAACTACCACATTTTTTTTTCATCTTAATTTTTTTTTTTCGTTTTTTCGGTGGTAAAGTTTACAATGTATTTGTATAGGCGTGTTTTCGTAATGGTAAGAATTTCTTTTCTTTCAATATACATGTACTGAATATAAGCTATCTGTTAAATTCACAAACTGCATGATGAGCAGTGAAGTTAAAAGCTATCTGTTAAATTCACAAACTGCATGATGAACAGTGAAGATCCTGATCAGAAGGCATCTTGTTAATCTTTTAAAAATGTTCACTTAAAGTTAGAATTTCTCTACTTTCAATATTCATGTACTTAATATAAGCTATCTGTTAAATTCACAAACTGCATGGTGACACAATTTTTGCATGAAATTCTCGCTTTACAACTCTTCCATGTTAATCACGAACAAGCTGACCTGGTGCTTTTGAACTCTACTAGCAAAATTTTACACGCGACTGAATACATATTTTCATCTTCGCAGGTTTCCGAAGAGGTCGAAACTGTTTTTGTGAGCCAGCGCATGGACCCCGTCCGCCGTGTCAGGAAATTTTGTCTTTCTGCGTTGATTATAGCCTACAGTGGGTTCGTGCGAACAGCGAGGACTCTGATCGGACTGCGCGAATGCGCAGGCTGATCCGAGTCCTTGCTGGTCGCCCAGGCATTCTTGTAGGTTTTGTCATGCGCAGCCTCGTTTAATACATAGAGGACTGCAGGTGGATCGCGATTCACGAACTGCCGAAGAGTCACGGGAAGTTTTCGCGGCCCGACGTGTTGGGCCGTGGCATTGGGTGATTTACTCTTTGCGTCGAGGTCAGCCTCAGGTCGGTTTGTTCGCGTTGTACATGTATCCTACACATCCCCCTGCCCGAGGCCCTTGCCTAGTGTAATGTAAGAGCGTCATGGGGCGGGGAAGGTTGTGTATCTCAGCGTGTCCTCAAATCACCACAAGGGCATTCGTTTCATTTTATTTTCGTTTCGGAAATGAGACGGGGGTCCGTGGATGATGCTCTCAAACTATCAACATTATAGAAACTAATAATGGCCCATACATGTAACTAATGTCGGAGTTGTACTGCACGAGGCATGTCTGCTTATAGATCATCCGCAAACAAGAGTGTGCACTGGTTCACGCACCTGAGCAGTCTGATGGGTACTCCTTATCGTCATGTCCAGGCCCAGCGGTAGTGCGGGTCTTTTTCAGTGCTCGACTCGGCCTGTTATGATATTGGTGATGCTTATAACTTTCATAATACCCACATGCCTTTATTGACAAATCAGCGTGTTATATGTCCTGCTTATGAATTTAAAAAGCCAAATTGTTGATATGTTTGAATTTGCCGGAGTGAATTGGGCGAGGTGGCGGTCTTGGGGCCAGTGAGCCTGGACTATAGTGTCTTCAATGGAACTGCTTTTCTTTTTCTTTCCCTTATTTGCGAATGGTCGAAACTGCTACCGACGCTTCGACTCATTAAATGCATGTAATTCTGATCTGACATATCCCAGCAGGCCGATGACGCAATTGTGACATCGGATGTAAATGGATGTAACGTCATGTTATGGTTGCAACGTCACATCAACGTCGGTGCATCGTCAGGACGTTACAACGACGTTTGTTTGACGTTGCCCTTTCGATATCGCAAGACCGGGTCTGTTTATTGTTGTGCCTGTTGGCACGAACTTCTGTACCATATGTATAGCTCTCGGAAGATGGGTTGACAGTGACGCAAAAGAGTAAACCACCACAGGTAGGTTTGGCAGGTTGTGCCGTTGTTGCTGAAATAACCATCATTGGCTAGCAAGACAGATTTTACCGTTATAATTATCATTATTGAAGCGTCGTCGCCTTTTCGCAAGGGTGGACAGTCCTCAACAACAACAACAAAAAAAAAAAAAAAAAAAAACTCGCTGACGTCTACGGAACCCGGGAAGGGACATGATTTTTTATTTTTATTATGTTGTGCGAACAAGATAATATCTTGAGCGGACAAGATATTATCTTGTTCGGACAACATATTATCTTGTGCGGACAAGATATTATCTTGTGCAGACAAGATATTATCTTGTTCGCACAACATATTATCTTGTGCGAACAAGATAATATCTTGTCCGCACAAGATAATATCTTTTCCGCACAACATATTATCTTGTTTGCACAACATAGATCTTGGGAAGTTGTGCGAACAAGATATTATCTTGTGCGGACAAGATATTATCTTGTTCGGACAAGATAATATCTTGTGCGGACAAGATATTATCTTGTGCGGACAAGATTATATCTTGTCCGCACAAGATAGTAAGTTGTGCGAACAAGATAATATCTTGTCTGCACAAGATCTATGTTGTGCAGACAAGATATTATCTTGTGCGGACAAGATAATATCTTGTTCGCACAACTTAATATCTTGTGTGGACAAGATAATATCTTGTCTGCACAAGATAATATGTTGTCCGCACAAGATAATATCTTGTCCGCACAAGATAATATGTTGTCCGAACAAGATAATATCTTGTCCGCACAAGATATTATCTTGTGCGCACAACTTATAAAATAAAAAAAAATCATTTCCCTTCCCGGGTTCCGTAGACGTCACTCTCAACTTATCGTTCGAGGACTGTAGTATTCTTGATTTACGATATCTTTTTTTCCCCTAATTCAAGGGAAGTAAATCGTATATGCTTGTTCCTGCAGCATGGAAACTCGCCTATATACATTTGACACCAAAACTCTAAATTTATGTAGCAAAACTGGGGTTTGCAGGATTAACCCCTCCCCTGTTACTGCCGACAAGTATGGATTGTGGGTGCCCGTTGAGACGGTTGAAGCGTGTACCCGCGATCTGTATTGTTCTTTTTATACATATAATACATTGGGCTATGTTTTTTTTTTTTTTTTTTTTAGCCCGAATAATTGATTTGTTCAGTGGTGGAGTTTGAAACAATTTGAGTAGGCATGTTCTCGTGATGTTTTTACCCGCCTACTGTTACTGTTAGTTTTATGCACGCTGCTGATACCTTGTCCATTGATGATGCTGTTCGGCATGCGGCGGTACATTGGAAAGTACAGTGGACTCTCGTTATCTCAAACTTTGATATCTCAAGCTACTGCTGAGGTCGAAATGAATTTTTGGCATTATTATTCTAATTTAAACTTAAGCTTTTTTGCTTCTAAACCATTGCTACCTTAAGCCAAAAATTTCCAGTCCCTTTGTGTTTGAGATGACGAGGGTCGACTTAAGTATCTAGCCTTCTACAAGAGTGTCATTTTTGGACTTGTGTATTGGCACTTTGGTCAACTATAATGCGAATCAGAAACTTTAAAGCTGTCTCCTATTCATAACATATGTATCCCATTTCCCTTATGGAAACCTGTTTGTTACAAATGCTTTATTTATATGTACATTTACTATTGTATCTCCTTAATGCTTGTATTCTCCTCCACGGGGATTCCATTCCTAAATATCGAACCTTCTGCCTCTGTAATGTGACAGTCATGCCCGGTCCTATACGTGTGTCCTTAAAGCAATTCAGATTTCTTGTCGATTGTATAACATAATGAACATAGATATTACTGAATATAGGATGCATATAGGTCTGCATTATTGTCATCACATGAAAATCAAAGGTCTATCCCGGTTCACAGACTTTGAATTTATAACATTCCTATCGCTATTGCTAATTAGTTGTGGGGATGTTGAAACTAACCCGGACCCGAACTCAGATGAGTCAATAACATCTGATAACTCATCGACATCTCTAAACGACACTGTTCTAAGCGAAAAATTCTCTATTGTGCACTATAATGTTCAAAGTCTAACAAACAAAAAGGATATTATATTCTCTGAACTTTGCAATTTTAGTATCATTGGTATCACTGAGACTTGGCTTGATCCTCGAACTTCAGATGAAGACATTGCCCTTGACGGCTACGTCACGTATCGACGTGACCGTATTGGTGACAACCATGGGGGTGTATGCGTCTATGTACGCGATAATTTATTTTCCAAACGCAGACAAGATCTTGAATTCCTTGACTTAGAATGTGTCTGGGTTGAAATTTGTATTAATAATAGAAAATTATTAATTGGAACTTTCTATAGACCACCAAACTCATCACATGCAACATTTCAGGCAATCGAAGATTCTATAGGGCTAGCCACAGACACAAACCCCCATGAATTACTGGTTATGGGAGATTTTAATATAGACATGGCTGACAACAGAAGTAGTAGGAAAATTTCTGATCTCTGTCAAGAAAACGGTCTGGACCAACTAATCACTGGCCACACTCATTTTACGGAAACTTCACAATCCACTATTGACCTTATTTTGTCTAACAACAGCAAAGACATCTTAATCTGTGGGGTGGGAGAACCTTTCCTTAACCAAAACATTCGCTATCACTGTCCTGTATTCTGTGTCCTCAACTTTGATAAACAAAAAACTCATGTATTCAAAAGACATATTTGGCTATTTGATCAAGGTGACTATCAGTCGCTCTCTGACGTCATGCGAAATACAAATTGGGATAATTTTAAAGACCCAAACATCAACAAATATGTTAAAAATTTAACTGATCACCTAACCCAATGTTCGTCTAAGTATATTCCTAATAAAATAGTAAGTGTAAGACCATCCGATCCAAATTGGTTGACAACTAATATAAAAAGACTCATTCGGAAAAGGAAACGTTACTACAGCAGATACAAGAAAACACAATCCATCACTAATTTTGAAGCCTATAAACAAATTCGCAATCACGTTAATAACGAAATAAGAAATTCAAAACAAAAAATGAATGAAAAACTGGCTGATAAACTAAACAATGGTTCACTAGGTCCAAAAGACTGGTGGAAAACACTTAAACATGTAATAAAACCAACACGAACAAGCAATATCCCTCCCTTAAACACACAAGGAAATATATATTCTGACGAAATGGACAAAGCGGAAGTGTTAAATACTTTCTTCTCCTCACAAACTATTATAGACGAAACTAATGCACACTTGCCTGAAAGCAATCCAAATAACATTCAAAATGAAACCCTCCATTCTGTTCACCTGTCACCGTCGGAAGTTGAAACCTGTCTGAAGTCCCTTCAGACTGGCAAAGCTGTAGGACCCGATGCGATTAACAACAGACTCCTGAAAGAACTATCTAATTCAATTTCTATCCCTCTTTGTGATCTCTTCAACTTTTCGCTATCATCAGGCCAATTTCCTGAGTCATGGAAACTAGCGAACATCACTCCAATTCACAAGAAAAACGAACCTTCTGACCCAGCTAACTACCGCCCTATTTCTCTCTTAAGTGCAGTGGGAAAAGTTCTTGAGAAACTTGTTCATAAATATATTTTCAACTTTTTTTCGGGACAACGGAGTTATCACATCACTTCAATCTGGTTTTGTACCAGGCGATTCTACTGTTAACCAACTTATTGATATATACAACTCTTTCTGCAAAGCTCTTGACGTAGGCAAAGAAGTAAGAGCCGTCTTTTGTGATGTAAGCAAAGCCTTCGATCGTGTATGGCATAAAGGACTTCTTCACAAGTTGAATAGCGTTGGCATAACTGGTTCTCTTCTCTCATGGTTTAACAGTTACTTAAGCGATAGATTACAAAGAGTCGTTCTTCCTGGGACCACGTCCAGTTGGCAACCAATTAAAGCTGGTGTCCCACAAGGCTCTATCCTTGGTCCTTTCTTGTTTTTAGTATACATTAATGATATTGTTGAAGATATCCATTGCACGATACGTCTGTTTGCAGACGACACGAGTCTTTACATAATTGTTGAAAACCCGGTTGAAGCTGCTCACCTCTTAAATGATGATCTAGAAAGGATACAGCAATGGGCAAAAAAGTGGCTAGTCAGCTTCAACCCTACAAAGTCTGAATCTCTCTTGCTCTCTCGTAAAATCAATAAACCTTACCACCCACCAATTTTCATGGACACTCAAGAAATATCTGAGGTCAGTACTCATAAACACCTAGGCCTTATATTTTCTAGTGATTGCACGTGGCATGAACACCTAGCCGAAATCAAATCAAAAGCATGGAATCGGATTAATATCATGCGTAAACTAAAATTTCTACTTGATAGAAAATCACTTCAGACTATTTATTGTTCGTTCATTAGACCTCTTCTAGAATATGCCGACGTGGTATGGGACAACTGCACCCAGTATGAAGCATATGAACTTGAAAAAATACAGATTGAGGCAGCACGTATAGTTACTGGGGCAACCAGACTGGTTTCTCTAAATCTTCTTTACTCTGAAGCTGGATGGGACACGTTGGCCTCACGAAGAAATAAACATAAAATTGCTATGCTTTACAAAATGTATCATGGCATTTCTCCAGCATATCTATCTTCACTCTTACCAGCTACAGTGGGAGAAAATGTTTCGTATAGCCTTCGTAATTCTACCAACATTCAAACTATTCACAGTCACTCACAGCTCTACTTTAATTCTTTTCTTCCAAGTGCGATAAGAACTTGGAACTCTCTGTCTGAGGAGATCAGAAACAGCTCCAGTTTAGCATCACTTAAACGTCAACTCAATACTAACTTAATCCCTACGCCTCGTCATTTCAACGCAGGGAAACGTCTCGGACAAATTTATCACAGCCGGCTTAGAACCAAATGCAGCTCCTTAAACGAACACCTCTTCTCAAGAAACATTGTCCCAAGTGCTTTATGTGTATGTGGTCTCGTCGAAGACACCGAACATTTTCTTCTTCACTGTCCACGATATGCGAACTTTAGAGAAGAAATGTTAAGATCAGTTTATCAGTTTTGTCAACCAACTCTCGATACTCTACTTTATGGTGACCAAACACTAAATTACAACGAGAACAAACAAATCGTCCTCCTTGTCCATAACTTTATTTTAAAAACTAAAAGATTCCAAACCAACCATAATTAGGCGATGAATGCACGTATCATTTCCTACCGTATTAGACACACTTTCACTTCTTTTTTTTTTCCTTTATTGATGTTAGTCCGAGAACAGAGTGTGGGGCTAGAATTTGTCTTTTTTAAATCTACGGAAAGTTTACTTGTCTAACCAGGCTCTTTTCTGTGATAATCTCCCGAACCGGTAATTCTCCAACAAATACACCTAAATATTTTGGTTTGTTACTCTTATTTTGTTTTTAGAGAACTACCTCGCAAAGTTAACCATACGACCTTAACCTAAGTTATATCCAACCTTCAGAACGATAAACCTATACGTTCCGCCTTTGAAGAAATAGTTTTATTGGTACTTGACAAAACACCTTTGATTTGAATGTCTCAGACCTTTTACATGAGAGTGGCAGAAGCTGTATTGTTTTTTCTTTGTTATTTTTTACCCTGATGGATTCCCCGTGGAGCCCCCCCCCCCCTCCCTCCAACGCTACCTTCACCTTAACCATTTTTAGTATGTAAAAATGCTACAAAATAGCTTTGAACATAGTCGCTAATTCTGTACTTACAATAGTTACTGTTTTGCATCGACAATTATATAGATTTAGTTCAATGGTATTATCGCAAATGTTTAGGGAAACAGATTCAAATAAGTCTCTGACTTTCTTCTGAATCCCTTTTTGTATGATTTCAGTCATATTTGCTTTGTATTGTACTTGTAGAATACGAATAAAATATGTTTAAACCAACAGTGAAGATCCTGATCAGATGGCATCTTGTTAATCTTTTAAAAATGTTCACTTAAAAGCTATCTGTTAAATTCACAAACTGTATGATGAACAGTGAAGATCCTGATCAGATGGCTTATCTGGAGCTAAACTGTTTGCAAATGTAGGGATTGTCTTGTTCAGCGGGATAAGTGGAAAAAAAATAAAGGAAAAAATGTGATAAAGAAATTCTTCACCATATAAATATATTTCATATATTTTAGGCAACGTGTTACTCTTTTAAAAACAAGTATGTTCAGTTCTAATGGAAATTCCTCTACTAGGAAACAAACAAGAGGCTCATTGAGCCTAAACCGCTCACCTGAGGAACTTAAGTTTTAACAATTCACAGACTTGACTACTAAATCTGCTAATAGAATCCAGCCCATTGACCCTTACAGGATATAAGTCATGATTATTGCATTGCATTCCAAGTTTGAGACTTCTAGCTTCTATAGTTCCTGAGAAATCTTTGACGAAAATTTAACATTGGTCAAAATGGAGAGAAAGAAGAATGAAAGAACAGCTGAACAAATAAGCTGAGAAAGCCCAATGTCTCTTACACAAAATAAGTCATCATTATTCTATTGAATACCAAATTTGATGCTTCTAGCTTTTATAGTTCCTGAGAAATCTTTGATTAAAAATTTAACATTGGTCTATTATCTCTATATGGAGAGAAAGAAGAATGAGGGAACAAATGAACCAGACTAGCTCCAAAACCTAATGCAGCCTTTCCCCTTGCCCAATGGTGCTACACATAAAATTTAAACAAGATTGGTCGACTGCCTTCTGAGATATGCTTCATTGAAAGTGTGGACGACGGATGGACGGACGACAGACGACGGACTCCGGAGCCTTGGTATACTATCGGCTCACTGGAGCCTTTGGCTCAGGTGAGCTAAAAATTCAAGTCGCTATTTCTGTCACAACATTTTCCCTACGTTAAGTCTATGGGCAAATTTTTTTGTCTCTCAAGGTCACGTAACTCCGAGGTCAATATTCCGATTCGGCCCAAAATCGAACTTAACCGAGATTTTATGCCTGTCCTCGTTACCTGCAAGTTTGAAGCTGATATGAATAAAAATAAAGTTGCTATCGTGGTCACAACGTATTTTTTTATGCTCAAGGGCAGGTAACTCCAAGGCAAATATTCCGATTCGGCCCAAAATCGAACTTAACCGAGATTTTATGTCTGTCCTCGTTACCTGCAAGTTTGAAGCTGATCTGAAAAAAATCCAAGTCGCTATCGTAGTCACAACATTTTCCCTATGTAAAGTCTATGGGCAAATTTTTTGTCACTCAAGGTCATGTAACTCCGAGGTCAATATTCCGATTCGAACTTAACTGAGATTTTATGCCTGTCCACGTTACCTGCAAGTTTGAAGCTGATCTGAATAAAAATAAAGTTGCTATCGTGGTCACAACGTATTTTTTTATGCTCAAGGGCAGGTAACTTCAAGGCAAATAATCCGATTCGGCCCAAAATCTTACTTTACCGAGATTTTATGTCTGTCCTCGTTCCCTGCAAGTTTGAAGCTGATCTGAAAAAAATCCAAGTCGCTATCGTAGTCACAACATTTTCCCTATGTTAAGTCTATGGGCAAATTTTTTGTCGCTCAAGGTCACGTAACTCCGAGGTCAATATTCCGATTCGGCCCAAAATCGAACTTAACCGGTATTTTATGCCTGTCCTCGTTACCTGCAAGTTTGAAGCTGATCTGAATAAAAATAAAGTTGCTATCGTGGTCACAACGTATTTTTTTCATGCTCAAGGGCAGGTAACTCCAAGGCAAATAATCCGATTCGGCCCAAAATCGAACTTAACCGTGATTTTATGTCTGTCCTCGTTACCTGCAAGTTTGAAGCTGATCTGAAAAAAATTCAAGTCGCTATCGTAGTCACAACATTTTCCCTATGTTAAGTCTATGGGCAAATTTTTTGTCGCTCAAGGTCACGTAACTCCGAGGTCAATATTCCGATTCTGCCCAAAATCGAACTTAACCGAGATTTTATGCCTGTCCTTATTATCTGCAAGAATGAAGTCGATCAGAAAAAAATTGACGGAGCTAGAGTGATGACAAGCTTTTTCTTATGTTAAGTCTATGGGAGCTATATGTTGCCATGGTAACCAGAGTTCCATTCAGATCTGCATGAAAACCTTATGCAGTCTTTCCACTTGCCCAATAATGTTACACATGAAATTTGATCAAAGTCGGCCAAGTAGTCTTCAAGATATACATTTTTGAAATTCACATTAACCCTTATGCAAAAATGCACAAGGGCAGGTAACTCCTAAGTGTATGATCCGATTCTGCCAATTATCGAACTTGACCGAGATTTCATGGCTGTGCTGGTTATCTGTAAGAATGAAGCCAATCCGAACAAAATTGAAGCAGCTACAGTGTTGACAACATTTTCCCCATGTTAAGTCGATAGGCAATTTTTCGGGCGCCCAAGGGGACGTAACTCTTGAGTGAATTATCTGATTCGGCCCAAAATCGAACTTGACCGAGATTTTATGCCTGTAATGGTTATCTGCAAGAATGAAGTCGATCAGAAAAAAATTGACGGAGCTAGAGTGATGACAAGCTTTTTCCTATGTGAAGTCTATGGGAGCTAGATGTTGCCATGGCAACCAGAGTTCTACTCAGATCTGCCTGAAAACCTAATGAAGCCTTTCCACTTGCCCAATAATGCGACACATGAAATTTGATCAAAGTTGGCCAAGTAGTCTTTAAGATATACATTTTTGAAATTCCCATTAACCCTAATGCAAAAACACACAAGGGCAGGTAACTCCTAAGTGAATGATCCGATTCTGCCAGTTATCGAACTTGACCGAGATTTCATGGCTGTGCTGGTTATCTGCAAGGATAAAGCCAATCTGAAAATAATTGAAGCAGCTACGGTGATGACAACATTCTCCCCATGTTAAGTCAATAGGCAATTTTTTCAACGCTCAAGGGCACGTAACTCCTGAGTGAATAATCCGATTCAGCCCAAAATCGAACTTGATCGAGATTTCATGCCTGTCCTCGTTATCTGCAAGAATGAAGTCGATCAGAAAAAAATTGACGGAGCTAGAGTGATGACAAGCTTTTTCCTAAGGCTCAAGGGCACGTAACTCCTGAGTGAATAATCCGATTCAGCCCAAAATCGAACTTGATCGAGATTTCATGCCTGTCCTCGTTATCTGCAAGAATGAAGACAATCAGAAAAAAATTGACGGAGCTACAGTGATGACAAACTTTTTCCTATGTTAAGTCTATGGGAGCTATTTGTTGCCATGGCAACCAGAGTTCCAATCCGATCTGCCCGAAAACAGTATGCAGCCTTTCCCCCTACCTGATAATGCTTCACATGAAATTTGATCAAGATTGGCGCACTGGTTCCGGAGATATACTTCTTTGAAAGTGTGGACGACGGACGACGACGACGGACGACGACGGACGACGACGGACGCCGGCTCGTGGTATACTAATACCTCACATGAGCCTTCGGCTCAGGTGAGCTAAAAAAAAAAACAGTTATTTATTTATTTCATTTATTTATTTTTATTTATTTTATTTTATTTTATTTTATTTTTTTTTGTAGGGCAATTTGGCCAAATTATTTTTTCCTAGTGGTTATATCTATTCCTATTCTATCAGTCATTTTATTACTTACTGGAAATGGCATTGTTTTTTTTTTTTTGTTTTTTTTTGTTGTTGTTGTTTTTTTTTTTTTTGTTTTTTTGTTTTTTTTTTTTCATTTTTTAAGACGGCCAAGTATTACATTCAGACATATGTATGGAAAAAAAAACTTTTAATCTTATCTCTTAAGCACCAAGCATTACCTCATAGCAGATGGCATTCAATTTTTTTTCTTTTGTTTGTTTTCAGAGAACAACTTGACTTGACTTGATAGATTTTGTAAGGTAACCGGGCGCTAAAAGCACATAGGGGCTACCCCCATCTCGCTAAATGGGATTAGTTTATGAACTGCTCTTCCCAGGGCCTCCAATGTGCTGGCACTTGTCAATTCGACAGGTGTCAGCTGACCAATGGGAATATACTGAACTCTTAATCGGAGGAAGGCACAAATCGCACCCAAGGTACAGCGTTTGTCCTAAGAAACACAGTTCTATAGCGATTTTAGAATTTTGAGTGCAGGAATCAGACCAAAGACGGGCTCTAGTATGTGATGACGTGTTGCCAATTTCGACTGCCAAATGTGTCAGAGCACAGCCCTGTTTTCGAATGTCTGGCCGAGGAAAAAAGCTAACATACATTATCAGTTCTGGCTTCCATTATTCTCTGCCTCCACCCCTGACATGGCAAAGAAAACGCCTTCGGTCACGATGCTTGTTAAAGGGTGATAACGCATGAAATTTTTGAATTTTGAACAGGCATCTAAAGTGAGCCAGGATGGGTGACTAATAGACCAGCCAATTCCGGCTATTGCAAAAAGTCCTAGTACCCGTGCTCTCATCACGGAGACCTGCCTATGCAAGTGGGGTTCAAAATTGGACAGGTGTGTCTTCGTGATGTGTTTGGAGGTATGTGTTTGTTTGGGAAAGGCAGTGATGAGGCTAATCAGCCGTTTTGCAATCCCGCTAATTTTTATTTTTGAATGGTCTTCCAAAAGGCATTTTTAAGGGACTTCCTATTTCCAAATACCTAGCAAATGGTGGATATTGCCGTTGCCCCGCCTATAAAGATATTTAGCGTGTGACCTGTCCCCGTTTGTATGCTCTGTTCTGGCAGTATCTATGCCTTCGCTTTGCCTACTTCAGGGGACTTCATTCTGTTGGTACCTAGGGGGAGCCCAGTACGGGCTTTCTCCCAGATGCCCTCAGGATGTTGTCCTGACGGGCTCCGTCGAGCCTCCTCTCGTTCCTGAAATAGAAAAGTCGGATTAGTGCTTTGGGACCCCATGTGTGCGCTCGGATCAGTGTAGTTGTGTCCAGTTTCTTGTCCCCCGGGGTCCCACCTGTACCTGTAATACAAACAAAAGTCATTAGTGCATATTGTGCTTGTGCTAATATGACCCCGCCATCCGTCACATATTTTGGCTTCCCATTCTGTGCACAGGGCGGGCCGGGCTTGTGAGGGGGGTCCCCCCACAAAGGCACGGTCCGGCTCTTAGGGTAACTTGTTCAAAACCAAGTTAACGGGTGGCGCGGTTATTGTGAAGAATTACCTTCCCATGGGGGCTGCCTGTCCTGCCGCGGCATGTTACCTCATCAGAACACTCATAAGTGCAAAGCACATGAGCCGCAACCACAGTGTCCCGAATCGGCTTGTCGCCGCAGGTTCAAGCATGTCCGTGGGAGTTTTCGGGCTATGGGATTTTCTTATGATGCACCCTTGCCCGTGGTCTGTTATGATGTTGAAGGTATGGGAGGGTCATTGGTTTGTCCTTTGACGGGGGTAGCCTCGGCGGGGCACCCATAAGTGCAAAGCAAATGAGCCGCAACCACAGTGTCTCGCTTTGACGCCCCCGTCTCAGGTCCAAGTGCAGATTGACGGTAGGTGATGGTTGCCTAAGCGCGGTGTGTGGGTAACAAAAGATGTTTTTCTTATATTACTTCCCAGTAATTTGTGTCTTTAAGGAATTTCTTAACCACCCCGGCTATGGCCGAGCAGTGTTTTTCGGGGGGAGCGAGGAGATCTTGTAGGTGTACCGATTCATATCCTAATTTGAACATTTCAGATTTTATCTCTTCTCGTGCATGGGCGTTTGTTACACATTCAAACAAGATGTGTTGTGTTGTTTCTAGTTCATAGTTATCGCATTTTCTGCATAGACCCATTGTGTTTCCTAGTTGAGTGAGGTTGGCATTTAGGCCGTTATGGTTAAATCTCAAACGGGAAATAACCACGTCTAATTTTCTGTTGTTGCTAAATTGGTGGGCAGATTTACCTACTGTGGGCTGGAGGAGTTGGTAATGCCTCCCGGTGTTGGTTGGGTTTCTATCCCATAGAGCTTGCCATTTTCTCGTTATGGCGGTGTCTATGATTGTATAGATCTCCCGTTTTGAAGGGAGAGTATAATCTTTAATACCTATATCTAGTGCTAATCTGGCTGTTTCGTCGGCCGCCTCATTACCGGGGATGCCGACGTGGGATGGGATCCAGTCGATTTCAATGTCTTGCCCTTCTCTTTTTGCCTTATCTAGTTTAGACAGGATTGAGTCAATTTGGTCAGGTCGTGTTTTGGATTTTCCTGACTGTAGGGCCTGGATAGCGCTAAGGCTGTCCGTGAGTACTGTGGCTTTGGGTGTCTTAACTGTGATGGCCCAGGAGATGGCCCAGTGAATGGCAATCAGTTCAGTTGTGAATACTGAGAGGTGTTGGTTTGTTTTAATCGGTACGTGAAGATTTCTCTCTGGGACAACGAATGCGGCGCCGGTTTTTCCTGTTGTGGGGTCCTTACTGCCATCTGTGTAGATTAGAGTTTTCCCAGCATGGCTGGTGCGAACATAAGAGAGGCTTTTATTTTTCATGTATTCATTTGTATTTTCTTCTTTCCTCCCCAGGACCTGATGTAGGTAACAGGAGGGTGTGTTGTGTTTGAGATCCCATTTGGATCTGTACTTGGGTGCCTGGATCTTATCGGGTATGTTGTGCTCTTTCAGGAGGGCACGGACTTTCTTACAATATGGGTGGTAGTTCTTTGCTCTCCTACATGAATAGCAACCATGATCTGTTAATAGATCATTCACTGGGAGGGATTTGCCAAGTGGGGAGGATCTAGCCCAGTATTTTAGTATGAGTTCTTCCCTTCGTAGATGTAGTGGTTTAAGTCCACATTCTACCTCTAGTTCGTTGATTGGGGTAGATCGGTATGCTCTTGTTGCTATCCTGAGGGCGTGGTTTTGAATGATATTCAGAGTTTTAAGGATATTCTCTGATGCGGAGTTGTAAGCCTGGGCTCCATAGTCTAGCTTACTAAGAATAAGGGCTTTGTATAGGATCAGGAGTGTCTTTTTATCAGCTCCAAAGGTGGTACCTGACACTACTCGTAGTAGGTTCAGGTCTTTTTCACATCTTTCTTTGAGATCTTTAATGTGATCTCTCCAAGTCAGATGTTTGTCGAGGATCATGCCCAGAAATTTGATGTTCTGGGCCCATTCTATTTCCCTACCAAAGAGGTATAGTTTGTTTTGAGTGGTCTTCAGATTTCGTCGTTTACTGAATATGATTGCTTTAGTCTTCAGGTTTGATACTTTGAATCCCCATCTTAGTGCCCAGGTTTCGATTTCTCTTAGAACTGATTGTAGGTCTTTGACCGCCAGTTCTAGAGTAGAGCGTTTCCCCCACACCGCGCTATCATCGGCAAACTGTGACAGGCCTATATTATTATGTGGTTTCAGGGCCTCGTGAAGGGTGTTAACAATTACGTTAAAGAGTATGGGACTTAGTACTGAGCCTTGGGGGCAGCCGTTTTCCAGGATTAGTTCCTCTGAGGTATTGTCCCCAACTCGGGTTTGAATTTTTCTATCCTTGAGAAAGCTATGGATCCACTTTAGCATGTTTCCGCTTATTCCGTATTCCTTTAGTTTGGTTATGGTGCCGGTTGACCACATGAGGTCAAAGGCCTTTTCAAGATCGAGGGCTACCGCTACTAGGATTTTGTGTTCCATGAAAGCCATGTTTATTTCTGATTCCAGTCGGACAAGTTGATCAGTTGTGGATCTGTTAGGCCTGAAGCCTGATTGGTTGTCTGAGATGATATTATTAGCTTCTAGATAGTTGGAGAGGCGTTTGGCGATCATGGTTTCCATAGTTTTACATGTGCATGAGGTGAGGGAGATGGGTCGATATGATTGTGGATCCAGCTTATCCTTGAGTGGTTTTTTTATTGGGATTGTTGTGGCTAGTTTCCATTGTGTGGGGACTTCTCCTCTACGCCAGGAAGTGTTTATGAGGTCTAAGAGTTTTTGTTTGCTATCTGGTGGGAGCTGTTTCAGCATTTCATAATGAATTTTGTCCGCTCCTGGAGCTGTGCTGCGTTTACTCTGCAGAGCCTCATTAAGTTCAAATAGGGTGAAGTCGCAGTTCAGGTTACTGCTTCTTCGGTCATCGTTGAAGAGGTCAGGGAGAGATTGGTTGAAGGTTCTCTCCTCGGTCTCTTTTATTGTTTGGAAGGCAGGATCTTGGTTGGAGGTTTTCGTTATATTATGGTAGTGGTTGGCAAGGGCGTCTGCTTTCTCTCTATCATTAGTTATGGTCTGGCCGTTAATTTTGAGACAGTTTATCTTTTCAGTAGGTTTACCCCTAAATTTATTAAAAGTAGACCACATTTTCTTGCTAGTGGTCTTATGGTTAAGTTTGTTGACTATTTCTTGCCACCCTTGTTTTTGTGCTATTTGTAGGGTGGTTCTAGCGTGTGCCTTAGTTTTATTGTAGTTATTCTTAAGCTCCAGAGAACAACATTTCCATAGCACTCATATATGAAAAATGCTAAACAAGAGTTTCTTTGAGAAGTAAAGAAAAAGGCTTGAAATTGCAATGGTTGTGATTGGCAGTTTAATGGTTATTTGTAGGTGGGGCTTATCCTATTGTAGGTGGGGCAAAGTTATATATTATAACCAATGGCTGTAAGCCTATGATTTATTGGTTGAAATTTTGCAAATAATTGAAAGTCTTCATTTTTGAAATGTGTTGTTAGATCTTTCAGAAGCATTTTTTTTTTTTTAAATTATTTTGATTGTTAATTAGGGCCTAATTTATTATTTTTTTTCTTAAGTTGAGCTGAGAAGTGAAAAAACATGACCTTCCATTGCAGTACTCCCACAGGACCCATAAATAAGCATTTATTTAGTTATTTAATAATATTTTTTATTATTTATTTTATTTTATCGTTTATTTCTTTTATTTATTTATTAGGATTAATAATCAAGGAAAAATGAACCTTGGGGAAAAAGATCTTAATCACCCAAGTGACAAGGTGTATTCAGGCGAACATGTCCATAAAATGAACACCCCCCCCCCCCCCCACACACACACACACGCCCAACACCCCTAAAAAATACCTTGCAGAGAAAACTAAGGTTTACATGAGCTTACATTATCTTTCTTATTACTGCTCCAAGAAGTAGGTCATGGGTACTAGTTAGAACCACCTCAGTGAGACAGTAACCTATGTTTGCTTATATCAAAGATTTTCACCAAAAAGTAGCAATTTTGGAGATGTAAAAAATGCCTTATGTCGCATGTGTATGTTATTGTAATGTTTCTTCCACAAACTTAAAACTGACATTTTCCATTTTATTGGTGACATTCTTCTCATTTCGTCTGCAAGCATAGAATGTGTGTGCTCATTTGACCAAGGTAGTAAACTTAAAAATCAGTGTTGCTTAACAACAATCATGATAATTAAATTAATTGATACAATCATATTTTTGCAACAAAACTTCTCTAAAGACTTTGGTACACCTCTGTACACCTGATTAGCAGTCAGCTCGATATGAGTGAAATAATATTGAAAGGGCCATAACCCCCCCCCCCCCCCCAACCAAACCTTTAAGTTTTGTTGAATTTTGTGTGAGATAATCAGCATCAATGTGGTACCATGTCCATGCAATTGAAAGTTTTATTATTTAAACTCACTTCAGTGAAGTACAAGCCGGTTTTTATCAAAAATAAGCTATATTATGACAGTTTGCAAGTTTAAGGAAATGCCTCAGTGAAGTGGTCCAAACGATAATACACAATTTATGTAGCAGAAAGTTCATCTTGCAGTGTGTGTGAATTTAACAGATAGATTATATCATTAAGTATGTAGATAATAGAGAAATTCTAATTTCAGCTAAACATTTTTAAGAAGAGTAACAAGATGCCAAAAATTTATTTCCATTACAATAACACACCTGTGCGTCATAATGCATTTTTTTCACATCTCCAAAACGGTTAATTTTCTGTTGAAAATTTGTGATATTATTCTTATTTATACTCATAACATAGATTGTGGGTGCTCGTTAGAACCGCCTCATTGTGGTGGTTCTAACGAGTACCTACAACCTATGTCTATGAGCAGAAATAAGGAAAATAATGTATACCCCCTAAACCCCAGTTTTCTCTATATAAAGTGGGGTGTAATGGGATGTTCATTTCTCGGACTTGTAAGCATGATGATATAATTATATGCTGAAAAATTGCTAAGCATAAAACATTGTAGCTCCAGATAAGCCATCTGATTAGGATCTTCACTGTTCATCTTGCAGTTTGTGAATTTAACAGGTAGATTATATCAAGCATATACATGTAGAAATTGGAGAAATTCTAATTTCAACTAAACATTTTAAAAGAGTAGCAAGATGCCAAAAGTCATCATGTTTACAAGTCCGTATAATGAACACCCCTCTTAACCCCACTTTATATAGCGAAAATTCATTACCAGGAATTCTCGTACTACAGGAACTGTCACTCAGATTACCGATATCCCATATTTGATTGACATCAGTTAATTCCCTTAGACCGTAGTCGAGATAGCGTCGTTTACCTGTGTTAATGGTGTGTAATAGCAGTTTCACACCTATCGGTTTGAGTTACAATACACAACCAATCTGTGTTCTATCCAGTGCCCTATTAAAATTAGTATGGATATACATTGTAAATATTGCCACCGAAAATTTCAAGATGAAAAATTCTGATATTTTATATAAAAAAGGCATGTTTTGTTAACGGATGACCAGGTGTTTTGTCCTCGATATAAGTTAAATATTCATGGCCGGGCCGTTAATCCAAAATTATAGGGAAATAAAAAAGGATCACGTTTATACATGTATAAATAAATTATTTCTTTTTTATATATTTCATGGGTATATTCATGTAATTTTGTTCCTTTCTATATTGTGGCCCTTGGTAAACAATAAAAGAAACGTAATGATGACAATATATAAAAGAATTTATTTAATTAATGCAATTCAGCGTATAGTAATGACATGCCATTTATAAAGCTCTGGCCTCTAGTGAGGACTGTTACGCCGTATAACAATTATGCATCCGAACATAGGCCCTCGTAGACACGGTGGCGTATGTTTGGGATTCAGCTTCGACACAGGATTTCAAATAATGTGGTAGTTTTTAAGGTGAAGGCAAGATCGGCCTGCATGTTTACTGATTCAATAACGGTTCTATGAATTGCATTGCTTCAGCGTACCAAAGTCTCTGATCAGACTGCACTTGCTTAAGCTCAGTCTGATCTGAGTCTATGCTAGTCGACAATGCCACATTGTTTAAAATCACGTCGCAGCTTTTTTTTTTTTTTTTTTGTTTTGTTATGGAAAATTCATTTTAAATAACCATATATGAAGACCTAATTTTACATGGGTGTTGACTTATTTCTGAAGCCGGACTCGGTAGCTCAGTCGCATGCGCGAATGATTGGTGACCAGGAGGATGCAGATTCGATACCTGCCGGAGATGGCTATATTCTGTCGTGGATTTGTTTGATTTGAGGTTTAACGTCCCCGTCAACACTGTAAAGGTCATTTTGGAGACGTAGCTTCCAATTTTGTGGGACTTTTACTCGACATTGAGATGAAATGACATCTCAAGCCCTGTCGCCCAATGAAACCAATAAGTAAACCAATACGTAGTATGACCCATCTTCTTTCTTATGAATGTTTTCGTTGCTCTTTAAGGAACTCATTTTAGATTTTTATTTGCCTTCACTGCAGCTGGTGTTGTGCCGTGTGGCGGCCGTAAAACGTCTCCCCGTACATCAACCATAGTGCAGTTTATATTTTACTTTTGGTCCTTTGAGATCAGCGTGAATATTCTGAGAAATCAGAAATAAATAATTGGTTTAGACTCATATTCTAGACAGGTTTTTAATTATTTGGACCCCATTTTGATTTATATCAGTCTTTGAATCGACTGCCAATTCGAAATTCGCAAAATTGCAGTATGTTTCCTCTGGCTTTCTTTGCCGGATCATTACAGGGTCACTGATGAGGCTTTACTAGCCGAAACTACGTAGTATGACCCATCTTCTTTCTTATGAATGTTTTCGTTGCTCTTTAAGGAACTCATTTTAGATTTTTATTTATTAGCATGGACGGTCCACCTCGCACCGCGGTTCCTGGACAGGCTTAGATCCTCTAAGCGGTTTACCAGTTCTAGTGTGCGGACCAGATTCAGCTCTGCGTGGAAGCATCATGCAGCCCATATATTTCTTCAAGCCCCTATGGGTGGGGGGCGGATTCTGTCGTGAAAACTGATCATGAAATCTTCTCTACATTCATTCTCTTTCTTTCACTGTTTCAAAAGGGCAGCTGTCAGTTTCAAACAATAGAATTTGCGCCATACTGGTTAATCGCTTACGTATACTCAGTAGAAAAGTGGGGATAGGTAAACTGACAAGCTCGATATGACAAAAAAGTGTTGAGATGGCCTCTAAACTCCAGTCTAATTTCTGATAGCACATTAAAGAAACTAAAGCTCTGTCGTCTATATCAGATTAACCCATTTTGTACCGACCGGAATTTGTCAACCTTATACATAGCACAAGTCCATTTCAAAATTTGATGGTGTGAAGTGTTTTCTAAATATATTTAAAAAATAAAAACTGGCTGAACTTTTTGCAATAAGAAGGTTCTGAACAAAAGCCGAGCTCGGTGGCGTCTGATCTGGGCCTGCACTTTTTGCTATAACCCGTTTTGTGGGATTCGGTACAAAATGGGTTAATGCACAACACTCACAAACTTTGGATAAACATATCTCGGACGCCCTAGGCGAGCAACTCACGTTATTTCAATATACACCGATACATCTTCAGTCATTTCAGAATAAGGAAAGTGGGTTTGTGTCGTTATTTTCTTACTTTAAGATTTAAACATGACAGAACGAAAGGAGCCTATACTCACATTATATTATATAATATTAAAACCTTTACCACCCTATAATTGAAATTTTCCGATTAAAAATTCCTGATAATTTTAAAATTTCTGCACATAACATACATTGCGGATACTCGGTAAAAAAGCCTCGACGAGGCTGTTCAAACGAGAACAATATAATAAGTCACATCTATACTATCAGCCAATCAGACTACATTGTATACTGGTTTCGTTCAAATTCACAAACTGGTAGACAAACAGTATAGATCCTGATCAGATGGCTTCTTCAGAACTAATCTGATCGGGATCTACACTGTTTGCAAAGTTAGGGGTTGTCGTGAACAGCAGAATAAGGGTTAATGCAATGTAAAAAAAAAATGGTTTGTGGTTTGTTTGTCATTTTAAACTTCACTTTTTTTTCTATGTAATAATGATAATCAAACAATCCATAAACTAACGTGATCTTGCGTTGAGAAAAAGTGTTGAGAAGGCCTTTAAACTCCAGTCTTATTTCTGATACTAAACTGGGATGTGCTAATTAAAGCAACTAAAGCTCTGTCGTGCATATCAGGTTAACCCATTTTGTACCGACCGGAATTTGTCAGCCTTATACATGTATATAGCACAAGTCCATTTCAAAAGTTGATGGTAAATATATTTAAAAAATAAAACAAATGGCTGAACTTTTTTGCAAAAAGAAGTTCCTGAACAAAAGCCGAGCTCGGTGGCGTCTGATCTGGGCCTGCACTTTTTTTGCTATGACCCGTTTTGTGGGATTCGGTACAAAATGGAGTCAATACACAACACTCACTAACTTTGGATAAACATATCTCGGACGCCCGAGGCGAGCAACTCACGTTATTTCAATATACACCGATACATCCTAAGTCATTTCAGAATAAAGAAAGTGGGGTGTTGTCGTAATTTTCTTACTTTAAGATTTAAACAAGACACAACGAAAGTAGCCTATACTCACATTATATTATGTTATATTAAAACTTTTTTGACCGTGAAATTTAGAGTGTATTTGAAAAGGCGTGTTTTCGTAATGATGGAAATATGCATCGTATTATATAAATCATAACTTATCGAGAACATTAAAGTTTTCTAAACACATGAATCTACAGGACTGGAGTAAAATCTAACAAACATTACCTAAACATGCCTATTTAAATGTAGATTGAAAATTTTACCGTCAAAAACTGAAAATTATTTGATTCTCACAAACAATAATTGTCTTATTTCTGCTAAAAACATAGATTGTGTTTACTCGTTAGAACCGACTCAGTGAGGCGATTTTAACAAGTACCCCCAATCTTTATTTTGAACAGAAATGAGATAAAATAAAAATAAAAAAAAAAAACTTTTGAGCTTAAAATTATACGTTTGACTGTTCTATCGAGTCATCATCGTCATTCTAACGAGTCATTCAATCTATAATTAAGAGCAGAAATAAGAAAGAACTTTTTCTTAAATTGTTGTAAGTTGGCCGTAAAATTTACAATGTATTTGTATAGGCGCGTTTTCGTAATGGTGGATATATACATCGTATCCTTCAAGTTTTCTAATTAAGCAGTTAGTAGTTTTCCTAGGCGAAAATATAATTAAAGCAAATCTTAAAACAAGCTTCAAAAGGTTGCAAATTAAAAACATAATTTAACATTATCAAATATAAATAAATAAATAAGTTATGCGTGCAAAGTATTTAATTATGGATGTAAATTTGTTTTCTTAAAGCAAAATATTCTTTCTAATTCTATCAATAATATTATCCATATTGATACCGATTTTCAATTCTTATAACTTCTTTTGCGATTCATTCTAATATCCTGTGTATACAAGCCCTGCGTCTGTGTAATCTTTACACATTTTTGATCCGAAACTAGCTATTTTCTACAACCTGTGGGCCACTTTTAATAAACTGTTTTTCTAAATTTTTTACCACCTGAATATAGATATTAAATAGATCTTTCTAGTGAGAGGTTATAGCGCACGGAGAAATTTTAACAAATATGACTTTTGAGCCTTTGAATTAAGGCTATTTTTCATTTTTGTTGTAAAATACAAAGACTTAATAGGGAAATACCCCAGTGGCATTCATTAGAATCTGGGCCACTTTAAAAATTATTTTATTTCAACAAATTTGGTACCAAAATGAAGCAGATACATTTTTCTATCAAATGCGAGGTTATAATAATATCTTGTAGAAATGAAAATAAAAGATTTTATTAGTTAAATGACGGGCTCCTATATAACTCTATACATTTTCCTAGTATTACCTGTATGAAAACTAGCGACTAGCTGTGACGTCACAGAAGTGACAGATAAGTGTGGATTAGTACCTGTAGTACGAGTATTCCTGCTTATGTGAGGTTTACAGGGGTACACATTATTTTCTTATTTCTGCTCCAAAACATAGGTTGTGAGTATAGTTGTTTGAACCGCCTCATTTAGGTGGTTCTAACAAACACAGGTCGCAACCTATATTTGGAGTATTAATAAGAAAAATATCACAAGTTTTCATCAAGGAAAAATACCATTATGGTAACATGTAAGAATGATCTATGTCATACGGAAATGTTATCTTAATGATATTTCATATAATTCTGTGGTGAAAAATTTCTGAGCTTAACAACAGTTTAGCTCCAGATAAGCCATCTGATCAGGATCTTCACTGTTCATCATGCAGTTCGTGAATTTAACAGATAATTTTTAAAAGAGTAACAAGATGCCATCTGATCAGGATCTCCACTGTTCATCATGCAGTTTCTTAATTAAATAGATAGCTTATATTAAGTACATGTATATTGAAAGTAGAGAAATTCTAACTTTAAGTGAACATTTTTAAAAGAGTAACAAGATGCCATCTGATCAGGATCTTCGCTGTTCAACATGTAGTTTGTAAATTTAACAGGTAGCTTATATTAAGTATATAGATAGTACTTACTGTAGAGAAATTCTAATTCCAAGTAAACATTTTTAAAAGAGTAGCAATGTGCCATGGGATCAGGATCTCCACTGTTCATCATGCAGTTTGTGAATTAAAAAAAAAATAACAGATTGATTATATCAATTATAATTCTAATTGCTATGGTGAAAAATTTCCTGAGCATAATAACAAGTTTTTCCTTTTATTTATTTATTTTTTCCTTTTTTCTGTATATATGCCCATGAGGTGATATACCATACCCACAAGGTGTCATTTTCAATAAACAGTAATTATCTTCAATTATCATAGCCATTATATGGCTGATTAAAGCACTGGTCCTCCTGTATTTGGTCCTCAAATTATACCCCTGGTCCTCTAGAGGACTTGGTCCTCAGTCCTCTGGTCCTCCAATAAAAGTCCTCAAATTATACCTTCCTAATAGAAAATATGATGGTTTAGTTTCCATTTCACTGCATAAACCATGAAAAATGTTTTATATACTATAAAATGTAGAAGTAAAACAAAGATCAGGAATTGATACAATTAACTTACTCCATCCACAAAAGACACCAAAGGGAAAGAAATACAAACATTAAGCGACCAGACCATAATGGAAACCTAAACAAAGGAAGGCCATATGGACAGTTACTTTCCCACAAAATGGCCATATGGCCATCCAAAATTAAAAGACACAAGTGATACACACAGTAAGTAACAAACAACAACATAAATAAACCGCCACAGAAGAGCCGCCTTGGAACGGTCAGTGGAAGATTTCCACTGGGAGATTTCCACTGGGGGGCTTAAATCGATTTTACGTGGCCACAATCCTCGCCCTTACTTCCGTCGCGATTTAGACAAATAATTAGTTCAGTCCGCATGAAGGCCTCCTAACTCATCAGTGCAACATCTCCGTGAACACATAAATCAAAGAACCACAGAGGTGAGACAACGGTGAGGACTCGACAGCAAGAAACCACTGAAATGCTGGAGCAAAAGAAAACCAACAGTTAGACTCCGATGAGCCCGACCAGAGACAGAGCATCAGGCACCAACCAACATTATCTCTTTAATTTTCAATAAGCCTTTACGTTGGAGCCGTCATAGAATCTGAGGCCTGACCCACCGGCGTGCAATTAAAGAGGGAAGCAAAGTTGCCAACCGTGATTGGGTTAACTACCATGCATGCAGTCTGTCGTATAATATCCATGTTGTACCCAATCTTTTTATATCGAAGAATGATTTTACGAAATTGGGTGCTGAAGTCATTGCGGTTATATATTTTTCTGAATTTATATACTAAGTCACCATAAAATTCGGGTTCCGATAGACCTTGTTGCAGAAGAGATTTAAGTCCAATATTGAATTTTGAAATTAAATCAGAATGGCGTCTATAAAATTTAGAAAAGGCTTTGCGTAGTTTATGGTACCGATAACCCTGATTAAGGAGTTTAGCAGTTAATAATTTATTACGAGTGTTGAAGTCAGTTACATGACTACACACTCTAGCAAATCGAATTAATTGCGAAATATAAACGCCATAGGATGGCGCACGAGGAACATCACCATCCAAAAAAGGAAAATTTACAATCTCAAAATCAAAGTCATCGCGTTTATCATAAATTTTGCACGAAACAAATCCATCTACAATAGATAGATGTAAATCCAAAAACGGGGCCTCGTTATCAGAAGAATTTGCTTTATTTAACTGAAGTTCTAGGGGGTAAATCTGACTGATCAAACCATCAAAATAGGTATTATCAATATTTAATAAATCATCTAAATATCTAGAAGTGGAGCTAAAAGCTTCAATAATTTCAGATTGGTTATCAATGGAAAGCGACAAAATGAAGTCTCTTTCATAACAATACAAGAACAGATCAGCCACAAGAGGTGCGCAATTAGTACCCATAAAACCTGTGTAATTGAAGGATCACACTCGATCTCAAATTAAAGACGTATGTTGTCAATGAAGCGTTTCCAGCAATCATCCCAAACCAAGTATCTCATCTTATGTGCTCTTGTTCCAAATCTTTTCTTCTGTACAAGACATAGGTTGTGGGTACTCTATAGAACGACTCTAGCAAATCTTGGATAATATGTACGAGTTTTGTCCGTTGAAGAAATTAAAATAAATATCAAAGCAACGGTTCTAGCAAAAACCCACAATCTACAATATCAAACGGATGTATTCTCGTAACTTGGACCCAGCATACATGTATATTTCACGGCCCCCGCCCATCGGGGCTTGAAGAAATAGATGGGCTGCATGATGCTTCCGCGCAGAGCTGAAACCGACCGCACACGAGTACTGGTAAACCGTTTAGAGGATCTAACCCTGCCCAGCTAAAGCGGTGTGAGTCGGACCGTACATGCTTATAAACCCTATTGGTTTCATTGGGCAACAGGGTTTGAGAAGTCATTTCATCTCATTGTCGGGTAAAAGTCCCAGAAAATTGGAAGCAATGTCTCCAAAATAACCCATACAGTGTTTACGGGGTCGTTAAACCTCAAATCAAACAAACAAAACAAACATGTATTTTGGATCGGAGATATAATAATAATAATAATAATAATAATATATAGTCATTATCTAAATAATACCGATTCTGCTTAGAACTTAATGCATATGAATAAAGTCATTCGATAAATTTTAATCTCTCCGGTAAGACGGCAATACAGTATACATTGCGTGCGTGTCCATTAATCGTCAGGCTTCCTGACGGTCAGTAGCCGGTATACAATACACATTACGTGTGTCATAAAAAGCGATAATTGTCTTCAGTGATGTTTCCCCACTGAGTGAGCTAAAAAAATATATGAGCACAGAACCGCCAAACTGATATGGTTCTTTCAAGTACTTTCTACATATGTTTTTGTGTAAAATCATACTGATTCCTGATTACCTGGCAGTTTTGTATAAAGTTTGGTTTACATGCATATTCTTTTTCACAGAATCATGGAAAGAACACCAGAAAAAGGGTACACACCTTATCTTAAATCATTTAACAGTTGAAATAAATAAATAAATACATAAGAAAATTTTCTAATAATCATTAGATTAAACATAAATGAATAGAATAATAATAATAATAATAATAATAATAATCACATTACAATAATACATCCGTGCGGCATAGTGCATTTTTGATATCTCAAAAACAATTAATTCGTCAAAGTAAACTTATCAATACTTAAAACATAGTTAGAACCGTCTCAATGAGGTGGCTCCAACGAGTACCCACAACCTATGTTTCTGGACAAGAAATGAAAACAAAAATGAATACCACAGTAAACCCCAGTTTTCTCTATATAAAGCAGTTTTTAATGAGGTGTTCATTACAACCAAGATGATAATAAGGAATACAAAACAATTAACATAGGCATTAATGGCATCTTTACGTTTTTGTTTTATATTTACCAGACTGAATTCACAATAGCATTTAAATAATCAAACAGTATTACAAAAAAAAGTAATATAAAACAAACATTCCTCTGGTATTCCAGAAAAACAATGTGCGAACACAAAATGTCAGATTAGCCTATATCAGAGTAATGGGAATAAGATATAAATTATAACAAAGAAAATTTTTTTAACTTTTTAGAAATTTAGTGACGAATTCACATGGGCTTCTTTCTTTCTTTCTTTCAGCTGTAATCATACAAACATACAAAACAAACAAATGTAATCATAAATTTTATTACTAGCAATGTTTATTTAAATTTGCGTAGTATAAAGAATGTGCGAAAATCTAATCAGGTCATGGAAATAAAAAAACTACGTGAATAAATAAATAAATAAATAAATAAATAAATAAATAAATAAGATGCAGATCAGACACCGCATTCTTAGATTGATTTACATTCCAAGGAGATGCCCAGGCGAAGATGTGTTGATTTTACAGTCGATTGAAAACGACCCGCTTTGGGATTACACGCGTGTGTAGACGATAAAGTTTTTTTCTGAATAAGCTCCAAATTTAATCGCAGAATGCCGTTATTAAATATTATCTTGAAATATTATAATTGCTATCAAAATGCACAATATTAGAAACACATTGCGTCTAATACGGGCGCATTTTCATGATATTAACAAAAAGTGCAGATTTTAGCCGTTAAAGTAGGGTACTGTCGTTGTTTTTCCACAGTTTTGTATGATTCAGGTAAGGATTAAGGGTTATTAATTTGAAAATAAAAATGCCGGCAGCTAATTAAATAAAAGTGTCACTTATTTGATATCGTTTTAAAGGAATTCAAACGGACAATTAGATTAAATCGGAACATGTTTGTCAAATTGTAAAATAAAAAAGTTATATTTGTTTAAAAAATGTTTTCCATTAAAGCGCCTGCTATTTCCAACAAGATATTCTGTACAGGTAAGCCGAGAAGGTCAGCGCACGGTAAAAGGCTTAATCCTTTGCGCCAAAGGTATGAATGTCAATAATAGTTGCGGATGGTGTGTACGCGCTTGTCCGTTTTATGTCCAACCAACGACTAAGGGCATAGCGGAGACGGGGTGACATATAAAGCTTGTCCGGAGCGTACCTCCGATAGTTTTAAAGGTAATTTAGTGAAACTCGATACACCGATGGGGGGCTATGAGAGAAATCGCGGAATGCAATAAACATAGCCATGCTGACACTATTTACGGAGTTACTGCCCTTCTTAAATAGGACCCCCACACAGTATTGTGGTAGCCCTATAGAAATCACCGAGTCAGTCAGTTTGTCGCACCTAAACCAAAATATTTATCGGTCATAACTTCAAAAGTATTTACCCTACGCTCACGAAACTTCGCATACATACCATCACAAGACCCTACATTCTGACAAACGGTCATAACTGTATTTTTTTTTTTTTGGTGCGCGTTTGTCAGGCCAAAACCAAACGACTTAAACTCGGTCATAACTTCGAAAGGATTTGTCCTGCTGTCACGAAACTTCACACACACACACACACACATACTTTCCATCACAACGGCCCCCTCCCATAGGGGCTCGAGGAAATATTTGGGCTGCACGTCGCTTCCACGCAGAGTTGAATCCGGTCCGCACACTAGTACTTGTAAACCGCTTAGAGGATCTAAGCCTGCCCAGGCAAAGCGGTGCGAGTCTGTCAGTTCGCGCTAATAAACCCTATTGGCTTCATTGGGCGACACGGCTTGAGATGTCATTTTTATAACAGACCAACGACTGAGGGCATAGCGGAGGCGGAGCGATATACGCGCTCGATCAGGGTTAGCTCCGTTTGGTCAGGGGCAGTCGGTCAGTCGTTCATGCAAATTGTTGCGCGTGTTAAACGAAACGACGTCGTTGTAACGTTGTACGCGCGGCGTGTGCCAGTGCACGGCAGCAGGACTCTTCCAGTCCAACATTTAGGATATAACTACTGACAGGTGCAGGCGTAGAGAAAGTCATCTTAATTAGTGGGATGTTTGGCCTAGACCCTCTAAGCGGTTTACCAGTACTCGTGGGGGTGAAAGACACGTGCAGCCCGATCTATTTATTTGAGCCCTAGAGGGGCGGGGAGCTAAATATCCCATACAGAGGGCCCTCGCTATAACGACAGTATTTGTTCCCTTCTGTGGCACCGTTATAAAGAATTCCGATTTGGAGTATGACGGGTACATTTTATGGACCTCCTCACCTTTTATCTTTCTCTACAAATGTTATAGATATATGTTAGAATCGCCTCATCGAGGCGTGGGTGCATTGCAGCGTTTTGAATGTAACCCCCGACGATTTTAACCATTTGTGGAAAAAAAATGCCTCACAGATACGTATACGAATGTCCTATATGCCGTAGAAAGAATGTGTTGAATATCGTTTGTCATTTGAGAAAAGTACACCGTGTGACTGTAGAAGACTGGTTGGAGAAAGTAGAAAGAATACGCGTAATTATTATAGGTAGTGTTGATAGTTGACCTTTCCTATAGAATCTAGAATCAAAGATATTTAAGTTCTGAAGAAGGCATTGCGTATATAAACGACGCGTGAACGATGTATCGTCATTCTCATCATGAACGTCATGGACAGTAAAGCCGATCAACTCGACATGGAATTCTTCGAAAATAGACTCAAAACATTCGATACTTATCCTAAACAGATGCAACCGATAAATACCAACTGGCAAGGGCGGGACTTTATTACACGGGGAAATCGGATTTATGTCAGTGCTTCAGTTGTTACGTAAAACTCAGCTCTTGGGAACGAGATGACGACGCCATCCAAGAACACTACAAATGGTCACCGAACTGTACATACATCAAGATGGTCGGGGCACCGCCTAAAATACAGTCAGGGTTCATGTTCGGGTCAAGTGCGACCTTAAGCGGTTTCGGGAAAACATCCGATAATTTAGCGAGTACATCGGATCCAAAACGCTGTAAAAACTGGAGAGTTAACGGAGACGAACCTATGTGAGCAATGTTTGGATTAATGCGTATGGCATTAACAATATTTAACGAGTTGTGTTGGTGGTTAAGATGCCGCCAGTTGCGAAGAGAAGCCAGAGAGGCTTCGGAACGGCGGAGAGAAATATTTGAAAGACAGCGGCACGAACATTCATACAGCGTTATATCGTAAATTGTATTGCATTGTAAACTCGTAGGAATGCGTATACGTATTTATCCTTTACAATAAAACGTGTCAGACTCGGAACAGTACTCGTCTTCTTCGTATTTTAACCCCGAGCCACTAGCGAGTTATCTAGGTCCTGAAAAAAATATAATTGACAATACGGGAAGTGACTTGGCTACTTGTATCGATTACTGATCATTGCCTTCACTTTATTTTGAGAGTGTTTACGGCAGCACACTTCATATGTTCCATTTCTGTGGTGTATTTCGTGCTTCCAAAGGATAACCCTTTTATAGAACATATTAGGATAGAACGTGTGGCGGCCGTAAAAAGTCTCCCTGCCCTACATCGTAGTGTAGGACCTCTTTACTACGGAATTCCATACCTCGGTCAGTCCTAATCGTGTTAGGTTTTCTCGGTCCTTTAAGTATGACTTGTAGGGCTGTGACAATATCGACCCCTTTTTTACTTTTTACGGGCCGGCAATGAGCAAAACGAGAGAAAATGTCTATGGAGACCAGTACGTATCGATAGCCGTCATTCTGTTTGGAAATGTCAACCATATCCATCAGATCCATATCCCACTGACTGTCAATGCCAGCCACAATCACCCTAGACCGGGTATATTTGCGTCTGGTGCCTCTAGTCAGGGAATACGAATCCTGGTCTTGCAGCCATTTGCGTATGCGATACCTGCCAATTTTAAATTGGCCTTGAGTTTTGACGATCTGGTACAGTTTCTCCGGCCCTAGGTAACTGCCTGGGGATTTGGGATTAAAATACAAGGAAGTTAATATTGCTTCCAGTCAGTCATCTTTATTTTAACGAAGACTATGGCAAACGAATATTCTTACAAAACAATAAAACGATACTAAACATACAGGACACTAAACGATGCAAAACAAGTGTGTATACCGTGTCACGAGAAAACAATGGATATATAAAGTTTGAAACAAATATTCAAAAAGTATGATACAATGCATACAATTTACAATATAACGCTATATAAGTGCGATACATCGTCATCGTGTCTCTCAAACGCTTCTATAAAGCGCTCCGCAGCCTCCCTGGCTTCCCGTCGTAATTGAAAACACCTCAGCCATAACAACAGTTCATCCAACAACGCCAAGGTCATCATTGTCATACCAAACATTTTTATATTTGTCATTTGGGGTCTATCACTCTATATTCTGTCATGTATTCGCAAGCGTGCTCCATATTTATGACGCGTTGTATACGTCCGTTTCGTGTGTATGACAATTTACTTCCGTTCGTGTCACTGTCTTCACCAGTTTTGGTAATCGTTCGGATTGCACTCTGAGCACTGTAAAGCTCCCAACTGATTCAAATGGTCACTTTGCAGAAAGCAAGGGACCACTGGGTTGAGTTCGGGTAATGTATTTCCTATTTCTAACAACAAGTCTTTCAAACGATTGAATTCCGGCGGCCTCAAGCATATTCCCGTTTTCGTTGGTACAACTTCGTCCTGTGGTTTCCAGAATTGTCTTATATCTACACAGACACTATTTTCGCCGATCTTACAGAAGACGTTTCCTCCGAGATGACATCTATAGACCTGTTTCTTTTCTAATGCCTTATCCACGTATTCCAACTGATCGAGCCAATTCTTCCATCGCATCAAGTTTAGACTGATTCCTTTCTTAGTCGGTTTATCGTCTTTCCACTCCCTGCTATCGACCCGTAACTTGCCCTTCCCTTCGTGCACTTCCACGTAACGATCATTCCCGAGACTGAACCGACATCTGTAGTTTGCCATGTTTTCTTATTGAATGGCACAGTAGTTGTTGTTGTTTCCAGTTTACCCGTGTCACGGGTCGTCAGCTGGTGGGGTCCCAGGGAACGGATCCATTCTGGCACTACACCGTAGCCGTTCGGTGGTATCCCCATTCCACGTTGCCGGTGAATGGGGAGACCGTCGCTCGGCTCCAGCCCTATTTGGCACAGTACCGCGCGAACGAGGTATATATACTTATGCGGTGCAATCCGATTGGTTCTTTCACGGCTGTCGCTGATTGGATAAAACGTGTCTAGACACGTTCGAGCAATGTCACTATCGGATAAGCAGTTATGACAAGCGTTTTTCTACTGGTTTGAGTACACACGACTTTAATGGTGTTGCTTGTTCGTCTGCTGTATCCCAAAATTCCTATGTCAAAAGTAAAGGTTTTTATGAGTTCGAGCCTTTTACCGCACACGTTCTTTTTGTCAGGTTTATCCAAACACTTCTTGATACTATCAAACATGACACGTCTATTTGAAAAGACAGAAGCTTCCATACTCTCGGAGTAAAGATGTTTTTCTATCGCGTGGGTTGACACTTTACAACACGAATTCATTTTGAAACTGAGGTCTTGACCAACACGCAGAAAGGTTTAACTCATTGCTCCAACCAATCAGATGAGATCATTTAGACCAAACTCGCTCTGTATTGATCAATAATTTTTTTTTGCTCTGGCTACGCCCCCACGATATCTGTATAAACTCCATAGCCGAGAAAGATTCTCCGAGATTCAAATGTTGTAGATATGTCCGGTAAAGGTCTCGCACAACTGGGAGCCACGCCCCCAAAATGACATATACGGCGTTGACGGGGACGTTAAACCTAAAATCGAACAAACCAAACTTTTTTTTTCCGGGACGCGGTCCATTCCTAGTTTCTCACATCAAATCGCGCTCTTCCAGCACCTTCCATTGTTTTCCGGTTTTCGAGGCGATAATCGTTTTGCGGGTGAGAGAATTAATTTGCGCCCCATCAATACTATACCGGGTAGTATCTCCCTAAATATTGGGATAGGAGCGCTCGAGCGAACGGGGTAGACCCCGATCACCCCGACCAGATCGGGGGCGGCGAACTGCGCCAATCCGCGGGAACATCTTTCGCCTCAAAATTTAGGATACTTACGGCGTAATTACCGCGAGTTACGTCATTCGAACACTCGTCCGATATTTAGGGTAGTTTCGTCATCTAATCGTTTCGCTTACGTTTCACCGGAAGTTATACAAATGCTGCGCATGCGCAGTTCGTGACGCTAAAGTAATGCTAATAATACTGATAATACATAATGTATAGCGTATTTCCTTGCTACATGACCCGTGTGCTGCTCTAACTGATCTAAATAAGAGTATACTTCAAACAGATATATGCAAAAGATAGTGTATTCAACAATATTTATTAACCATACCTAGCTGTCTTTGCAAACAGTGCAGTCCCAGATCAGACGCCTCAGAACGCAGCGTCGGATCTGAGTTAACACTTCTCAGTCAAAGCACGCGCGTTGTTTTGTAAAAACACCACACATAAAACAGACCTGGCACCCCCTATAATCTGAAATGGACCATTCCAAAGTCACTAGGTAGAATATTCCACTGTCATATATGGGTTAAGATATGGTGAGTGAGCGCCGAGCTCCGCGCCCCACCAACAGCCAAGATCACACGGAGACGGAACCCCGGCCTGAAGACCCATGCGAAAGCCCGGGGAAGCCCGGGATCGACCCCGCGATCCCCGGCCTACAAGGCGAGCAGCGCAACCACCACACCACAGAGGCCTCTGGTTAAGATATGGGTTAAGATATTTGATACATATATTATATCAGTGATTTCCCAATGAAAAAAGCGTTTTATATGGAGCTATGACGAATACTAGGACAGAGTCTGCCCGTCTGATGCGAGGCCGGTAGACCCGTACCTTGACAAAGAAAGCTTTCCAATAACTCTCAACAAATCCATCACAGATTAAGGGGTTTTGTTTGTTTGTTTGATTTGAGGTTTAAAGTCCCCGTCAACATTGTAAAGGTCATTTTTGAGACGTTGCTTCCAATTTTGTGGGACTTTTACCCGACATTGAGATGAAATGACATCTCAAGCCCTGTCGACCAAAGAAACCAATAGGGTTTATTAGCATGGACGGTCCACCTTGCACCGCGGTTCCTGGACAGGCTTAGATCCTCTAAGCGGTTTACCAGTACTAGTGTGCGGGCCATATTCGACTCTGCGTGGAAGCATCATGCAGCCCATATATTTCTTCAAGCCCCTATGGGCGGGGGCGGACACAGATTAAGGGGTGCCATTATTATTATTATTATCATTAATTTTACCGAAGATACAGAAAAATAATCCAAGATTTAAGCGGACATAGACACAGACCAGACGCCCAGCCATGCTGCGTCCGACCTTGGTCCACAATGTAAGTCAAACTCCAGTTTTTGATGTTTTAGGCAAATATGGGTTAAGTAAATTATAGGTGAAGTGACCAGAAGACAAGCAAGTCAATAACAATGTAATTAATTTCGTTTGAACGAAGTGAATTCGGAATTAATTATTTTATCTTGGTCGGTTGTAGCATTCGGTAGTATACTTGTCATGGTCAAGTGAAATCAAATGGTATTGGTCATTCTAGCGGTGGATCGATTACTGGCCACATCGTTCGTGTACATGTGGCAACTTTTTATCATGGCAGAGGGCTCAAATTCCGAAATAAACACTTCCATTATAGAACTTTTGGTTGTAGTGCGGGACCAAAAAAGACAAATTAATTCAATTCAAGAGGAAGTGCGCGCAAATTCTGCAATTGTCAGCTCTCAAGTAAAAAAACTTAAAACTGACTACGAGTACACGTGGCGTAAAACTGGGAACAGGATTCAGTTTGTATTCAATACTGAAGTTCAGGACAATATCAAGCAATCCCTCTGGGCTCTGGAGAACAACAAGCCAGATTATCTCAGAGAACTCTTAGAGGAAGCAGATAGCAAACTGAAGCAGAGGAATAAACTTTTGAAAATCGCAGACACTTCTGAAGGCGGTTGGGAGACGGTTCGTCAGTATGAGACGAACCCTGTTGCTAGCGATTCCGATGATGAGATTAAAATCATTAAAGCAGAATCTCGCGCTGTGCGTAAAAAGAAGAGTGCCATTAAAGCAAAATACTCTAAGACAGCCACTGCTACTGCTTCCAGTCCTGCTGTTTTTCCTGGGAATAGTGTGTCTTTTGGTGTCCCAAGGGGGTATTCACCTCAGTGTTCCAGTCTTACCACCCTTTGTGTCCCCTTACTCTCCCAGGCCGCGGCTTTTTCGTGCCTTCCTGGGACCCTCCATGTGGCCAGGATGTTGTTTTGCCTGCGGAGACCCAACACATCTCCGTCGAGAATGTCCCTACTACGCAGCCGGGCTACGTCAACCCAGACCAACCCTGCCGGCAACAGCGGTTACCCCAGCAACGGGAAAGTGAAGCATTCATGAAAGATGAGTATTTTTCTTCAAGTACTTCCAGTAAAAATATATCAAATAATGAGTTTACTACAGATTATTACGAGTATGAGCAAAATCAAACTAGTGTTTTGGTTAAAGGCAGGCTCAAACAAAACATTGATTTTTGGAAGAAAATAGGGGCAAACAGTTACGTTTTAGATGTAATAGAGAATGGTTATACCATTCCCTTCTATACAATGCCACCAAAAATGGTACTAAAAATAATAGGTCTGCGCTCTCTAACGCTGATTTTGTTGAAGAGGCCATAAATGATTTATTGAAGAGAGGCCTGGTCGTTAAGTGTGACGTAATACCACATTGTGTTAACCCCCTTTCTGTTTCAGTTCAGTCAAATGGCAAGAAAAGGCTTATTTTAGATCTTAGCTTGGTAAATAAACATATCTGGAAAGTGTCCGTGAAGTATGAAGACTTGAGGGTTGCTCTTTCCTATCATAATTAAACTGGTTGGATGATAAAATGGGACATCCATTCAGCCTACCATCACATTCTTTTAAGGGACAGTCAAACTGATTTTATGGGGTTTGCATGGACTTTTCCGGGCGGAAATACTGTTTACATGAAATTTTTAGTTTTAGCTTTTGGGCTTTCTACGGTCCCAGTTGCTAAATGGCGATCTGAAAGCAAGAAAGCGGTTATGTACTTAGATGGTGGGTTTGGCTGTAGTGAAAGTAAGGACAGAGCACAACGTATGGCAAGTTCTATTAAATTTGATTTAATCAATTCAGGGTTTCTTCCTAAAGCCGAAAAATCATGCTGGGTACCAGTACAGCGTATTCAGTGGCTGGGCGCTGTGCTTGATTCTGATGCTTTCACTATAGCTATACCAGAGAAAAGAATTCAAGCTCTATTATGTACCATTCAGCAGATAAATGATGACCTTCGGGTTAGCAGGCGTGTGCATGTCAGAAAAGTGGCTAGATTGGTCGGGCAGATAGTTTCTATGTCGGTAGTTTTGGGTAATATGTCTCAAATTATGACTATGTATCTTAGTATGGATATTTTAAAGGCATATTCCTGGAACTCCTACATAAAATTATCCGCGGAAAGTTTGAACAACTTTTGTTTTGGCGCAATACTGTTGAGCGTCTTAATGTACGTCAACTGAAGTCATACAGTGTATGCTCAAAAGTAGTTTACAGTGACGCGAGCCATTCAGGCTACGCAGGTTACGTAGTGCAATCTATTAATGGTATTGCTCAGGGACAGTGGTCAGTGGTAGAAAGTAATCAAAGTTCTACTTGGAGAGAGTTAAAAGCAGTTTACAATGTGTTACTTTCATTAAAGAAGATCCTAGCTTTTAGCAGGATCAAATGGTTTACTGATAATACATCTGTTTGCAGTATTGTGCAAAAATAAATATATTTACTTTTTGTTCAATTAATTGCATTACGCTAGAAGTAGAATGGCTGCCCCGTGATTTGAATCAATCAGCTGATTATTTTTCAAAAATTGTCGACAGTGATGACTGGGGGTTATCGAATACAGTGTTTGAGCTTCTAACGGACAGGTGGGGACCCTTCGATGTTAATTGGTTTGCGTCGGAACATAATGCAAAAGCGGAAAGATTTTACACCAGATTTTGGTCTCCAAATTGTTTTGGAATTGATTCATTTACTGAAAATTGGGCTAACTGTAATGGTTTGTTCGTCCCACCAACCAATCTAATTTCAAGGGTTTGATGCATATGTCTATGTGTCGTGCATACGGTGTCTTAGTTCTGCCACTGTGGCGTTCCGCCAGTTTTTGCCCTTTACTGTGTATGGAAGATGGCTATTTCATTCCCAATATAACGGACATGATGGATTTACCATGGTTTTACTATGGTTTAGGTCGGGGTAGGAGGGTTAATGTACACCCCTTTAAGAACCAGTTTTACAAGGTTAGAGTGGGGTTCAGGAGTGGTTAAAATTGTACAGCCGTGTTTTCGTGATGTATTTTTACAGTGGTACGACTGTTTATTGACTGTTGGTTCTATGTGAAATTCTAGAATTATGGAATAGTAATGGGTATTTCCGTTTTACGTAATAGTCGGTAAACAGGCGTGTAACTGTGGTATAGAGAATGATGCTTATAGGCGATAGCAAAGAAGAAGTAAAACAAAGATCAGAAATTGATACAATTAACTTACTCCATCCATAAAAGACACCAAAGGGAAAGAAATACAAACATTAAGCGACCAGACCATAATGGAAACCTAAACAAAGGAAGGCCATATGGACAGTTACTTTCCCACAAAATGGCCATATGGCCATCCAAAATTAAAAGACACAAGTGATACACACAGTAAGTAACAAACAACAACATAAATAAATCGCCACAGAAGAGCCGCATTGGAACGGTCAGTGGAAGATTTCCACTGGGGGGCTTAAATCGATTTTACGTGGCCACAATCCTCGCCCTTACTTCCGTCGCGATTTAGACAAAAAATTTGTTCAGTCCGCATGAAGGCCTCCTAACTCATCAGTGCAACAACTCCGTGAACACAGAAATCAAAGAACCACAGAGGTGAGACAACGGTGAGGACTCGACAGCAAGAAACCACTGAAATGCTGGAGCAAAAGAAAACCAACAGTTAGACTCCGATGAAAGCCTTTAGTAAGTGCTTGGCATGCAGGCCATGAGAATATGCAAACGTGAAAGAACAGAACTAAAATGTAGGACCGGTCATTAAAATTCGCCTAACTATGGTTTATTTTAACCCATTTCAGACTGGAAACCCATAAACGGGTACCTTGGCAAACAGTGCAGGCCCAGATGAGATGCCGCAGAAGGCGGCGTCTCATAAGGGCATACACCAGTTGCAGAAAGTTCAGCCATTTTCCAAATCAATTTTGAAGATACCACAACATGTAACCCCTGAATGTAGAAATGGACTCCTGCTATATATATGTAGGAAGATTCCATTTGGTACAAAAAGGGTTAATAAGCTTGAATGGTTTTATGATGGTTAACTTTTTGATTATAAATTTATTCTTTCAGATATTTGACTCAGAAATAAGGGAGCTCCCGTGTGCTGTGGCAGGCAAGGTGTCCCATCTTCCAGAACTTCTTGGTGAATCAAGGGCATTAAATACAGTTTCCAACTATCGCTCAGGCTTTTTGCGGTGGAAAAAAATGGGCCTTAAGTAACGGCGTCGATATGCGGGACGTCTTGCCCGCTAAGGCATTTCATGTTGCCCTTTATTTGGCGTCAATTATTCAGCAATCTAATTCTTCCAGCCCCCTTATAAATGCGTTTTATAGTATAAATTGGCTCCATTCATTATACGATAAAAGTTCTCCTACAAATTCTAATTTAGTTAAAAATGTGTTTGAAGCAGGCAAGAGACGTTTAGCTAAGCGAGTTTGTAAAAAAGAACATGTTTCTGTTGAATTGCTTACAAGTATGTTTAAAAGCTTTTATAGTGAAGGAAATGTGTACAATCAAAGAACTATATGTGCCTGCTTGATCAGTTTTGCAGGTTTTTTTAGGAGTTCTGAAGTTTTGGCGATTAAACGTTCGGATATTGTTATAGAAAGTACACATATGTCAATTTTCATTGAACATTCTAAGACTGATATTTATCGTGACGGTGCCTGGGTTTTAGTTTCTCGAACAAATACAGAGTTGTGCCCGGTTGTTAATACTGAACGTTATTTAATATGGTCGAAGTGTCCAGAAGAATCGGATCAATTCATATTTTGTAATTTATCAAAAAGTAAATATGGATTTATACTACGGCATGATAATAAGGCTTTATCATACACAAGGCTTAGAGAACTGTTCATAGAAGCATTCAAACCTCACGTGCCGGACATTTCAAAGTACGGACTACATAGTTTGAGGGCAGGAGGGGCTTCCACTGCCGCAAATTGCGGGGTACCAGACCGTATTTACAAACGTCATGGTAGGTGGCGGAGTGAGAACGCTAAAGATGGGTACGTTCGAGATGAATTAAATGAGAGACTTAAAGTTTCCCAAAGTTTGGGTTTATAATATACACCTTCAAATTCGCATTTATCTAGCGATCGATCCATACGCTCCCATGCAAAATGTATTGTTTCGTTGTTATTCCGAATGCTTTAGTTTCCGAGAGAAATGTAATTAATTTCGTTTGAACGAAGTGAATTAGGAATTAATTTTTTTCTCTTGGTCGGTTGTAGCATTCGGTAGTATACTTGTCGTGGTCAAGTGAAATCAAATGGTATTGGTCATTCTAGCGGTGGATCGATTACTGGCCACATCGTTCGTGTACATGTGGCAACTTTTTTATGTTGCATTAAGGGTTTACCGAATGTACAAAAAGTGGGTGGGGTAATGGTGTGGTGTTCAAAACTTGTTTAATTGAATTTTGCAAATCTGTCAAGTTTTTTGAAAAGTTACTTGGCCCATAATTTATACCAACTTATTCACATGTTCTATTAGACTTTTTTCAGAAATTCAGGAATTATTGGGAAAAGCATACCTCTCTTTATGTGCTTCAATCCATTTGCATTCAAACATATTCTCCATGGTAATATAGCCAAATAAAATTGCATAAATAGGTTCATCAGTTATTATGCTACAATGTGCGAGAATTTTATTGCTCAAAAATATTCCACAGTAGAGTATACAGCAAATTTGTGCCCATACCGTGTATCAAAATAATACAATTTCCAGACATATTTGTTGCTGAAAAGTAGTCTAGAAAAAAGGTATGGTGGACAATAACTGCTACCACAACTGAATCATTGGAAGTTTTAGTTGTCTCCCTTGTTTTCATGTCACTGTTTTGTTTGATTTGAAGTTTAACGTCCCTGTCAACACTATATAGGTCATTTTGGAGATGTTGCTTCCAATTTTGTGGGACGTTTACCCGACATTGAGATGAAATGACACCTCAAGCCCTTTCGACCAAAGAAACCCAAAAAGGTTTATAAATAAGCATGGAGGGTCCGACTTGCACGGCTTTTCCTGGGCAGGCTTAGATCCTCTATTAAAGCGGTTTACCAGTACTTGTGTGCCTTCGGATTCAGCTCTGCGTGGAATCATCATGCAGCCCATTGAATTCTTCAAGCCCCGAAGGGCGGGGGCCAATGATTACTGTGTAGGCTTTCATCCTGCAAACCTGGTGTGTATGCAATGTACACCTGCGAGTAATGGTCAGATGTGACCAATCGCAGTTTAAGTAGAAAGAAAGGAAGGCTACACATTCAAAGGAGCCATATAATTTTTGTCTCCCTTATCAATAAGTGTTTAAATTGTAAAGGAACAATTTTGGTCCTGTGGAGCAAATTCTTTCCTCAAAGAAGTATGTATCTTATTCAGGGCCACAAATTATAACATCATTGACGGTATGCCCAGAGCTATCGGAAACGCAGGATTCTGCGTATTTTACGCCAACTTTTGCCGTTGTACGCGTAAAATTCACAACCGGCGATTCTTGTGTACGCATGTTTTTATTGCGACAAGCGTCCAAAATTACAGAAGCGGTAAATTCAGAAGCTAATTTAGGCCGCTTATGCAATACGAATTAAAGATCAAATGCGGCGCCGCTTTTTATGTTGAAAGCGCACGTGCCACAAATCAGTAGGCGTGACCTATATTGACAGGTATTTTTGCACCTGTCAGTGGGAGAGACGATATATGCATTCTTAAAAGAACGACCATTCATTTTCTCTTTACCTGCCTCAGTCAGTGGCTGGTTATTATCTTATCCTATTAAGGACCGCCACTGATCTGCTACAGGGGCAATGAAACGATTATGAATACAGTGTGATTGCTACTGTTTGTTTATACACGCAGTCTGGCAGGTTTTACCAGATTTCTAGAAAAAAGAGGTGTTTCTGAGCCCAACATGACCCTGACAAGAATCCCATTAAAATCCTTCAGCATGAAATGTTATCTCCCTCTTGGAGCTAATTTATGGGATAACAAAACCACATGTTGATAAATCTAGTAAATGGACTGAACTGATGTGTAGTTGTAACCCTATTTCTTTGTTTTTATTTGTGTGATTTTACATCATAAGAAATATGAATCGTTTGTTTGTTTGATTTAAGGTTTATTGTCCCCGTCAACACTGTATAGGTCATTTTGGAGACTTTGCTTCCAATTTTGTGGGACTTTTATCCGACATTGAGATGAAATGACATCTCAAGCCCTGTCGCCCAATGAAACCAAAAGGGTTTATAAGCATGGACGGTCCGACTCGCACCTCTTTGCCTGGGCAGGCTTAGATCCTCTACCAGTTTACCAGTACTTGTGTGCGGTCGGTTTCAGCGTTGCGTGGATGCATCATGCAGTCCATCTATTTCTTCAAGCCCCGATGGGCGGGGGCCGAAGAAATAATAAATAATTTTGCAAATGCATTTTGGTTGAGATATTTTTTTTAATATCAAACACAGACCTAATCTGGTTTACAGTGTTTTACAGACAAAATAAATCAAAGCACTGAAAGCACTGGTTGGTCGATTGTCTCAAAAAATATAAACGTCCCGAATGGTTTCGTTTATCCCTTAACTTTTTAAGCTAAACTGTTTAAGCTAAAACTTTAGACCCAGATCAGACACTGCATTTGGCGGCGTCTGACCCTTAAATTCCTATACTGTAAGCAAACAGTGTCGACCCTGATCTGCAGTGTCTGATCTTGGTCTGCACTGTTTGCTAAGCGAAACGCACGATTCCTACACAACACACTGATCTCACTGCAATTAATACTGCTATTTACTTTAAATAAGATATCTGGATTTCCTACAAGTCAGTGATAATCGCGCGGATGTGCTTAGTAAGGGCTAAGGAGAAGTTGACATGCAAACCAATGTGTTGACTTTTAGCTCACATGAGCGCGAAGTGCTCACCTGGGCACAAAGTGCTCAGTGATCTATTCTGATAGGCCTCTGCTCCGGGGTCCGTCTGCCGTCCGTCCGTCGTCCATCGTCTGTCCATAATTGACATCTCCTCCTAAACCACTGGGCCAATTTGGACGAAACTTCACCAGAATGATCCTTGGGAGGTACTAACTTAAAGTTGTTCAAAGATTTGGAATCCAAGCAGAACTTTGGTTGCCATGGCAACAAATAGGGACAATAATAGCAATTAACATTAAAAATCACGGATTTCCATCAGGAATGAAGCCATTTTGGAGAACCGAAAAAATGTCACACGGGCGTGTAATCATAATGACATAAAATCTCAGCACGTAAACATGTTCAGTATATGGGAGCAATAACATTTCTGATGCCGTTAGTACGTATCTTTTTGTATTACATTTCTAGGTAAAGTATTTCTATATTCTAACGGGCTAGAAAAAATAGTAATCAGATCTCGCCCACATCGGCTCAAATTTAGCGAAATATTCTTGAAATGTCGTAATAGTAAAAAAAAAAACATATATTCCGGGTGAATATACTGTATAATTATACTTAATTTTCACTCTGGCATCTTTTATGTGTCAGTTTCAGCATAATATCTCACGGTTATGCCAAACACTTCTGACAGAAAAAAAATATTCGTTGGACATGAAAAATCAGAAACATCCCTTACACAGTACTTATGGAAATTAATTTTACACGATTCGCATTTTGCCATTTCCCCGACACAATCTGGTAATCGACATGAGCGGTATGGACTTATGTTTAGAGCGCATACGCTTTCTGATATTTGGTCGTTTTTGAAACTTGACTAAAGTTTCTGCTTCTAAACATGGTCTGGAGCTAATTCTTTCCTTCATTTATTCTTGATTATTGAGGACTATAATTTCATTACATAATGTTATGTAGCCCTCAGTGCTGACTAAAGAGCACTCCTCTGTCTGCAACAGGTAAGGGCCTTCTTGGGGAAAATCAATAATTGACTAACTGTTAACTACAGTGTACCTTATTTATTTTCCTCTTTAGTGCCTCAGTCAGGGGATTCAACAGGAGCTACTAATCGCCATATTAAAGGCCGCCTTTGATCTGCTATAGACAGTATATCACAGGGGACAATAAAACAATTATGAACACACGGTGTGTCCTACTGTCTAAGAATAAATGCCTTTAAGAGTTGACACCTATTGATATGGGAGACAAACATACTTTTGCAGGAGTTGCCTCCCCTGGAGGTGTTCCCATTCCCCTTGAACCCCAATTATTATAGGGAAAACACTAATCACAAATGAGAGTACCATCAACATATGCTGGAAGTATAAAGAAGGAACAAAATCACAAGTTTAAATCAGAAAAGTTCCAGTTTTTAGATATGAAACCATGTACAAAGTACCACGGGTGAGCGTAGACATACTGAAAATCAATACGCCTATATATGCCTTTGACCCACTTAAACCCATATTTCATATATTAACACATGGTTTACATGGGTTTACTAAATTTTTTTATATACATAAATTGCGGTTATCCGTTAGAACAGCTTTGGGGAGGCGATTCTAATGAGTGAGCAACGTTCGATGCTTTAGAAATAAATGAGAATATAAGAAACTTATATGGGTGTGAGGGGTGGATGGGAAAATCCGTCCCGGGGGTCACTGTCCGGCATCACGAGGCATGCCGAGTGATGCCGGACAGTGATCCCTAGGGACGGATTTTTTCTATCCACCCCTCACACCCATATAGGACTCTTTTCTTGCATACCTTCCATTTCTATTGCGAATTTTTAATGCTGCTGTCACTTCGGTTACCGACGTCCGTCATTTTATGATGACACAACAGGAATATTTAGTGACGTCACGCATGACGACGCCGCGCATGAGGTTGTAATCACCAGTGCATTTATCAAACACGCGATTATATTCGATTTCGGGTCGGAACACCAGGGTCAGAACATAAATTTCTATCCCACGGTTAAATAACGGATTTCCTTGTCTGGTGTGCAAGAAAATCTAAGTACTTAGATGGTTTGTGGAAGCTGGACCGTCCAAGCATACATATCATATCATATAAGAAGTACAGTACCATTCAGACGATTCTTGACACCCTCCAAGTCAACTACATTCAGATATGGAGTTAACTCCTAGTCGACTCCATTTCCCGCTTTTGTTAACTAGGTAGTTAACTCCTAGTTAACTAGAAGTCTTAACAATTATACAGTAGTACATAAAATTATATGTGAATATGTTACTTAATTTGTTATTCTGTTTATTTTATGTATTTATTTATTTTCATCATGCTGATGCAAATGGCATGGCAAAAAAAAATGAAGAATGACAGGTTATATCCCATAATTTCAAAATGATCATTGTTAGCCCTTATCCCGCTGAATAAATTAATTTTACCATACCCATTTCTGGATATCACCGTTCAAATCGTTAAATGTTATGTATTCATTCAATTCACAAATTGGATGAAAAACAGTGTAGATCCTGACCAGATGAAACAGCCCCCGCCCATAGGGGCTTGAAGAAATATATGGGCTGCATGATGCTTCCACGCAGAGCTGAATCCGGCCCGCACACTAGTACTGGTAAGCCGCTTAGAGGATCTAAGCCTGTCCAGGAACCGCGGTGCGAGGCGGACCGTCCATGCTGATAAACCCTATTGGTTTCATTGGGCGACAGGGCTTGAGATGTCCTTTCATCGCAATGTCGGGTAAAAGTCCCACAAAATTGGAAGCAACGTCTCCAAAATGACCTTTACAGTGTTGACGGGGATGTTAAACCTCAAATCAAACAAACATAAAAGCACCGCAGACACTGCATAATACCCCGCCACTGCTAAGCAATGTAACTTATTTGAAAATATATCAAGGCTAAATAACAGCAGAGGGTGTATAAGTTTTATCCATATTTCAAATAATAAATGAACTATAGGCCAAAATCCCTTTTTTATATATTTCAAGGGCAGATAACTCAATTGCTGGGAAAGCCAGAGTCATGTTCCTTTGCCACAGTATATAACAATTCATCTACTACATATCTATGAAGTGTCAGCAATATATTGTAAATGATAAACGAACTACAGTCTAAAATGCATTTTTAAATACGTCAAGGGCAGATAACTCAAGAACTGGAACAGCCAGAGTAGCAGTCCTTGGCAACAATATGAACCATTTAGCCATCTATATATCTGTGAAGTTTCATCCAGATAGTCCATATAGTAAGGGAATTAGAGGCCAAAAACCATTTTTCAGATACTGAAAAGGGCAATAACTCTGCTAAAAATTAACGGGTCTTGCCCATTAACAATCCCGAACCACTCATCCCCGATACCAATATGTATGCAAAATTTGAACAAAATCCGTGAAAAATACTCAAGTTATCGATCGGAAACGAAGTGCGGACGGACGGACGGACGGACGTACGGACGGACGGACACCGGAGGGTATAACATAATACCCCGCCACTATCGTGTGGCGGGGTATAAAAACCTGACCATCTGATCAGGATCTATGCTGTTTGCAAAGTTAGGATTTGTCATGTTCAGCGGGATAAGGGTTTATGGATTTCAGGTTATATTCCTGGATTTAAGTGCTTTGTCCTTCTATATTCACATTAGAAAATATTTTGGCTCTGAAAATATTTTAGAAATTCTAGAAAACAGATACACAGTTTAAACCAATGTGGAGAAATCCCGAACTCAAAAGAAATATAGAAAATATGGTTGATAAAATATAGAATCTTTACAAAAACACGCCTGTTGAAATACTTTGTAAATTTTACCCACGAAAAAAAGAGAATGTTTTCAGATAAAACAAAAGATATTTGTCTTATTTCTGCACAAAATATAAATTGCGGGTACTCGACAGAACCGCCTCATTAAGGGGGTTGTAACGAGTACCCACAATCTATGTTTTAAGCAGAAATATGAAAAAATAAGATTTATCCACGTAAAACCCAGTTTTAAAAGTGGGGTTTGAGGGGTCAGAATTATAAAGGCATTTTCTTTTGTGATGAGATATGAACTTTTATTACAGTGTGTAGGTAGTGTGGGTTTTATATCTCCTGAATTCATCACCTGAAATGAACACCCCTAAATTCCACTTTATATAGAGAAATTTGGGGTTTACGGGGGTATACATTATTTTTTTCTTATTTCTGTTCCACGAGATATGTTGTGGGTACTCGTTAGAACCACCTTGCTGAGGCGGTTCAAACGAGTACCTACAACATGTGTTTGCAGTATAAATAAGAAAAACATCACTGATTTTCACCAGAAAAGTAGCCATTTTGAAGATATAAAAGATTGCACTATGACGCACTGATGTGTTATCGTAATGTATCAGAATTTTGTTTTCAAGCACAGTGAATCAGATTCTGTATACACCGGGTAAACAGATTCGTATGTATTGTATTGTATTGTAAAGTTTAAGCATTTTACGTCCGCTACGGTCAGGCGCGTTAGCATTGCCCCACAACAGGACGTAAAGTTTGAGTGCTTCTGGGCTGCAAAACGCGGCAGATTCAGTGAAATGTGAGTCATGCTGAACTGCCAGTGCCGTCCCTTAAGTAAAGTAGAAGCACTGTAATTTAGAATTTTGAACGCCAGATCGAAAATGGGCATAAAACTGCAGAGGAATCAATACCAATTTCGGCTGCGAATTGAGTTTTCTCTGTCTCACCCGAGAGCATACTAGTTCATGTTGCTCTCTCTTAGGGCCGTGTGTAAGGCTTTGGACTGGTTTGAAATGAAGAAAAACCCAAGTTATACAGAGTTGTCAGATGTGCGGCACTAAGTTTGCGGTATAATATATATATAATAGATATATAAATAATACAGAAGTATACATAAACATATGAAATAAGTAAGAAAGGAAGAGAGAGAAAAAAAATGGAATATATCCAATAAAAAAGAAAAGAAAAAAAGGGAGATAAAAACATTTAGTTCTTGTCTGTTTTGTAAACAATCATAGTTTAAATGTATAAAATAACAGAACTTCAAAGGCTGTTTGCAAGTTATCATATAAAAGTGCTCAATTGTTTTTTGATCATTAAATTCGCAAGCTCATAATTGGATAGTAGTTATGAAAAAGTAAAGTGGTATTATTTATGAACAGGTGCTTGTGCATTGAAACATGGTTTCAATTACAATGTTAATTGTTGTTGTCAAATTGCATTTTTTGTAATTAAGATGCAATTAGAATTCAATATTGTAAGAAAATGGTAGACTTCAAAGGTTTTTGAATATTTTACAAACGTATAGGTAAACAAAAGAGCTATCTAACTGTCTTTCTAAAGAAGCATTATATTGACTGACCATTGAAATATATTTGATTACTCACACCAATATTGCATAGCAATTCTTCAAAGCTGTTAAATGTTAATTTGAGACAGGTGCGTGTGCACAATCTGATTGTTACATGTTTTGCTATGTTAGTAAGCTCTCGTCAAAGACATAATTGATAACAAAAGTTGAAAACAATTCAGATAATTGGTTCTTGTAAAAACTGTTTATTTGTTGAGAAGTTGTGAAAATTACCATCAATAGATATTATTCATTGTTTTGAGATGCAAAAAAAAAAATAATAAAAAAATAAAAAAATAAATCAAATAAAATAAAAAAAAATTTGTATTATAATAATAATAATAATAATAATAATAATAATAATAATGAAAACAATAAGCATAAATGTAAGTAACTATATGACTTTCCTTCACCATAAAACTATAATACATAATTTAACCCTTGTCCTGCTGGGCCCGGATATGTCTGATCTTTCAAACAACGCAGATCCAGATAAGAAGCCATCTGATCAGGATCCTCGTTGTTTGTGATTCATTTTTAGAATTTCTTGCAATGAATTGCTTCAAGAAACCCGATGGTTGATAATCTGTGGTGGGTGTGGCACATTTATATATTCAGCAGGTCAAGGGTCAAGATTGATGGCCGTGTTAAACAGAATTTATTTAACACGGCTTTTTTTTTTTTTTTTGATGAGATTTAAAAGGCGATAAATTCAGTTCTGTTCTGTTTTCCGGGTGTTGTGTGTTTTCCAAAAAAACAACAAAAAAAATTAATATAATGCACAACATTTGAGATGAAAAAATACTATTTACAAGTCTTTTGATGGTTTTGAAAAAATAACACACACACACACACACACACACACACACACACACACACAACCTGCAAAGGCGAAAATAGTGAATATTTCTCAGCGTCATAGAACATATGGTTTCTGAGAAGTTGAGTTTTAAGTTTGTTTTTTTTCCTGTTTTTTTTTTTTTTTTTACAATTTGGTTTCCATGCAACCAATTAAAATAGCAGTCGGCCGGCAAAAAATCATATTACAGAAAGCATTTTGTTTGAGGAACATTTCTATGAAAGTTTTGTCAAAATTTCTGCAGAGGCTTGGCACTAAATGGCATTTATCCATTTTCTCCATTATAAGTCTGAGTTGCTATAGCTGTCATAGTAATGATCAGAATTTAAATTAAAAAAAAATAATAATAATAAACTCAAACTTTCAATCGGCCCAGTAGCTTTAAGGTACATGTTGTTTGAATGTATTGACGCAGACGACACAAACGTCGGAGACGCAGACAATTATCTATTCTATAAACTAACCCGAAGCCTTTGGCTCTCGTGAGCTAAAACTGGAAGCATAAACTCGATAGTGATCTAAATAGGATTGACGGGGTCTTTAAGCCTCAATACATACTCAATTGTCTATGCCAATTTCCCGCCAATTCGTAATTTTCGAATTGTATTGAAATTCTTAACTTTCACGTATAACCTGTAACGGTAAAAATTCTTAACTGTCTCCTTTCTTCAACGGTGTAAAAAATAAAAATGTCTGAATAAAACCGATACCGCCAAAGTGAAAACCCACCTATCAAAACACACACGCACACATACACGCACGCACGTACGCATGGTCTACGCTTACTGAAGGCTAGGTCGACCCCGCCAATCGGGGCTTGGAGAAACAGATTGGCTGCACGATGCTTCCACGCAGAATTGGTAACGACCGCACATTACTACTGTTAATCTGCTTAGAAGGTCTAAGCCTGCCCAGGAAAACTGCTGCGAGTCGGCCCGCCCATGTTTATAAACCCTTCTGGTTTTATTGGGCTGCAGGGATTGAGATGTCATTTCATCTCAATGTCGGGTAAAAGTCCCACAAAAGTGGAAATGTTTCAACAATGACCTATATAGTGTTGACGGGGACATTAAACCCCAAATCAAACAAACAATACTGAAAGCCAGGCGGATACTGGCTCATTCAATGAACGCTGCGGTGGCTCAGTAGTATGCGAGTTTGACTGTCGACCAGGAGGAGTGGTAGCTTAAGACTCGGGTTCTATAGTTCTGTCCGACACACCTTTCCGTCAAAAGATTATTCCTATTCGAAAGCCGACATAAGTAGTGGCACTCATAAGTACCGAATTTTCCGCTGAGAATGTATAACCTTGTCCAGAAAAGGTGAAGTTTTGGTTACCGGTGTGTGTGTGTGGGTGGGGGGGGGGCGACATAATAATTACTGCTTTTCGCTGTGACGTCCCGAGTTATATACCTCAGTAACCAACGACCAACCAGCTAACTCAATCTAGGGCCCCGCCCATCGGGGCTAGAAGAAACTCCAACAGTCAGAGGATCTGACTATATCCCCGCTTTAAAAGCACATACTGATACGTATATTGGGAACGAATGGATGATGCATGCTCGCACGCATTGTCTGTCTGTTTGAAGGCTGGCTGGGAAGATGGCTCAATCACTCATTCGCTGGTCATGTAGCTCATTCGGACTTCAGTCTGACATATCTCATCGTAGAAAGCATCACCATTTCGCTGAAACAAGATTCGACGTTGACGTATCGGCGCTTATTTAATACAGTTTATCTTACATGTGTCACCTGGCACGGAAAATGTGTAGTTTAGGACAACGGGGTTACTGCTCGTGACCGTGGCGTCCCAAGTTGAAATCACTCACTCCCCCAAGGGCCCCGCTAATATGTGCCAGGCTCACTGTTTCACTCACTCACTCATTCCTTCACTCACTCACTCACTCACTCACTCACTCAAGACACCCGCCTATCGAGGCTTGGAGAAATAGATTGCACTGCATGTTGCTTCACTGCAGAGCTGAGACGGATCGCACATGAGTACTGAAGAAGAAGGCCAAACTTTGCACGGACAAAATGATGTGATAGGAACTGCCCATGCTCATAAACCAAATCGGTTTCATTGCGCTACCGGGTTTGAGATGTCATTTCATCTCAAAGTCGGGTAAAAGTCACAAAAATGGGAGCAATCGCAATCTAAATAGTGTTGACGGAGACGTTAAACCTCATCCCGCACGCAACGGTCTGTGTCAGTTAAGCTCCGCCAGTTCGTCATTTTCCAGTTGCATTGAAATTCTTAACTCTCACGTATAACCTCTAACTGTTAAAAATTCTTAACTGTCTCGTTTCTTTAACTCTGTACATGTATATATGTTAAACTGTCTAAATAAATCCGATACAACAAAGGTCACAACTCTCCTATCGACACACAGGCAAGCACGCATGCAAGCACGCATGGTCTATACTGACTAAAGGCTTGGTCGATAGCTGGCTTATTTACTCCAGGTCCCGTAGCTTGGACTGACGATCAGGATAGCAAGCGTTCGATACTTCTGCCCGTCACATCTGTCCGCAGAAAGCATGTCCCTTGCTCAGATTAAAGATCTGGAAGAAATATGGACACTTACGTAAGTTAGTACTCATTATCTCCTAAGGAAATATAACCTTGTCCATAAAAGGTGGAGTTTATGTCGCCGTGAGCCCGACATGACCTTTATCGCAATTTACCGTAACGTCGCAAGTTGTATACCTGGCCGACAATCAACAAAACCATTCGCATACTCATTCTCCCAGCCCAATGGGTCTAGGAGAGATAAATTGAGGTGCATGGTGCTTCCACGTAGAGTTGAAACCAAGTTTACAAGTTTACAAGAGAAGCAGTTGCAGTTGTAATGGTGGTAGCACAAACTTTTATAGAGCTCCAAAAAAAAGTTATGTTTTATGTGTTTAAGAGGATAATCAGGTGTAGTTTTCTGTGCGATATGACACTTGGATAATTGTTTCATGTATTTGCGAGGAGTAAAAGTTGGAATTTTGCTGGATGGGTTTGAAAAATAACTCGACAAAGAAGCCAAAGGACAATAACGGTAACTCTTCACAGAACCCAAATGTGTTAAACATGACTATGAATGGCCAAAATCAGAGCCCATACAGCAAACAGGGCGCTTACAATATGCATACTATACAGAACAATCAGAATCTAGGCACTGCTGAGATAATCGGACAATCGAGAGAAGTACTTTATGGGCAGCAGAATATGCAGAATACGCAACAGCCATTTATGCCTAGTCAGAATGTGAATTATGTAAACAACCATATGTCTAGCCAAGGTACATTGCCGAATAGTGTTCAAATGACCTACCCACATAATCAGCCATGCAATGCTAGGACGGTCGACCCAAATAGCGGTATAGTTAACATTCCAACATGGGCTGCAAATATGTGTCACCAGTTAGACAATATACAAGGCCAACTTGAGATGCAAAACCAGAGATGACAGTCAATGGAGAGCAAATTGTCCCATTAGAGTCAGAGAATGACTAGTATTGAGTCCCAAATTGCCCAGTTAGGTACGGTTAAAGAAGCCGTTGCTGAAAATACGAGGACAATAAGCTCCCTTGGAAAGCAAGTGGGGCTGCTACAATCCAAAATTGACGAATATGATCAAACTATTCTAGAATACAATTCTATATGCGATAACTTGATATCAACAAACACAGATCTGAATTCCCAGTTAACTGACTTGACGGGTAGAGTGACGAACGTGGAAGATAAATGCGTTGACATACAATGGCGAAACATGAGGGAGAACTTAATTTTCACAGGAATAGAGGAATCTGTGCCCCAGTATGATATTAATGGTAAAATTGTGCCCGAGGACTGTGAGTCGGTCATTAAAACATTCCTAAAAAGAGAAATGCTTGTCTCAAAAGACGTCGAACTCGACAGGGTGCATCGGTTAGGGAAGTTCAAAAGGGGTCAACAATATCCCAGGCCAATTATAGGTAAGTTTACATATTATAAGGACAAGGAGGCCATAAGACAATTAGCGCCAGAAACTTTGCTCGGCAAACCGTTCGGCGTTAGGCCAAAAAAAAAAAATATGTATGTTTCAGGTTTCAGCTTGAAAAAAATTAGGTGGGGAAGGTCGATTTAATTTTTTTTTTATCTTAATTTTTTATTTTGTTTATACACTGTTTAGAGCATTTCTGCGGAAATAGTAGTAGTAAACACCGAAACACTCGGAAACTGACCGAATTAGAACAAATAAACCGCACGCAACCGCTCGCGTAGTTCCGAGTCGTTTCGCCCCGCGATTTTTTTTTTTTTTTGGCAATAAAAAATTTAAGGTCGGGCCTAAAACTTAGGTAGGGTCGGGAAACCGGAAACACACCTATTTTTTTTTTTTTTTTTTTTTTTTTTGGCCTTAGGGAACACTTTCCCCAAGAAATTGAAAATGAAAGAAAAATACTGTATCCTGTGGCGAAAAACGCCGGACAAAACCCGGGTAACAAAGTTCGATTGGACAGGGATAAATTATTCATAAACGGTGAACGGCATATTCCCAATACATCCTCTAATCCCTACCCTCCCCCACCCCAGCGACTGAACGGAGGTAATAGCCGACCTGGGTTTGAGACATATGAACAAACGAATACTAACGTTACTTACGTCGGTCAAAAATACAATCAGCAGCGCACCAGTGACACAAGATATAATTCAAGAGGAACAAATCGGCCTTATCATCGCAATACACAATTCACACCACGCGAGCCACGTCAATCCGAAAATAGAAACTGGAATTTTCCAATACGCCCCCGTGAAAACCAAAGATCTCAAATGCCCGTAAACGCACACGGTCATAGTTATAGTGACTTCACTACACTGAACAGATATGAAACGTTGGTCAACGAGAGGCCCTCGTTTGCAGGGAAACAGAAAGCTAGATCGCCACTCGATGCCGACCTGACACTAAAAAAGCAGAAACCGACCAGTACCGAAACTACATGTATCGAAATGGACACTTATTCGGTGGGAGCAACCAACATTATTAGTGATGATGTGAGTGTACCGGACAGTGAGGACAACGGTGAATCGACACGACTCTGAAGCTTACCGGGAGATGACTGTTGTAATTCGGTCAATCATGAACGGCCTATTACTGGAAAACCACAATTCAAAATACTTTCTTTAAATGTATGCGGCTTAGTTTCAAAGCTTAAATGTCCAGAATTTATATCTCTCATAAATGATCATGATCTGATTGGTATATCGGAGACTAGAACAGACGATGCAGACTCGGATATAGAGATCCCAAGATATGAAATATTTTTTTCATAACAGAGAACGTATTTCAAGGTATAGGTCGGGCGGCATCGCTTTGATTGTCAGGAAAAGCCTTGTGCCGTTTATCAAAGTAGACAAACAAAATTCTAGTAAGCTAATTTTGTTATTCACATTATCTAATATTATTAATAATTTTAATAACGAAAAATTGGATTTGTATGGCGGTGTTATATACATACCGCCTTACAGCTCTAAATATGCTAGCCCTGACCCATACACTGAAATACAGGAGGAAATATTACGCTTTTGTGGCGACTCGAAGAATATATTATTGCTCGGAGATCTGAACAGTAGGTCAAAAAATCTAACCGATTTTACGGAAATAGACTGTTTTATCTCAGATTCTTTAGGTTCTTAAAGCTTAAGGTCCGAAGATGCCAGCATATTCGACTGCTTTGAGAAAACAGGCGTGCCATTAGAACAAAAAAGCGCCGACAGTACCATAAACCAATATGGGTATAATCTTCTTGAGTTTTGCAAAAGCAATAACTTGTTTATATTAAATGGTCGTATAGGTGGTGATTATATTGCACCGAAACTCACGTGTAAAAACAAAAGCACGGTGGACTATTTTTGTTTACACCTTATCTTTTTGAAGTTATTGATGACTTTTGCATCCATGAATTCTCTTCGCTAGTTTCTGATGCGCATTCGCCAATTTCATTAATACTTAAAAATGTCCCTGAAAATATATTCTCGGATGACAAGTTAAGTAGTAAACATCCAAAAAAGTCGCTTTGGAACGCAAATAAGGCGCATACATTTGCTGAGAATCTCGATATCCTAAATTATTATTATTATCTATTGCGTTGATATGCAAAATGTATATGTATTGGTATATTGAAATGATCTTCAAATAAATTGTTGTTTTCTCCTGGAGTGAGAGCAAATTATTAATAACTTGTTGTTATCTCCCGGAGTAAGAACAATTTGAAATATAGTATCTTCATGTTGCTACCACTATTACACTTTGTGTTGAACCTTGTATTATAGTATTCTCTTGCTGTTTACCTTATGTTGTAAACCTGAGAGTAACAGAATAAACTTGTTTCATGAGGATTGGGGGAAAATGAGCCTCTAGACCGTGAACAAGGATATAAAAAACTTTGCTCTGGCGACCTGGGCCCAGTTGTTCAAAGCTGACTACATAATTAGTTAACGTATTGTTAAAACTTTGATCATTTATTATGGAAAACATGCTTATATTCTTGCTGAAAAAATGTGAGCAGCTTTTGCAGATGCACGGCTGCTCACTTTTTTTCAGCATAAATACCAAATTACACATTAACCTTGTTAAAACAGTTAACATGACCACTAACGAGCTCGTTAAGCCAACAATGCCTTCAACAACTTGCCCCTGGATTTTGTTCAAAATGCCCCATATTCCAAGTCGATCAAGATATCATCAATCCCTATATTCTGGTAAAGCTTTATGGACTGTTTCCACTGTAATGTTGTACAAGTGTCTAAGGAAATCTGATTTAGTAATTGTGTCGTAAATCTAACAATTTACAATCTGACTCATATTCAATATCAATCGAGAAAATACCCAAGGAGACATCCTGATCAGGTCCCACAATGACTCAAGCAAAACTGATGCCTCTACATGGCAAGCAAGTTTTAAAGAAATTTGCCCTAGTGACCCATTTTTTATCCAAATTGGTACATATTCCAAATCGTTCGGGATATCATCAAGACATTGTCAGTCATATAATATGCATTTTGAAGATTAAAGCAAATGATGTGGCTTACACCTCTCATTTCTCCAACTGCATGAACCATAGACCCTGGGAACCCATTAGAGCCACCTCTTTGAGGCAGCTATAACTAGCACCCAACAATCCATGTCTCCAAGCAGAAGCAAGAAAAGTAATGTATACACCCATAATCCCCCGTTTTACTATATGAACATTTTCTGATACTGGTATCTAACCGAACCACTGACCAAAGGAACATGTTAGAGCTGCCTGAATGAGGCCGCTATAACCAGCACCACAATCCATGTCTCCGAGCAGACACAAGAAAAATAATTTTAATTCCTATAAACCCCAGTTCTACTGCTTAGAAGTGGGGTTCAAGGTTTCAGAGTTTTCAAGTGTTGTTTTCATGGTTTGTCACCTCAGGAATTCTTGCAGTATTGTATTCCTGCTTCTGTCAGGTATTGAGGCACAATGAAGATGATCGATCGCGATTTTGACATTTTTTTTTATTTGTTTTTTTTTTTTTTTTTTTTTTTGGTTTTAATTATTATTTTTATTTGTTACGTTTTGTTAGTGTTTCTAATACACCACAGCCTCTATTGGGCTCTGAAGCAGAAGGCATGTCAGCCAAACAGCTGCACCATATCCAAACAAAAATGTGCTGATTTCACAAAGAACTACAATGTATGGTCATTTTTCTATACAATCCACACATCCCACGGATCCATGTTTAACTCCTGTTATATTCCAAACTCAAACTGTGTAACTAGGAACAGAACAGCCGTATTAAGAGGTTGTGATGACCTGAGATTTAGCATTTCTAGAACCTTACCATCCTTGTCATTGTCACAATTATAGGCCTGCATATATTATTAGTTTCCATGTTGTGTACATGTTGATATAAAAGTGACATTGTTTTTCTTATAGACAGGTCCTCTGTACAGGTCTTGCCGAATCGAAATACAAGGCCTGGGCTAGGACTGTCGGACTAACTTTTATGTTTCTCTTAGCTAGTCTTACAAGAGCAAAAATAGCAAGACCAGCCAAGAACAAGGATCTGATGACAGTTCGCAAACAGTGTACGAGGACTGTTCAAATATGAATGCAACTATGCACATAAAAATAATTCCGTGATAGATTTCGATGAAAAATTTATTTTGTCCCCTCAAAGTATTCCCCTGTAACAGATATACAAACTTTCAGTCTTCTGATCCAATCATTGAATGCATTTTGGTAGTCTTTTCGAGGTATACTATGAAGGCACTGGAATATTGCAGAACCGAGGTGTTTGCGCTGTACAAATTTTCGACCAGAAAGGTATTTTTTCAGTCCCGGGAACAAACAAGTCACACGGGGCAAGGTCATGGGAATACGGGGGTGAGGGAGTTCAACAACCTTTTCCTGCTTCAGATAGTCTTGCACAATGAACGCCTTGTGCGATGACGCATTGTCATGTAGCAATCTGACATTGGCCAAACCAGTTGCGGGTCTTCGTTCTTTAAAAAATATTTCTTCAATTTTCGAAGAACTTTATTCTTGTAAAACTTCGCATTTACAGATTTGCCTTTAGGCACAGCGACCTGAATAGCAGGGCCCTGATTTGAAAAGAATATGGCATACATTACCTTCTTGACGCCCATGGTCCGCTTTGCAATGCATGGTCTTTTGCAATACTTTGTTTTCCATATTTTGTTCAGAATCTTTCGTTTTGGATCAAAAAAGTGAACCCATGTCTCGTCACCTGTGACGACATTAACGAAAGACCGTGCATTGTAATTTGGAAACATTTTAAGCAACTTCTTGGCGCACTGAACGCGTGTCTTTTTCTGCTCATCTGTCAACAGATGGGGAATCCATCTAGCACAGATCTTTCTCATTTTCACATCCCGTTTCAGAATTGTATGAGCTGCTCCTAATGAGATGCCAACCATACTAGCTATTTGCCTAGTGGTGTATCGTGCATCGGTAGCAACTTTTTCTTTCACTCTAGCAACCATCTTGGCAGATGACTTTATTTCTTCATCAATAGAAACTGGACTGTCAAGCGTCAAGTGGTTTGGCAAATATATTGAGGCTTGATAGTAGCAAACTTCAGGATATAGATCTTGTTTCTCAAGTTCTATTTTTCTTGTTTCATTAGTTTGACTATGAAGCGCCAGTGGGTGTTATTTCTAGCCATCTCAAACGGCCTGATGCTCTGTCTCTGGTCGGGCCCATCGGAGTCTAACTGTTGGTTTTCTTTTGCTCCAGCATTTCAGTGGTTTCTAGCTGTCGAGTCCTATCTGGTGTCTCACCTCCGTGGTTCTTTGATTGTTTGTGTTCACGGAGATGTTGCACTGATGAGTTAGGAGGCCTTCATGCGGACTGAACAAATTATTTGTCTAAATCGCGACGGAAGTAAGGGCGAGGATTGTGGCCACGTAAAATCGATTTTAGCCCCACAGTGGAAATCTTTCCATTGACCGTTCCAAGGCGGTTCTTCTGTGGCGGTTTATTTATGGTGCTGTTTGTTACTTACTGTGTGTATCACTTGTGTCTTTTTATTTTGGATGGCCATACCAATGTTTTTGGGAGTAGTCTTCGTATAAGACTATCTCCTCTCAAATCGCCCATCCTTCGAAAATATACTAATCTGTGAAAAAGAAGCGGAATGTATCCTAGTATTTCTAAGTGCAATCCCAAGAGGTGCAGATGCTGTTCGCATTTAAGCACTGCGTCTACCGTTACTTCATCTGTAAACGGTAGACGCTTCTCTGTAGTTAACATGTCTGATTTGACATGACAGTCTACAGATTTAATTTATCTAATTACATGACGTGCTGCAAACTGTAATATGCAGTACGTCGGTCAAACAAACCGCGTGCTTAAAACTAGATTGAACGAGCATTATCGTAGAATGAGTAAGCCTAAGAAAACTGACACTTTCTTGTACCGTCACTTTCGACGTACAGGTCATTCTGTAAATAACATTGTTATACCACCAGTGGAAAAATTTTATTACGATGCAAATTCTACATCTAGATTCAAAATAATCAAGAGACATGAAGCTGAACTGAAATGGATTAAATTTTTACAGAACCCTTTTTCACTGGGATTTAATGACAACATTTATCATGAGGGTAATATTTCCAGAATGCCGGACTTTGATATTGTCTCGCTCCTGGAATGTCGAAAACGCAGAACTAGATCTCACGGCACCAGGAAAATGGTAACTTTAAACGTAAATCACGTGCGTTTAAACGAAACAATACTAGACTGAAGTGACTGTCAATTATATTATTAAATCATGGACGCCACTCTATGCTTTCATTTTTAAGTTCATTACCCGTTTCTGTTTTACGTCTTCTGGACACCGAGGCGAATAAATTCTACGATAGTTCTCATCAGTTATATGATGCGGCTCTCTTAACTAGAGGCTATACTCAGCATACTCTCCGTCCTTACATTGATTCTGAAATTAATCATAAACGCCATTTCTTCAAAATATCCTTCATTAATAAGGGTATGGATTTTATAGATTTGCCCAGTATCTTCCGTGAGAGATCGGTGCTTTCTTCCATTCCTGCTTATTTTCAAAATACTGTAATACCTATAATTTGCTATAAATATAACAAACCTGTTAGATCTATCATTTTTAATTTCAATAAACTTGTTTCAGATCTTGATATTGATACAAATACTCCTGATTCATAAGATTTGCTATCCTGCTGCTGGTCATGTAATTACTGGCAATTTGAAAATTATTCCTGATTCTAGGATAAGGAATATAATTTCTAAAGGACCGAAATATCGGTTTCCTTCTAAAATTGATTTCAGTAAATGTAGAGATGAAATCGCTGCTTCCTTGAATGAATTCGGTAATCGATGGTGTAAGCGAGAGTATGTTGAGCATAAAGCCCTTAAGGACTGGAAACTTAGCATTTTAAAACTAGTGAATAAACGCATTTCTTTCTATTCTCAAAATACTAACTTATTACCTCCTAAGCCCAAGACGTCTTTACGTCATCGTAAACTAGGTATTCAAGAATTTCATAAGAAGTTTGTTTTGGCCCCTGCAGACAAGGCCGCTAACAACGTCGTCGTTGTGTGACGACTCCACTATGTTAACACGCTTAAGCATGAGCTTGGTGGTACTAAGGCCTATGAACTTCAGCCTTTAGCCGAAGAGAGAGCTATAGTAGATAAACATGTTTGTCATTCAGCCACCAAGTTTGCCGTGTGTGTTACCGAAGGCCAAGACAAGCTTCCTACGCTATACTTGTTACCAAAACTTCACAAATGACCTTACAAAGCACAGTTTATTGCAAGTTCTAGCTCTTGCGCTACCAATGAATTTCTAAATTATTAACTTCCTGTCTTACTGCTATTAAAACGCATGTGATTAAATATTGTGATAAAGTCTTTGAAAGATCAGGAAGAAATCTGTTTTGGTCTATAAAAAATTCGAATGAGGTTTTAAATAAATTGAAATCCAGACATTTTCGTGCTTCAAGTCTGTCTACTTACGATTTTTCCACTCTTTACACTACTCTTCCTCATAATCTTATAAAAGAAAAGCTTAATGATTTTATTGAATGGGCTTTTCACAGAGAAGATTCTCTCTATCTTGCATGTTATGTCAGAAATGCATTTTTCACTTCTAAAGAGCATAAGAATTATACACTTTGGTCATGTCAGAAAGTGTGTGATGTCCTCGCCTTTCTACTTGTCAATATTTATATTAGATTCGGTACTAAGTTATTTAGACAAATTGTGGGTATTCCGATGGGTACGAATTGCGCACCTCTTGTGGCTGACCTTTATTGTTATGAAAGAGACTTCATGTTGTCTCTTTCCATTGATAACCAATCTGAAATTATTGAAGCTTTTAGCCCCACTTCTAGATATTTAGATGATTTATTTAATTTGATAATACCTATTTCGATGGTTTGATCAGTCAGATTTACCCCCCAGAACTTCAGTTAAATAAAGCAAATTCTTCTGATAACGAGGCCCCGTTTTTGGATTTACATCTATCTATTGTAGATGGGTTTGTTTCGTGCAAAATTTATGATAAACGCGATGACTTTGATTTTGAAATTGTAAATTTTCCTTGTTTGGATGGTGATGTTCCTCGTGCGCCATCCAATGGCGTTTATATTTCGCAATTAATTCGATTTGCTTGAGTGTGTAGTCATATAACTGACTTCAACACTCGTAATAAATTATTAACGGCCAAACTCCTTAATCAGGGTTGTCGGTACCATAAACTACGCAAAGCCTTTTCAAAATTTTATAGACGCCATTCTGATTTAATTTCAAAATTCAATATTGGACTTAAATCCCTTCTGCAACAAGGTCTATCGGAACCCGAATTTTATGGTGACTTAGTATATAAATTCAGAAAAATTTATAACCGCAATGACTTCAGCACCCAATTTCGTAAAATAATTCTTCGATATAAAAAGATTGGATACAACATGGATGTTATACGACAGACTGCATTCATGGTAGTTAACCCAATCACGGTTGGCAACTTTGCTTCACTCTTTAATTGCACGCCGGTGGGTGAGGCCTCAGATTCTATGACGGCTCCAACGTAAAGGCTTATTGAGAATTAGAGAGATCTAATTCAAGGTAATGTTGGTTGATGCCTGATGCTCTGTCTCTGGTCGGAGTAAGTTAATTGTATCGATTCCTGATCTTTGTTTTACTTCTACTTTTCATGTCTAGAGATTTCTTCTCTGGTAAGAAATCTTTGGCACACACATCTCCATTTACAAGCATATGGTATAGAATTTTCCTCAGTTCATGTGTGTCCATTTTAGATATTTGGTGATGCCTCCGATGGAGTAGCTTCTAATAATTTCTGTTTCCAAAAGTCTCTCCACCTCGTGTAGTCAGGCTTTCTTCAGAATCTGCTATGACCATTTTTCAGGAACATCCAGTTTTTATAGGCTTCGACTTTTTCAGATGGTGTTAAATGGTCCAATCCTGTCATAGCACTATATTCTTTTCTTCTTTCTTCTGATGGTACTTCATTCAGAAGCAACTCATCCCATTTTTGGATGACATCGTAGATGTTGAGATTATACAGGGCATGGATATGTATATCATAGCCTGTTATCCATTTGTTTGGTTTTGGCCAGAAGCACAAGTCATGGTATTTCTGACTGGGATGATTTGTTCTACATCCTTGGCACTGGTGACGGGCATAGTCAAATATAGCAGTCATCAAGTTGATCCTCATGGCCTATATAAGGGTATCTTTAATCCAGTTTTGTCGTCCCAGGGTTTCATTATCTTCTGATAATCCCTCAAATTCTTTTTGAAGCATGCCAGTTCCAGATGAAGTAGAATCTGACCATAGTTGATAATCCCTCAGTTCTTCTTCAATATAGTATCCACTTTGCATCTTTTGTTTTTCAGTAGTCTGTGATTACTTCTCTGAGTCCGTTAATTTCTATCAGATTATCAAATTCAGCATACACAATCACGTTGATAGTCTTTGCGATTGAATTGGCAAACTGCTGAAGTTCCAGTCTCAGATTTCCAGTTTTTCTTATGAAAGAGACTTCATTACCTGACGTGCTGCAAACTGTAATATGCAGTATGTCGGTCAAACTAACCGCATGCTTAAAACTAGATTGAACGAGCATTATCGTAGAATGAGTAAGCCTAAGAAAACTGACACTTTCTTGTACCGTCACTTTCGACGTACAGGTCATTCTGTAAATAACATTGTTATACAACCAGTGGAAAAACTATATTACGATGCAAATTCTACATCTAGATTCAAAATAATCAAGAGACATGAAGCTGAACTGAAATGGATTAAATTTTTACAGAACCCTTTTTCACTGGGATTTAATGACAACATTTATCATGAGGGTAATATTTCCAGAATGCCGGACTTTGATATTTTCTCACTCCTGGAATGTTGAAAACGCAGAACTAGATCTCACGGCACCAGGAAAAATGGTAACTTTAAACGTAAATCACGTGCGTTCTAACGAAACAATACTAGACTGAAGTGACTGTCAATTATATTATTAAATCATGGACGCCACTCTATGCTTTCATTTTTAAGTTCATTACCCGTTTCTGTTTTACGTCTTCTGGACACCGAGGCGAATAAATTCTACGATAGTTCTCATCAGTTATATGATGCGGCTCTCTTAACTAGAGGCTATACTCAGCATACTCTCCGTCCTTACATTGATTCTGAAATTAATCATAAACACCATTTCTTCAAAATATCCTTCATAAATAAGGGTATGGATTTTATAGATTTGCCCAGTATCTTCCGTGAGAGATCGGTGCTTTCTTCCATTCCTGCTTATTTTCAAAATACTGTAATACCTATAATTTGCTATAAATATAACAAACCTGTTAGATCTATCATTTTTAATTTCAATAAACTTGTTTCAGATCTTGATATTGATACTAATACTCCTGATTCATGTGATTTTAAAAACTCAAAGTATTGCTATCCTGCTGCTGGTCATGTAATTACTGGCAATTTGAAAATTATTCCTGATTCTAGGATAAGGAATATAATTTCTAAAGGACCGAAATATCGGTTTCCTTCTAAAATTGATTTCAGTAAATGTAGAGATGAAATCGCTGCTTCCTTGAATGAATTCGGTAATCGATGGTGTAAGCGAGAGTATGTTGAGCATAAAGCCCTTAAGGACTGGAAACTTAGCATTTTAAAACTAGTGAATAAACGCATTTCTTTCTATTCTCAAAATACTAACTTATTACCTCCTAAGCCCAAGACGTCTTTACGTCATCTTAAACTAGGTATTCAAGAATTTCATAAGAAGTTTGTTTTGGCCCCTGCAGACAAGGCCGCTAACAACGTCGTCGTTGTGTGACGGCTCCACTATGTTAACACGCTTAAGCATGAGCTTGGTGGTACTAAGGCCTATGAACTTCAGCCTTTAGCTGAAGAGAGAGCTATAGTAGATAAACATGTTTGTCTTTCAGCCAATAAGTTTGCTGTGTGTGTTAACGAAGGCCAAGACAAGCTTCCTACGCTATACTGGTTACCAAAACTTCATAAAAAACCTTACAAAGCACGATTTATTGCAAATTCTAGCTCTTGCACTACCACTGAACTTTCTAAATTATTAACTTCCTGTCTTACTGCTATTAAAACGCATGTAATTAAATATTGTGATAAAGTCTTTGAAAGATCAGGAAGAAATCTGTTTTGGTCTATAAAAAATTCGAATGAGGTTTTAAATAAATTGAAATCTAGACATTTTCGTGCTTCTAGTCTGTCTACCTACGATTTTTCCACTCTTTACACTACACTACCTCATAATCTTATAAAAGAAAAGCTTAATGATTTAATTGAATGGGCTTTTCACAGAGAAGATTCTCTCTATCATGCATGTAATGTCAGAAATGCATTTTTCACTTCTAAAGAGCATAAGAATTATACACTTTGGTCATGTCAGAAAGTGTGTGATGCCCTCACCTTTCTACTTGACAATATTTATATTAGATTCGGTACTGAGTTATTTAGACAAACTGTGGGTATTCCGATGGGTACTAATTGCGCACCTCTTGTGGCTGATCTGTTCTTGTATTGTTATGAAAGAGACTTCATGTTGTCTCTTTCCATTGATAACCAATCTGAAATTATTGAAGCTTTTAGCTCTACTTTTAGATATTTAGATGATTTATTAAATATTGATAATACATATTTTGATGGTTTGATCAGTCAGATTTACCCCCTAGAACTTCAGTTAAATAAAGCAAATTCTTCTGATACCGAGGCCCCGTTTTTGGATTTACATCTATCTATTGTAGATGGATTTGTTTCGTGCAAAATTTATGATAAACGCGATGACTTTGATTTTGAGATTGTAAATTTTCCTTTTTTGGATGGTGATGTTCCTCGTGCGCCATCCTATGGTGTTTATATTTCGCAATTTATTCGATTTGCTAGAGTGTGTAGTCATATAACTGACTTCAACACTCGTAATAAATTATTAACGGCTAAACTACTTAATCAGGGTTATCGGTACCATAAACTACGCAAAGCCTTTTCAAAATTTTATAGACGCCATTCTGATTTAATTTCAAAATTCAGTACTGGACTTAAATCTCTTCTGCAACAAGGTCTATCGGAACCCGAATTTTATGGTGACTTAATATATAAATTCAGAAAAATATATAACCGCAATGACTTCAGCACCCAATTTCGTAAAATCATTCTTCGATATAAAAAGATTGGGTACAACATGGATATTATACGACAGACTGCATGCATGGTAGTTAACCCAATCACGGTTGGCAACTTTGCTTCCCTCTTTAATTGCACGCCGGAGGGTCAGGCCTCAGATTCTATGACGGCTCCAACGTAAAGGCTTATTGAAAATTAGAGAGATAATGTTGGTTGGTGCCTGATGCTCTGTCTCTGGTCGGGCTCATCGGAGTCTAACTGTTGGTTTTCTTTTGCTCCAGCATTTCAGTGGTTTCTTGCTGTCGAGTCCTCACCGTTGTCTCACCTCTGTGGTTCTTTGATTTTTGTGTTCACGGAGATGTTGCACTGATGAGTTAGGAGGCCTTCATGCGGACTGAACAAATTATTTGTCTAAATCGCGACGGAAGTAAGGGCGAGGATTGTGGCCACGTAAAATCGATTTAAGCCCCCAAGTGGAAATCTTCCACTGACTGTTCCAAGGCGGCTCTTCTGTGGCGATTTATTTATGTTGTTGTTTGTTACTTACTGTGTGTATCACTTGTGTCTTTTGGTTTTGGATGGCCATATGGCCATTTTGTGGGAAAGTAACTGTCCTTTAATATGGCCTTCCTTTGTTTAGGTTTCCATTATGGTCTGGTCGCTTAATGTTTGTATTTCTTTCCCTTTGGTGTCTTTTATGGGTGGTGTAAGTTAATTGTATCAATTCCTGACCTTTGTTTTACTTCTACTTTTCATGTTGTCGCTTTCCATTGATAACCAATCTGAGATTATTGAAGCTTTTAGCTCCACTTCTAGATATTTAGATGATTTATTTAATATTGATAATACCTATTTCGATGGTTTGATCAGTCTGATTTACCCCCCAGAACTACAGTTAAATAAAGCAAATTCTTCTGATACCGAGGCCCCGTTTTTGGATTTACATCTGTCTATTGTAGACGGGTTTGTTTCGTGTAAAATTTATGATAAACGCGATGACTTTGATTTTGAGATTGTAAATTTTCCTTGTTTGGATGGTGATGTTCCTCGTGCGCCATCCTATGGCGTTTATATTTCGCTATTAATTCGATTTGCTAGAGTGTGTAGTGATGTAACTGACTTCAACACTCGCCATAAATTAATAACGGCTAAACTCCTTAATCAGGGTTATCGGTACCATAAACTACGCAAAGCCTTTTCAAAATTTTATAGACGCCATTCTTGATTTAATTTCAAAATTCAATATTGGACTTAAATCTCTTCTGCAACAAGGTCTATCGAAACCCGAATTTTATGGTGACTTAGTATATAAATTCAGAAAAATATATAACCGCAATGACTTCAGCACCCAATTTCGTAAAATCATTATTCGATATAAAAAGATTGGATACGACAGACTGCATGCATGGTAGTTAACCCAATTACGGTTGGCAACTTTGCTTCCCTCTTTAATTGCACGCCGGTGGGTCAGGCCACTAATTGTATGACGGCTCCAACGTAAAGTCTGTTTGAGAATGAGAGAGATCTAATTCAAGGTAATGTTGGTTGGTGCCTGATGCTCTGTCTCTGGTCGGGTCCATCGGAGTATAACTGATGGTTTTCTTTTGCTCCAGCATTTCAGTGGTTTCTTGCTGTCGAGTCCTCACCATTGTCTCACCTGTGGTTCTTTGATTTTTGTGTTCACGGAGATGTTGCACTGATGCGTTAGGAGGCCTTCATGCGGACTGAACAAATTATTTGTCTAAATCGCGTCGGAAGTAAGGGCGAAGATTGTGGCAATGTAAAATCGATTTAAGCCCTCCAATGGAAATCTTTCCACTGACTGTTCCAAGGCGGTTCTTCTGTGGCGGTTTATTTATGGTGTTGTTTGTTACTTACTGTGTGTATCACTTGTGTCTTTTTATTTTGGATGGCCATATGGCCATTTTGTGGGAAAGTAACTGTCCTTATGGCCTTCCTTTGTTTAGGTTTCCTTTATGGTCTGGTGTTAGTGTTTCTCTCCCTTTGGTGTCTTTGATGGTTGGAGTAAGTTAATTGTATCGATTCCTGATCTTTGTTTTACTTCTACTCATTATAGGGTGGAGATGACAGATGGTCTTCAATTTTAGATCTTAGTCCTGTACCAATGGTAAATGTTTTCACCTCAACTCTTCTGATGGGGAATTTGGCATTATGTTGAGCAATGCCCTGATTCAAATCGTTTGTGATTGCTGGTAGAAGTTGTACATTTCAAACTGACAGTTTGGCTACATCGATTTTGAGTACTACAGGGTAACCATCCTCAGCCATGATACAAAATTGAGGAGAAAATCTGTTATGTCTTAGTTTGATTACAACGCCATTTGGAAGATATTTGTCTTGCAAGGCCAAATCTAAATGTAATCGTCGCATGAGTTCCAAAGATTTACTTTCTGCTGTATCCTTACTCCGGTCTTTTACGTTTTCACAATTAAAATTCTCAAATTTCCCAGGTTCATCTTCAAACCAGTGCTCTGCAGCTTTTAACTGATTGTCTTTTACATCTGCTCCAAAGGAAAACAAGTTTTCTATGTAGGCTCTGTACGGATATGTATCCATATTACTTGTAACCAGTTTATTATTCAGGTACAAATCGATGCTATTGAACATACTGTGAAAGAAGTTGTTGATAGGGGCAACTTGTTTGTCCTCAATATTACTTCCATCTGGTTTCAGGATTCTACATTTCAGATAAAGATAAGTTTAAGAAAAATCTGTGTAATATTCAGTATGTGGTGGAACCAAAAATTCAATAGGTGCCTGATAACTATCCAGGGAAGCGATAGGATGATAATCTGTCCAATAAGTTTTTTGCATAGTTGTCATTGTCGGAGAGCCGGATTGCATTTCCAACTCCATTTTACTTCATTCACAAGAACCCGGTTGCATCATAATTGATCGAAAATATCTGGGGCAAATTTAAGATTTTTGGGAATAGCAGTTGAGTTTTTCTTTTTTCTTTTTTTTTTTTTTGACCCTTCTGAACAATTTGACGTTTAGTCTTAGACTGATTTTTTTTTAGATTTGCCTTTTGATTTTATACCCCCACTTCATTTACCCAGAGCAGATTTTCCGAGAGATTTCAAACTTTGTTTCCCTCTTTGTTTCAAAACTTGTTTGATATTTTGACCTTCCAACATATCGCGAACAGCACCTATTCCCTCCTTTTTTGCAACTTGTTTTGCACTTTTTAGTCCTGCTTGTGCTAGATGTTTAAAAATGTGAACAACACTTTGCAGTGCTGTTTTAAATATTGAACCTAAACCATGAGCATATTGTCTTGAGACACCTCGATAGACGGGAAAATCTTTAGATCCCGCTCCAGACTGATGATAATGAATAGTACGCATTATTGTTCTTTTTTCTGAAGTGTAGTTTGATCAATGTCTTTCCAGTAATGAATGGAATTTCATTAACTGTATCACCTTTTATACTAATGTAAACTTGATCAATGAAGGATTTTGCCACTGGAACGTAAGGCAAGTTGAGAAATTTTCTTGATGAAAATGAATTTCACCAGTTGTATTTGCAAATGAAACTACTCTTAAAATAGGTGCTGTTATATTGCCTATGTTTGTGTAACCGGCCACATCGGAATACACATAGAAGCGACTGTTATGAATATTCAAGCAACACCATATTTGAATTTGACAGCATCGCTGCCTAATGGTTCTCCGTGAAATTGTTTATCGATGCCTAAAATGATTGCTAACGGTGTTGGAAATACTATCTGAATTTGATTTGTGTAAGATGAACCAAAAGGATATTCTGCAGCAACCTTGATGCGTTTTAATTGACTTCTGTATTCAAGATGAATTTTAATGTTGTGTTGAGTCAAAATCTTTTGAATACGACTCGCAAGTGCATTTTTCATTTCCATAATCAAATGTTCAGGGCTAGTATAATTTCCTGTTGGAAAGGTTACTTTATAATCTGAACATCTTTTTGTTTGTCTGCAAATGTCATGCTTTAAGTGATCAAACTTTATGTCATTGAAAGCATTATTTGTTAATCGAAGAAAGAAAAAAATATTTTTATCTGTGATATTCATGATTTCACCTGGTGTTATTATTTCTGCTAAAGCTGCCTCCCAATTTTCTTTGTCGATTTGAATAGGACAATCTAATTTGACTTTGAAAGTAGATTGAGTATTTTGCGGGAATGTGTCTAAAGGACTGTAACTTAATAATGACAAATAAAATTCTTTCATGGTTTTTGTTTTTCCTCAGGGAGAGAAGATGAAATTGTAGTTTGTCTTTTGAATTTTAATCCTGGTGATGGTAAAATGTAGCCAACAGAGCTACTGAGTAATATCAACCACAATTCTTTGTCTGGACTTCTTAAACTGATTTGTACCAATGAGGTGATAATGATGGCATAAAAAACAATGATTTGAGCCAAAAATGTTTTGCGATTTTTTACTAATACTCCTTTACTACCGTCTGCAGATTGTAAAGAAGCAGTGTCACGCACAAATGAGCTTCTGAAATTCATGTTCACGGTTTTTATAGAAGATCTGATTCTAAAATCCAACTATCAAATTTAGATGGATACCCTTTCCAATGAACTTTTAATTCTTTGATCCACTTTTAACCAATTTTACGTTTTCTGCGATCTATGATAGATTCAATTTCGAAAATTTGATCTTTTTCTACACGTTGTAAGTCTTGCGAGCAAAAATTGCCTTTGACTACCTCGCCATCTAGATCTACTATTTTATAGGCTACAGGATTTTGATGTTTGTACACAGCCGAAATTTGAAATAACTCTTGTGTCCAATTTGGTAAATAACCTTTATCAAAAGTACGTTTTGTCTTGTTAATGCGAACATAATCACTGACTTTGAATTTTGGACTTTGATGTTTTTGTTTCTTTCTCTCAGTTTACGATGATGTGTAAAATATTTCCACATGCGACTTTTCAAAGTTCTTTGAAATCTTTCAACAATACTGGCTTTAGTTTCAGAATTTTCTGTCGTGAAAAATGAATATGTTTTGACTTAAAAAAATTCTGATTTTTTTATTTTTAAATTCCGTTCCTTTATCAGACTGGAGGCTTTTTGGACTTCTTCTTTTCAAGATCAATTTGAATGCTTTGATCAAAGTTTTACCCATCTTATCTCTGATGGGAACAGCCCAGGCAAATTTGGAAAATACATCAATGACACAAAACAAGTATCGGTGTTTGTCATTAAAGTTAGACATACTTGAAACATCTGCTAAATCTGCCTGCATTGATAATCGATTCCTGCAACTACAGTTTTTCGGTGATTGAATTTTCTCCGAATAGGTTTATGCAAAGTGTACTTCTTTTGTTTCCTCAGGCAATCCCTGACATCTTTAAGTTATACTTTTTAGACGTTTTCCTAGCTAACTGTAATAAAGCTTGTTCTCCAGCATATGCAGCAGGACTTTTATGATCATAATATAATTATTCAAACTTCATTGTTCATCATATGTGAACCATTTAGGTATGAAAGGACCTTCCATTTCTTCTTCTTTTATATGTTTTCTCGCTAATCGCCTTACGTGTTTTTTGACTGATGGTAGATCATATTTACGCTGTTTTGTATAGGGAGTCCCTATTTTATGACGTTTTGTTTTTGGAGGAGTCACAAAGACATCCTCTGGTGATTGTTCGGGTGGAGGAACTGATCTTTATGCATCCATTCCCATCTTTCTCTATTGCCTACTAAATCATGAGGAACATTCAGTTCTCTCAATCCTTGTGCAAAAACTTGCCAGCCCGTGGGCTCAATGCCTTTCCTATGTCTGATCACATCATTGACCACGTCGATAATGTTGGAACCAGGAATAGGTTTTCCATACATCTTGACTGTACCATCATCATCCCAAGCTATGTTTTTATTTTCTTTCAAAATAGAAAGCAAAAGCTGAGCTTTTCTTTTCATGGTTGAAGGCACACTGTCAATAATGTGCTGATCAATTTTCTTAGGTTGCACAACAGGCTGGGAGAGGGAAACCGAAGGTTCTTTTAAAGTTTTGTATGAGCCATCTTAAATTTATGCAAAGTTTCACCAAACAACTGAGACTTTTCGGATTCCGAGATTTCATTATTAGTCATAACAGAAGACAAGTCGTTTTGAAGATTAGCAGTAGCCGAAACTTCAGGATCAGGTGGTAATCTAGGTTTCTGAATTTGTTCTTCTTTTCAACGTTTCATATCTTCCCAAAAATTGAATGGGACATTAGCCATTTTACGCCCTTCCATGATTTGGATTAAGAAGGCCGCCAAGGACAGATCCTATGAGTGGTGCAATCAAAGGTTTGAGTAGCAATCCCAGTAAAGCCCCGCCTTTCTGATTAATGATTTTCTTTTTTGCTGCAACAGGGACCTGTTTTGTACTCAGCAAACGAACATGCTGTTTTCTAGATTGTAAGTGTTGTTTCTGAGCTTTAATTAGATATACATTTCCTTTTATAATGTTTAAGCACCATTCCCCTACACAATCAATAACTTCTTTGGGGGAATCATTGATTATATTTTGACGAAATTTTGGAGGTAACTGACAAAGTCCTTCTAAGAAAGGACTGATTGTTCGACTATCCTTACTTTGGTGAAATAAATTTTGTGTGATGTATATCACACTTGCATTTCGATGATGCCCTTTCCTTGTAATCCACAATTTTGATTTTTTCTTCATCTTTGTCTCCTAACATATCGTCAAAGACGATCAAGTGAGACAAAGTAGTATCGCTGACAATGTCGTCATCATCGTTGGGAATTCCAGAAAGAAATGTGATGTTGGATCCTTCACGTTCTTGCAAGGTATTATAAGTTGGTTGCCATTCTCTGTAGCACCACACGATATGTTGTGGTTGAATATCAAACAAGTCGTGTTTGCATTCAATGAGTTTTCTTACAAATTCTGTTTTTCCAGATCCGCTTGGACCTGATATGAAGAGATTAGCAGGATATTTGAAAAATAAACTGTTAATATCTTGATGGTTTTGCAATACTGGTGTCTGAATGCTTGACATGATGAGTAATGAGAAAGAACAACGAACAACATGTATATTTTTTATAGTTTTAATTATCATGGTAAATCTTTATTCATAACCGTATGGCACAGTGTACCCATTTTTCACTATGACACGTTTGTCATAGGTAAATCTATAAATCTTTGAAAGTTTTTCAGTGGTTACTTTTCTGTTGGGATGTTTTCTTATTTTATGTTGATACTGCACAGTTTCACGGAAATCTCTATCTTTGGAGTTTGCCCAGTTTAACATTTCCTCAAAATGAATGATTTGAGAAGTGTTAAAATCCAAAGTCAGTCCTTTTACTTTACAAGTGGATTTTCTATCACCATTGTTTTCAGCATACCCGTAGCCATACTTCTGTGGTCCCATACCAAAATATTTTGTGATTTTAGCATTGGGCATTCATCACTCCATTCACCAAGTCGATTATTCACAATGGTGGGATTCCAAAGTTTGGGATTGTGGACATAGATTGCATATGGACCGGGTATAGGGCCCCTCCCCCCCCCCAAAAAAAAAAAAACATTTTTTTTACCTCCTCCCCACACAGTATGTCACACCTATAGACCCCCTCTAAAAAAATTTTTTTTGCTTCTCCAGACCACCCCTCTAAAAAAATTTTTTTTTGCTTCTCCAGACCACCCCTCTAAAAATTTTTTTTTGCTTCTCCAGACCACCCCACTAAAAAAAATTTTTTTACCTCCTCCCCAGACCCCCCTAAAAAAACACCTACTAGAGTTGACACAATACACCACTACTATAGGGCCCCCAAAAAATTTTTTTTATCTCCTCCCCAGACACTCCTAAAAAATTTTTTTTTAGCTTCTCCAGACCACCCCCTTAAAAATTTTTTTAGCTTCTTCAGACCACCCTAAAAAATTAGCTTCTCTAGACCACCACTAAAAATTTTTTTCCTCCTCCAAAACGAGTGACAATTTGGGGTTAGGGAATGAGAGAAAAAAAATCGATCGATCGTATCGATGTTGGGATCTCTAACATTAATTCAGATGTGCTTCATAACATATTACAATACTATTACGTTGTAACACTATTACGCTGTAATACTATTATGCTGCCTTTCTATTAATCGTTTACCATAGTACTATACGCTGTAATACTATTACGTTGTAACACTATTACGCTGTAATACTATTATGCTCCACAGTACTATTACGCTGTAATACTATCATATTGTAAACACAACTTCGAGTGGACTTACAAATAATTGACATAAGAATTAGAATGGAAATAAAATCTGCATAAGTTTTATGCGCGAAAATCTGAGAGATACGGGCGGGTCTAACACATATATGGTAAAATAAAAAACAGTCGGAGTTGGCCAACTCCGGGATAGAGGTTGTTGGGGTAGTGTAAAATAGAAAAAAAAACATCCACTACAGGGGACCTCTCGAAAAATACTTAAAACTCAGTAATCTGTAATTCTTGTTCATAAAAACTACCTTTGATTTCTTCGCCTTTTAAATCATTTATTTTATAAGTAACAGGATCTGTATTTAAAACGTCTTCAATTACAAATATTTCTCTAGTCCAACGAGTAGTATAACCCTTTTCAAATTTACCTTTCTTTTTTGCTATTCTTACTCTATCCCCAACTTTGAATTTAGGTTTTTCAGTTTTCTTTTCTTTTTCTTGATATAAATTTTTATACACAGTTAATTCATTTTCTACTTTACTTGCTTCAACAGGTGTCATTTTAGTAGAAGAATGTACTGTATTATTATAATTTTCAACTAATTTATCTAATATATTATAATATTTAGTAGTTTCATTTGCAGTAAAATATTTATACATATGTTGTTTCATAGTGCCTATCCATCGTTCTACTACACTAGATTTTTCTTCATTCTCAGTTGAATATAACTCTATATTATTATCTTTTAACAATTCTTTTACTTGACGATTATAAAATTCAGATCCTTTATCCGACCAAATATACATCGGTTTCCTTTCTTTAAATAATGTTTTAAATGCTTCACTCACTGTTACTCCTGTTTTATTTTTCAATGGAATTAACCAACCATATTCACTAAAAACATCTATAACAGCTAATAAATATTTATAGTGTTTATTTTGTTTTGAATATTGTTGCATATCTATCAAATCAACTGCCCATGTTTGATCTATTGAATCGACATAAACACGTCTTTTAGGAAAAGATTTTATAACTCTATGATGTAATTCATCTGCTAATTTATTTGTTATTTTTTCTCTATCGGATATAAATCTGTTTTTGTTAGATCCACACTCAGAACATTTACTTTTTAACATTTGTCTATTATTAGTTGTTGTTACTTGTTTCACTGAATCATTTTCAGTATGCTTTTTACAACGTAAACAGTATATTTTTGGATGCTCCATTGTTAATATAATCAAAATTGTTTCTTTAAAAATGGATGGTAAAAAATCTCGCAGTACATCAGGTAAAGGTGCTACTAGTACCTTATCCGATAAAAAATATTATGTTATCTTATTAAAAAAATATAAACATAATACAACTATTAATGTCTTTAAGTATAAGATAAAAATACTAGATCCACAAAAAGAAGTGTTCATGAATGCATTTAGTAATATGATTGATAATTCTATTAAAGACTTTCCAAATGGGAGAATTAGAATAGTTCCTATACATGAAATTATTTATACAAAACATGATAAATGGCTTATAAGAACATATGGTAATGTCAAAGAATTCTTTTTTAATAGAATGGAAAGATTATTAAACAGTGCTGAAGAAATGAATTTAGAAGAAGTTATTTTTGAAGTTTCTATTATACCTAATAAAAAAGGTAAAGGTAAAGATGCTTTAAAAATATTAAATGAAATAAATAAAAGAAGTATTATACGAATAAAAAATAATGATACAATTTGTTTAGCAAGAGCAATTGTAACAGCTATAATTGAAAGGTATGATTTAACAGATTCACAGAAGAAAAATGTTAAAAAAGGTAGACCATTACAAAGAAGATTGGCTACAGATTTACATGAAAAATCAGAGGTAGAAATAAAAGAAGAAGGTAACGATTTAGATGATTTAAAGATTTTTGAAAATTATCTTAATGTTAGAATGATTGTTTTTACATCGAATAATATTGAAAATATTTTATATAGCGGTAATGAAAAATTTGGCAATCAATTATATTTATATTATCATGATGATCATTTTGATGTAATTACTAATGTAACAGGATTTTTAGCTAAACGCAGATTCTGTAAAACATGTTTAATAGGATATAGTAATCAACACACGTGTAAAGATGGTAAATTACAATCAAAGTTAGAACAATGGGCATTTGAAAAATGTAATAAAACTTTTTCTATAAAATATCAAAAACCTGAAAAACATATATGTGATGAAATCACTTGTTCTATATGTTATGAAAAATATATGAAAGGTACTGAACATTTATGTTATATGAAACCATTAAAGCCTAAAGATGTAAAAGATAAAAAATATATTATTTTGATTTTGAAGCTAATCAAGAAACAGGTATTCATATTATGAACTTTTGTATAGCTTATGATTTAGAATATATTTACTGTTTTAGAAAAAACTACATAAAAATATTTAAATGTAATTTTAATATTAATGATATAGACTTATCAAAATTGGATATAGATAATATTTTTAGTACAATAGAAAAATAGAATGTGAATCTGAAGATGTTGCTAATAACTTTTGTGAATATTTTATAAGAGATAATTATAAAAACTATACATTTATTTCTCATTATGGAAAAGGTTACGACATGCAGCCTATGTTAGGATGGATGGTACAAAATAAAATAGAACACAATTATATTTCATCAGGGTTAAAAATAACAACAATTAATGTTAAAGGAATAAATTTAAGATTTATAGATTCTATTAATTTTACTCTATGTGGATTAGCTGCCTTTCCAAAAACATTTGATTTTAATGGTAACAAAGGTTACTTTCCTCATTATTTTAATACAACAGACAATCAAAAATATAAAGAAGTTTTTCCTGATAAAAGATATTACGGATTTAATACTATGACAAATAAAAATAAAAAGCTATTTGATAAATGGTATTATTTTCAAATATGGTATAGTACTATTAAAAAAAAGAATTTAACGTTTATAAAGAAATATTTTATTATTGTTTTTTAGATGTTTTAATTTTAACTAAAGGTTGTAATATATTTAGAGATCTATTTTTAAAAATAACAAATACTTATATTGACCCTTTTCAGTCTATAACTATTGCTCAGTGTTGTACTAGAATATTTAAAACATTAATGCTAGAAGAAAACACATTGGGTATTCATAAAAGATCTACTTTTCAAGATATTCATTCTAATAAAGCTATTCAATGGTTAGAATATTTAGCTAAGAAAGACCAAATAGTTATTCAACATGCTAAAAGAGGTAAAGAAAAAAGATTCAAAAAATATAAATTTGATGGTTATTATTATGATGAAGAAAATAAAATTCATCATATATATGAATTCTTTGGTTGTTATTTTCATGGATGCCCAAAATGTTATTCACCGAATGAAATTTGTAAAATGGGATCCAAGAAAACGATGAAAGAATTATACGTTAATACAATGAATAGACTACAAATTATAAAAGATACTTTCTCAGAAGAAAAAGTTAAAATTCATACAATTTGGGAATGTGAATTTGATAAAAATAAAATCCAGAGGTAGACATAGAATTAAAACCTATTAATAAAAGAGATGCATTTTACGGTGGTAGAACTGAAACTATACAATTATATAATAATCTTCCTAATTTAAAAGCAAGATATGTAGATTTTTGTTCATTATATCCGTGGGTTAATAAAAACTGTGAATATCCAATAGGTCATCCAGTTACTTATATTGATGTATCTGTAGGTCATTATAAAAAGAATAAATACTTTGGAATAATGAAATGTAAAATATTGCCCCCAAGAAAGTTATATCATCCTGTTTAACCCTATAAACAGCAAACATGCAATAATTCTCATAAATCAATATCTGGGTTATGTAAAACTTGTATGTCTAGATTAGAAATTAAATGTGATCATATAACAGAAAAGTTTGATTCATCACATGATAAAGTACATGCTATAAAACATTGTAAAGAATGTAAAAATATTAGAAATGAAAAATGTAAACATTCAGATGAAGAAAGAACTATTATAGGAACTTGGTCAACTATTGAAATAAATAAAGCAATAGAAAAAGGATATAAACTATTAAAAATATACGAGTTAGAACATTTTGAAAATACATCCACAAAGGTATTTAAAAAATATGTTGATACATTTATGAAGTACAAGCAAGAAGCCTCGGGCTGCAAATGTAATCCTAAATATTGTAAACCTGGATGTAAAAATGATAATAACTGTGAAACAAAAATACAATATCTTATAGATAATGCATCATATGATTTAGATATTGATAAAGTAAAGCATAATGCTGGTTTAAGATTTATAGCTAAAATATGTTTGAACTCTTTATGGGGTCACTTTGGAATGAAAGATATTTTTACAAAAAAAAAGGAATATTGTTATAATTCAGATCAATTAACAAATATGGTTTTTAATGAGAAATATGAAGATATAAATATTATGATATTAGATAATGATACAGTATTAACAGAATATCAGAATAAAAAAGAATATACTAAACCTAATCCAAGTGTAAATGTTTATATAGCTTTATTTACAACAGCTCATGCAAGACTTAAACTTTATGGACTATTAGATATCTTACAAGAAAGAGTATTGTATTTTGATACTGATTCATGTATTTATCATGATGATTCCTCAGAAGCATGTAAAACGATAGAATCTATGTTTGGTAATAGACTAGGTGATTTAACAGATGAAATTGTTTCAAAACATAATGCTAATCATTTAACACAATTTGCATCATCAGGGCCAAAAGATTATTCTATGAAATTAGATACAGGTAAAATAGTTAGTTGTTGTAAAGGATTTAGATTAAATGCAGAAGTAGAAGAAAAGATTACAATAGATAAAAAAGTGAAACTAATTACTGATGAAAATGAATCACATGAAACAATTACATATAATCAAATTACCACAAATAAGAAAGATAGAAATTTAAAAACTGTAGAACGATTTAAAATGTATGATTATGATTTTGATAAAAGAATGACACATAAATGAAAATGTAAATGTAATTAGAAGTTTTCCTTATGGTTACTAAATTAGGGGTATAAAAATGAAGAGAAAAACGCATCTTTATGGAAATAAAAACCCTATTAGCCCTTACGATGCAGAGGACCTGATGCTAAAGTTATATTAGGAAGAATACTATTATCTTATATCCAAAAAAGAATGTTAAAGGATACTGGTAAATGTTATTTAACGGATGCACAACAATTAATAATGGATAAATTTGAGGGTAGAAAATTATCAAAGTTTCCTGCAGGATGGGATGCTTTTATTAGACAAGATATAGTTTGGGAATATGTTTATGAGGAACCAGCTCCTCAATGAATCTTTATATTTTATTTAATTTCCATGCAACAAATAAAAATCAAAAATGAGTTCCTTTAAGAGCAATGAAAATATTCATAAGAAAGAAGATGGGTCATACTACGTAGTTTCGGCTAATAAAGCCTCATCAGTGACCCTGTTATGATCCGGCAACGAAAGCCAGAGGAAGCATACTGCAATTTTGCGAATTTCGAACAGGCAGTCGATTCAAAGACTGATATAAATCAAAATGTGGTCCAAATAATTAAAAACCTGTCTAGAATTTGAGTCTAAACTAATAATTTATTTCTGATTTCTCAGAATATTCACGCTGATCTCAAAGGACCAAAAGTAAAATATAAACTGCACTATGGTTGATGTACGGGGAGACGTTTTACGGCCGCCACACGGCACAACACCAGCTGCAGTGAAGGCAAATAAAAATCAAAAATGAGTTCCTTTAAGAGCAATGAAAATATTCATAAGAAAGAAGATGGGTCATACTACGCAGTTTCGGCTAATAAAGCCTCATCAGTGACCCTGTTATGATCCGGCAACGAAAGCCAGAGGAAGCATACTGCAATTTTGCGAATTTCGAACAGGCAGTCGATTCAAAGACTGATATAAATCAAAATGTGGTCCAAATAATTAAAAACCTGTCTAGAATTTGAGTCTAAACTAATAATTTATTTCTGATTTCTCAGAATATTCACGCTGATCTCAAAGGACCAAAAGTAAAATATAAAATGCACTATGGTTGATGTACGGGGAGACGTTTTACGGCCGCCACACGGCATTAACAAATCCAGTTAATACCATAGCACCAACAACAAATGCAATCTCTCTATTTTTCTGATCTTCTGATGGAGTAAAAATCACTTAATGTAGGTTTCGGAGGTAATGCCTGTAAATTTTTATGTGTAACATAATAATATTCTTTTCCTGCTTGGTCTACTTCTTCAAAAAATTTTTTTCTGCATGACGTTCTTTTTGTTTTTGTTCATTAAGAAAATCCAATTTTTTGTCTTTCATTATTCCATTTTACCTGTGCTGCTTCTAATTGTTCCAATGCCTTATCATGTCTTTCTCTCTCTTTTTCTGCGTCTCTGCCAATATGTGAAAACAAATAATTACTACCAGAAAAAGCAATGGCGTTCGCTACTGCTCCACCAAGCATCATCACCACTGCACTCGCCATTTTATAAAATAATTATTTCATAATATTTTCTGGAATAATTCCTTGCTTAACCAACATATCTCTCGTCGCCATTGCGAGTAATATATCAATAGATAACATACCAATATCAACCATATTAAAATCTACTTTTGGTGGTGGTCTTTTCAATAGTTTTCTTCCTAATTCTGCATATCCAACCGTTAATACAGTCTCTACTCCTGCGTGATATAACATGTTTGCAATTTGTTTTCCATCAATTTGTGTTGCCATTTTTTATAAGAATTTTTTTATTAATTAAACTCAAATGGATCGATTTCTTTTTGTTGTTTGGGCTGCGCTAAAGGTGCAGGTGTAACTTGTTTCTTATTATAAATATATAAACCCAATCCAACAATTACACCTACTATACATAGAGGTATATAATTTTTGTATTGAACTTTTTTAACATCATCCCTAACTTCATCATCTTTTGTTATAGATTTTAATTGTATGTTTTCTTTTTTCATTGCTTCCATTTCTTTTCTTTTTAATTCAGCTTTTAATCTTTTTGCTTCTGCACCTTTTTACCTGCAGATACTCTTTTTGGGTTTTTCTTTTTTGTGACCTCGTCATCAAGGGCATATTTTGTGACTTCGTCATCATGGGAAGCTTTTATTTCACTCGTCATTTTTTATGTCTTTTTTATTAAGATCAGTAAAATCAATATGTCTCGCTGTTGTTAACATTGTAGTAATAGGAGCAAGATACATTCCATATCTATAATATAATTCACAACATGTGCTAGTCAAAGCGTGATTGATAAAAGGGTCTTCTAAATCTTGTATTAGTTTTGGTGGATTAACAACATTTAAATACTTTGTCACACCCATAACATATAAGTTAATAAAAGAATTACCCAATGTCTTCGTCATACTTGCCCCTAGTCTTGCTTCATATCTACAATACAGTTTGTTTATTTGTTCTGGTGTCATTGTATCAATGTCTGACAATTGAACATCTCTACCTAAATATTGCTTACTACCACCTGCAGCAACAATGGCTGATAGTCTTTCACGTTTTGTTTCATTGTGCTCATTATTTTGATCACATGTATTGTTTTCATTAAGTAGTTTTTCAGCATCCATTTTATATAGTTTATTTTTTATTTTCAAATAATTATATACCACATATCCAACTACCGATAAGACTGCAGTATTTTTTATAATTGTTAGTGTTTCAAGAAGCATTGCTTTTTATTATTGATTATGTTTGTAATATTACTTTAGCATTACTTATTTTTTCTATATTACTTAAGCATTACTTAAGCATTACTTAAGCATTACTAAAGCATTACTAAAGCTTTACTTAAGCATTACTAAAGCATTACTTAATTAACAACCCAATAATCAGTAGGTTGGTCGGTTTTCAAAATTAATTTACGATGTTTCTTTTTCTTTAATTCTTCCTTTAATATTTGACGTTCTTCTAATGTGAGAATAACATCATTCTCTCTCAAACAATTTTCAAAACTATCTCTATCTTTTGTGTAGAACATACATAACCACTTTGTTTGTTCTCTTAAATCTTTCAAAACTGAATTGTATCTTTGCGATATAACCCATACCGTTTGTTTTGCGTGTCTGCCTGAAAAAGCGAGTTCAGACAACATGTCTTTTTTCTTTGTTAATTCTTTTGTTGCGCTACAATCATCAATGATGTATAATGTAGGGGAATTGGCATATGTTTTAAAAAACAACCGTAATAGTTCTTGAAGCTTTTCTGTTCCATCTGACGTTACAGGATTTACGATTATAATATTTTTGATTTTGGTTTTCTAACATCACCAATCCACTCACGATTTTTGTATGCCTTGTTCCATTGAATGGTCGGGCAAAGTATAACAATATGACTAAATACACCTCTATATACACCTTCAAGTAAGTCTAAAACAAATTCAGTCTTACCGCAGCCAGTTTGACCACAAATAATTGCACAGTGTGGATCTTTAGGTAGTTCCATTTCTATTGTTTAATAATGAGCTTCTTTGAATCTACCTTCTTCAAAATTAATTTTGGCATCTTGTATTACAAACATATAAACATTTATTGGTTCATTTCCTCTTGCTTCTTTAGTAATTTGTATTGTGATGCCTTCTGAAGCATTTTCTATTCTTCTTCCCGCACCATGAAGTGTATTATCATCATTTGAACGTAAATCCAACCATAAAGCATAATTAGTCGTTAGATATTTTTCTATTGTTGTATCAGTAAAATATAAATCTTTAATGACCATACTTGTTTCTTTGTTTCTTTTTTAATTTAGGGCAAAGAATTTATTTATTTCGTCCCACTGTTGGTACGATTTCAATCCTTGACTATATAGTTGATTCGGAATCCCTTCTATAGTCATTTCCACTTTTGTAATTTCTGGATTATAATATTCTTCTGTGCTGGTCCTTTCAGGATCTTCGAATAGCATAAGAATACCTTTCATACTTCTTGCCGGGACATTGAAATTAATATTCCAAAGAGTATCAGATTTATTCTTCGTTATTTTTCTATGCCTAAGTATTCTATCGTATAAAATAACCATTTTGTCACTGACTTGCTGACTTATTTCTCTTGATAAATAAGGATCAGAAACAATATCGAATTCTAAACAAATATTTTTGATTGTATAAGTTGAAGTTGCATCTGTTGAATTAATAACTTTCATGTAATCGTTAAATGTAAGTTCATATTCTAATCTATCCCCGAGTCCTGCTTGATAAAAAGGCATATGTGTTTCCAATAATTCAAAATCAAGTGGAATACAAAACCTGTTTCCATATGCTTTTGCGATGGCTTGATCTTCTTTATCTGCTGTTGCATTTTTTGCCCCCACTCTAAGTTTCAACATGTTTGCTTTGCCAACGCCTTGGTATGCCATATGGTATGCCATATTTATTCGTTCTGTAGGAGTCTTCCATAAATCAATATAACAATGATAGATGTCACTATCATCAATGGACATAACTTCATTTCCACTTATACTAATTGTTGTTTTCTTAATTATTGCTCTTCCAATATTTTGATAAATAGTTGCATTTGCATCTTTAGAGATTAGTTCAATTTCAAATGCTAATCTGACTGTTCCGGGAACAATAACATCATTACTACTTAGATTAGGAAATCTCACTAATAATTGTTGATTTTGATCAATAGATGATGGATTATTGGTTATCACTACACTTTGACGGATACCTCTCACACCGCGCGGTTCTCTTATTTTTCTGTAAGGGTTTAATTTATTTCCATAGGTCGACATTTTTTTAAGGAAAAATTTAATAATAAAAAATGGCTGAAGCATTTGATCCTGAGAATCCTACAATTGACATAGATGATGATGATGAGAAGGATATAGATTCCAAATTACCTATGGTCCCTGATGATCTTGATCGGGGTGATATGATTGATGACTTAAGAGGAGAGGTCAAACAGACTGCTCTTCAAGACTATAAAGAAAAATTTGTAAAGACGTTTTATAAAGAAATAAACCGGCGCTATCAAATTATGCAAGACAAAGTAGATTTTGATCAGTTTAGATTATCCGATGATAAAACTTTATATTGGGTTGTCGGCGACAAAGAAATCAGAATTACTGCATGGCAAGGCCAAGCAGAATTTCGTTCTTTGGGTACTTTAGCAAACGAATACAACCGTGTAGTAGGTAGTGGCGGAACACGGGCAATCAGACAATCTTTAAATTTACCAGAATATAAAAGCAAAACAAAGATATCTCAACAGGCAAGGAGGGCTCTGGGAAGTACGCGAAATGATTTGCTAAATGCTGAAGATCAAATACCACTAAAAGATTTGTCTTCAACCAAAGATGTACAAAATGTAGTAGACACAGCAAATAAGGCTGAGACCACTGTTACATCTCTTTTTGATAATTTAGAGTTGCCAGAAGTTAAAAATGCACGCACACAAACAGGTCAACCATTCAGTGAACTGCAAGGCCTAGATAAGTCACTACAGACTATTCGTGGTGAACTTACAAATAACTTGGCAAAGCTGACAGACCTTGATAAAGATATAGCAAAAGGAAAGAAGAAAACTACAAGAAGCTGAAGATGAAATCAGCAAAAACGATATAACTGAACGTTTAAAAAAATTGGAAGATGAGAGAGCTTTAAGACTTGAAGCTGCTAGTGCAAACAGAGAAGCATTACGTACTCAGATAAATAGGATAAAAGAAACTATAAACAGAGTATTAAAAGAAGACACAACATTAGGCGAGAGAATTAAAACAGTATTTAGAGAACAAGGAATTACAATTGTTAGTGTTTTAACTGCTTTTGGAATGATTATTGGTGTTATTGTTGAGACAATTATTCCTACTACTGGTGGTGGATCTATAACCCCTAAACCACCGTCAAAAGATGGTATAGAAAATTGGATAAAAAAACAATTACGTAATCTTGGTAAACTATTGGCCAATCTTGCAGGAAAAGCAGCAGCAGCGCTACCGGGTATTATTGGTTCTATTGTGTCTTGGTTGCTTTCTGCTACTGGAAAAGTTGTTAACTGGTTTGGTAATAATTTATGGGCAGTTGTTGTTGCTGTTGCTGGTTTGTTGTATGTAGCAGCAAAAGAATGGATTTCTAAATAATTTTATAGAGTGTTAGTGCAGATATGCCGATAACTAGACTTCCTACTATTAATGCTGTTTTGTTGTCTTCGTGTTGTATTGCTTCTTTTGTGGTCTTTGTTTGAACAGGTTGATGTTTAACAGGTTCTGGTAGAGATTTCTTTGTTGGTGTGCCTTGTATAGTTGCAGGTTGTGTAGTAAGTACAACAGGTTTAACATTTACATCATTATTGTAACCAAGCGAGCACTCCGATGTTGCAATTATAATTTTATTATTTGAATTATAATGTTTTTCATAAGTGCCAACTTGTAATTTCATATCACTGGGAGACATATAGAGACCAAGTCCGTATGTATAATCAACTTTACTCGTAGCATATTTCAATACATTTTGATATTTTGACATTTGGTCGTGCAAATCGATTGGACTGTTAATTGCTTCTTGAACATTTGCTAAGAATTGTTTTTGAGCATCAAATCCTGTGCCTATTTTTAGTATTTCTACACGTGTTTGATATTGTGCTCCTAATAGTGCCCATACAAATATTCTAATACTTTCGTTAATTCGTTCAATACCTGGTTTTGTGAAGCGTTTTGATTTGTCTAATATAAACATTGTCCATGCCTCACTTATATCTACTGTATGTTCTATTTTGTCATTTGCACTAAAGAATGGCCCATCACTTCGATGTTCGTATCTGTATTTTCCATCTGGTTTAAAGTATTGTGTGTATCCTCCGAGACCGTGACTTTTAGACTTACTTTCCAATTTTTAGCGCCAATCTGTATTTGGTGAAACATTGAATTTATTGCATAAGTTTTGGTAAGTTGCTTTATCGTATGTGTTTTTGTAATAACAAAATTTCTCATCTGTTGGTAAAGGTGTTTTAAGTTCTTTTAAAATACGAGCAATGCAATAATACACATGAAATGTATATACCGTTTTAGTTAGTCCTGAAGTGTTTTGCAATTGGTCTTGATAACTTACTCCGCATCCTGCAGTGGCGCACCAAACAGCAAAATTCAATTGACACTGCCACCAGTCAAATGATGAATGAAGCCATGTATTCCACGGTTCATTGTTGTGTAATGTTGGATTTTGATAGTTTTGAAAAAAGTCGGGAAACGTCACTGGAAAATGGTCATTTTTGTTAACATAAATTGTTTATTTTACAAGTTCAATATTCTTTTTAGAATATTTAGTATGAGGGTTATATGATGCATTGGGATTGTACTTGAATTCTTTTGGTATCATTTTTTATTAATTAAAAATGTATCATACAATTTCTGATATTAATAAGACAATACCCTTGCAACAATATATAGATAACAAATGCGGTATTAAGAGAATTGGATTGAAGAGTTTTACTTATACTATAGGTTGGCATAATTTGATTGATGAATCTATCCAAAAAGGAACAGATAGACCAATACGTTTAGCTTCAGGATTTTACAGTTTCCAACAAATAGCAGATATATTTCAAAGTAATAATATTGTATTATCTGTAAATGAAACAAATGGCATAGTGCTTTTGACATCGACCGTTGATTTAATAATAAGCAAAGGATTAAAAGAGATGTTAGGCCTCGGATACAAAAGACGATTAAACGCAAATCAAACATATAAGGGAGAAATACCGTTAAATTTTGCACCTTATAAACAACTATATGTTCATCTTGAGCAGATAAATAGTGCTTGCAATTTCTTTGATGGTGCTCCTAGTAATATCCTTGGTGTTGTTTCTGTTGAGAATAAATCGTTTGGAGATATTGTTCATACGCGTTTTAGTAATCCGGAATATAAACAATTAACACATGGTGATATATCAGAATTAAGTATAAGCGTTTGTGATGAGAATGGCCAGAAAATAAACAACAATGGTTTACCAATTTGTTGTGTGTTAGAAATTTTATGATTAAAAATGAGTATATTTGGTGTTAAGAATAATAATATTTTACGTGTTGATAGCAGAATATCAAATTTAGATAATATATTACAAAACGTTCATACAAATGAATACATTACAATATATGCTGAATCAAAAGGCTCTTTATCTAGAGATAAGATGTTTTCATTTGGAAATGGAGGTAGAGAGCGAACGGCCGGTTATGTTATGATGAAAGATGGTTATATTATAAGTATGGGTCTGTCGTGTGAAAAGTTAAAAGATGAAGTGCGGGTTACTGTGAAGGTGGATGGGGAAGTTTTGAGTGGGTGTATAGTTAATTTGGAAGACACACAAAGTGTACATCGCGATTTTGATAAACCATTTTTAGTTAAGGCAGGAAGTGTTATAAATTTTTTGAGTGTACTGAATAATTATACTGCGGTTAATACTGTTGCCTCATTATTAATTGAATTTCAAAATTATATATAAAAAATTGAGTATATTTGGTGTAAAAACAGATAAGAATAATTTGACTTTGCGTATTGATGAATTACATAAAAAATTAGGAAATTTAAATAATAGATTACAAAACGTTTATACAAATGAATTCATTACAATAACCGCCGAATCAAATGGCCCACTAACTAATGGTAAAATATTTTCATTTGGAAATGGAGGTAGAGAGGGAGCGGTTGGTTATGTTATGATGAATTATGGTTATATTAAAAGTATTAGCCTGTCGAGTGTATCGTCGCTTGGTAAGGTGAAAGTTGGCGTGTTGGTGAATGGGGAACGTTTGGAAGGGTGTCGCGGCCTCGCTTTAGATAGTGAAACAAAAAGTACACATTTTAATTTTGTCACCCCTTGTTTAGTTAAAGCTGGAAGTGTTATTAATTTTATTAGTCTAGAGTTTAATAAAACTACAGTTAATACTGTTGTCTCGTTATTAATTGAATTCAAAAAATAAATATAAAAATGAAGCAACCTACGGCGCCGAATTTATATCCAGATTTGCCTAATGAAGACGGACAAAATTATAGATTACAGAAGATATCAGAGATAGAAAAACAATTAATGAAAGAGAGGGATGTAAGAAAGGCATTATATAAAAAGTATAAACGGGGGATTAACATTACTGATAGTGTTGATACTGCGTTAATTTCTTCAAGTGTTATTATGGCCGGTGTTGGTTTAGCTGTTCCGATTATGTTACCATTAGAGATTGCTGCAATCGTTTGTGGATCTCTGGGTGTTTGTGTTAAGTTTGTTAGACGTAGATTACATGCAAAAACACAAAAACATTATGAGATTAAAACTATTGCTGATAGTAAGTTGAATAGTATAAAAGATTTGATTTCTAAGGCTTTGACAGATGGGCAGATATCTGAAAATGAATTTAAGTTGATTTTAGATGAATTAGATAAATATAATAAAAATGAAAGATTGTATACATTCAAAACAAACAGGATTAAGTGAAACGGAAAGAAAAAAACTTATTGAGGAAGGCAAGGCCCAGGCTTTAGCCGAGGTAAAAAAAAATAGGAAATGCTTGATTTTATTTAATAAAGTTATAATAATTAATGAGCCGCCTCCTTGTTATAAGAAATGAACTTTCGCGCCTAAACTTATGTAGATTTTATTTCCATTCTAATATTTATGTCAAATTATTTGTAAGTCCACTCGAAGTTGTGTTTACAATATGATAGTATTACAGCGTAATAGTACTGTGGAGCATTATAGTATTACAGCGTAATAGTATTACAGCGTAATAGTACTATGGTAAACCCTTAATAGAAAGGCAGCATAATAGTATTACAGCGTAATAGTGTTACAACGTAATAGTATTGTAATAAGTTATCAAGCACATCTGAATTAATGTTAGAGATCCCAACATCGATACGATTGATCGATTTTTTTTTCTCTCATTCCCTTACCCCAAATTGTCGGATTTTTATTTTTTCCGAGGTCACTCGTTTTGGAGGAGGTAAAAAAAATTTTAGGGGTGGTCTAGAGAAGCTAATTTTTTAGGGTGGTCTGAAGAAGCTAAAAAATTTTTTTAGGGGGTGGTCTGGAGAAGCTAAAAAAATTTTTTTAGGAGTGTCTGGGGAGGAGATAAAAAAATTTTTTTGGGAGCCCTATAGGTGTGGGGTATTGTGTCAACTCTAGTAGGTGTTTTTTATTTAGGGGGGGGGGGGTCTGGGGAGGAGGTAAAAAAAAATTTTTTTAGTGGGGTGGTCTGGAGAAGCAAAAAAAAAAAATTTTTTAGCGGGGTGGTCTGGAGAAGCAAAAAAATTGTTTTAGAGGGGGTCTATAGGTGTGACATACTGTGTGGGGAGGAGGTAAAAAAAAAATTTTGGGGGGGGGGCTATACCCTATATTGTGTTCTCCCCAGTTTACATGTAAAAACTGTTTACCATAGACATCAACATACTTGACTTTTTTCATGGGATTATTGACCAATTCAAAGTGTGTTGATGGTTCTGAGATGTATTCAGTGTTAGTCATATTTTCTCTTTGTGCCAATTTTCCCCACAAGTTGTTCAACTCTGTCTTTGCAGTAACCCTACGACCCTTATTCTTTTCAATATGCTCCAATCTAATTCCCTCTGTCTCAAAGTAATCTTGTTTAAATTTCTGTTTGTCTGCCTCAGTTTTACACCAATCAGGATAGCCACTGGCCTCTTGCTTTATTTTCAGGAATGTATCAATGTACCCAGCAAAGATTCCACCTTGACCAGTTTCTTTATCGTACTGTGTTGTCTCGGGGAAATGCCAAACTTCATAAATTTAAGTAAGTTGATAACCAAGTTTCAAAGCTTCAAACAATTCTATACTGACCCAAGTTCCAACAAATTCTCTATCTTCTGTTTTTGTATGGCTACAAAGTTGTGAGTTGTCTGACTTTTCAGCACATGTTCTACAAAGTGGAAACAGAAGTTTATTGTTACATTTGTAATGGAGTACTGGATGATACAAGTTTCTTGGTGGAAGAACTTTACATTTGATCAGCCCACAATATTGTTGAATATTGTCTTTGTCAATTTCTTCTTGAGAATAAATCTCTGGATGACCTAATGGGAAAACACCATATTTACAAATGTATGGGTACAGAGAACAGACATCAATGTACTTGATTTCTTGCTCTGAACGCTCATCAATCTCATGGAACAATTTGGAAGCATTAGTCCTAACCCCAAATAAAGCATCTCTGGGTTTCAAGGGATCCAAGTTAGTAAATTCAGCTTCTACCAAAGTTTGGAATTCTTTGTCTTCTCTGCACTGTTTGTTAAAATCACATTCCCAACATTCTATGACTTCATACCAAGCAGCTTTTAGAGTTTCAATTTTCTCAAAGTGGAACAATAAAGAGTGTCCATCTTTAAACAGTTGTATGTATTGATCTTATGCCTGTCAGGATAACATCTTTGACAACCGTGCCAATGACAACCTTGAAATTCATAGATTTTTCTTACTTTCTTGGTCAAACCCATCAACGTAAAACTCACCAAATTTCGGTTCCCCACCATTCAATGCATGTTGAATGTGTGTGTTTGTTTTCTTAGCCATAACTTGCAACCATCTTACAGCCTTGATTGAATATTTCTTTTGGTTTGGATAGCCTTCAGGAGGAATAATAGCTACTGAGTTTTCTGGCATATGGTCCTTTCTCCAAACTAGTGAACACGTTTGAGCCACCGTACATGCTTCTTTAAAGGGGTCAATTCCACTAGTTTCCATCAACTGCTGCCTAAAGCAAGCACAACCTCTCCTTAAGATATCGACACCACTCCGACAATACTCTTCCATTTCTTGCCTGAAGTTAAAGATAGCATTAGATTCAACTTTAGACTTGTGTCATTGCAAGAAGTCGTCTCTGTCTTTGCTTGACATCTGGCCAGGGTTATACATTTCAGCAGGAAAGTATGGACCCACATAGTTTTGGTTAGTTTCAGTATTTGCCTATTAGGGAAATATCCTTTCTTCATTTCTTTAAGTCCAATGGTATCAGGAAAACTAGCCAAACGTATGTGCAAAATCTGGAACAAATCTTTGAACTCAAGTTTTCCAGCTTTCATGGTTATGATGGTATGCCCATTCATAATCACATCTGGTTTATAAGTTCTATTCTCTAAGAGATATCTCAAAATAAACTGACCATCATAACCACCAAAGTTGTGTGCAATACAAATTGAGCCTTCATTATAGGGTTGAAATAACCAAGTACAAAATTCATGCAAAGTACCAGGACATTCAAAGATCATTTCTCGTCCTTGATCTGGGAACTTGCTACAATGTTTTACACTTTTCATGGATAGGTAAATGGATACACTGGTCACAGGCTCTATGTGCTACACAGAAATTACTTTATGTTCTCCTGTATTTTGTGACGATTCAAAATTAAAGAAAATGTACTTGGAGGAGGAGGAACTTGTTTCTTCTTCATCATCATCAGATTCGCTGTGTACATCACCATCAGTCTTACAAACATAAGATTGTATGTAACACTGATGATTTGCACCCACGATCTCTTTTCAAAATCTACATTTTCGATTCCCTTGACAAACATGATTTTTCTTACTCCCAATATTTCTAGTGAAACAATTTCCACAGTTATACACTAACTGACACATGGACTTTTTCTGTCCAGGTTTGTTTCTTTTATGATTAGCAAAACATTGAGGGCTGTAAAATTTTCTTTTACAATCCCTACAGAAACAAGTTTCTCCTACCGCACATAATGTCTCATTGTAACATTTGTCACATCCATGGGAACACATGTGATCACCACGATTGCTATATCCTTTGTCACAAAGTTCACAGAAGTAAGAACATCCTAAGAATCCAGATATACTGGTGATTGTATCATAATCATTGTCTCCATCATAGTAAATATGGATCACTTTAGTCTGTTTGGTCATTTCGAATTCAGGTTAGTATTCTCAAAATACTAACTTATTACCTCCTAAGCCAAAGACGTCTTTACGTCATCTTAAACTAGGTATTCAAGAATTTCATAAGAAGTTTGTTTTGGCCCCTGCAGACAAGGCCGCTAACAATGTCGTCGTTGTGTGACGGCTCCACTATGTTAACACGCTTAAACAGGAGCTTGGTGGTACTAAGGCCTATGAACTTCAGCCTTTAGCTGAAGAGAGAGTTATAGTAGATAAACATATTTGTCATTCAGCCTCCAAGTTTGCTGTATGTGTTACCGAAGGCCAAGACAAGCTTCCTACGCTATACTGGTTACCAAAACTTCATAAAAGACCTGTAAAAGGTCTCCCCGTACATGCATTTAATGCTCTTATTTTTCCAATCTTCAGGGATTGTTTATGCAATTGCTTTTCACTGTTCCATCAATTGACATCCTTTAGATGCCTGTTGAAGGTCATTATAAAACCGATGTTCGTTCCTCGTTGTATACGACTGCTTGTTTGACATCCCTGGACTTTAAGTAGACTAAGATGTTTGTGGGCTTTTGTTGTACCTTCCTTCTCATTCGAAGGAATTATCTTCATTAATTTTATATGCTGTTTTATTAAATGACCTGTATGAAGATCGCTTTAGTTTTGACGGTATCATAACCTTATTAACCTACATGAGTATCACAAATACATTTAAAATATCAATATCACCCCTTAGGTTACACTCTGCTTCTTCTTTACGGATTCCCCATTCTATTAAGAACTTTAATACTATGTTGCCTTCGGTATTAGTTAGGCCCTTAAATTTGTCTTCTGTAACTTCAGTTAATCTCAATGGAGCAGGCAATACCAATGTTTTTGGGAGTAGTCTTCGTATAAGACTATCTCCCCTCAAATCGCCCATCCTTCGAAAATATACTAATCCGTGGAAAAGAAGTGGAATGTATCCTAGTATTTCTAAGTGCAATGCCAAGAGGTGCAGATGTTGTTCGCATTTAAGAACTGCGTCTACCGTCACTTCATCTGTAAACGGTAGACGCTTCTCTGTAGTTAACATGTCTGATTTGACATGACAGTCTACAGATATAATTTATCTAATTACATGACGTGCTGCAAACTGTAATATGCAGTACGTCGGTTAAACTATCCGCATGCTTAAAACTAGATTTAATGAGCATTATCGTAGAATGAGTAAGCCTAAGAAAACTGACACTTTCTTGTACCGTCACTTTCGACGTACAGGTCATTCCGTAAATAACATTGTTATACAACCAGTGGAAAAACTTTATTACGATGCAAATTCTACATCTAGATTTAAAATTATCAAAAGACATGAGGCTGAACTGAAATGGATTAAATCTTTACAGACCCCTTTTCCACTGGGATTTAATGACAACATTTATCATGAGGGTAATATTTCCAGAATGCCGGACTTTGATATTTTCTCGCTCCTGGAATGTCGAAAACGCAGAACTAGATCTCACGGCACCAGGAAAAATGGTAACTTTAAACGTAAATTACGTGCGTTTAAACGAAACAATACTAGACTGAAGTGACTGTCAATTATAGTATTAAATCATGGACGCCACCCTATGCTTTCGTTTTTAAGTTCATTACCCGTTTCTGTTTTACGTCTTCTGGGCACCGAGGCGAATAAATTATACGATAGTTTTAATCAGTTATATGATGCGGCTCTCTTAACTAGAAGCTATAATCAGCATACTCTCCGTCCTTATATTGATTCTGAAATTAATCATTAACCCCATTTCTTCAAAATATCCTTCATTAATAAGGGTATGGATTTTTTAGATTTGCCCAGTATCTTCCGTGATAGCTCGGTGCTTTCTTCCATTCCTGCTTATTTTCAAAATACTGAAACACCTATAATTTGCTATAAATATAAAAAAACCTGTTAGATCTATCATTTTTAATTTCAATAAACTTGTTGCAGATCTTGATATTGATACAAACACTCCTGATTCATGTGATTGTAAAAAACTCAGTGTATTGCTTTCCTGATGCTGGTCATGTAATTACTGGCGATTTGAAAATTATTCCTGATTCTAGGATAAGGAATATAATTTCTAAAGGACCGAAATATCGGTTTCCTTCTAAAATTGATTTCGGTAAATGTAGAGATGAAATCGCTGCTTCCTTGAATGATTTAGGTAATCGATGGTGTAAGCGAGAGTATGTTGAGCATTAAGCCCTTAAGGACTGGAAACTTAGCATTTTAAAACTAGTGAATAAACGCATTTCTTTCTATTCTCAAAATACTAACTTATTATCTCCTAAGCCTAAGACGTCTTTACGTCATCTAAAACTAGGTATTCAAGAATTTCATAAGAAGTTTGTTTTGGCCCCTGCAGACAAGGCCGCTAACAACGTCGTCGTTGTGTGACGGCTCCACTATGTTAACATGCTTAAGCAGGAGCTTGGTGGTACTAAGGCCTATGAACTTCAGCCTTTAGCTGAAGAGAGTGTTATAGTAGATAAACATATTTGTCTTTCAGCCACCAAGTTTGCTGTATGTGTTACCGAAGGCCAAGACAAGCTTCCTACGCTATACTGGTTACCAAAACTTCATAAAAGACCTTACAAAGCACAGTTTATTGCAAATTCTAGCTCTTGCACTACCAATGAACTTTCTAAATTATTAACTTCCTGTCTTACTGCTATTAAAACGCATGTGATTAAATATTGTGATAAAGTCTTTGAAAGATCAGGGAAGAAATCTCTTTTGGTCTATAAAAAAATTCGAATGAGGTTTTAAATAAATTGAAATCCAGACATTTTCGTGCTTCAAGTCTGTCTACTTACGATTTTTCCACTCTTTACACTACACTTTCTCATAATCTTATAAAAGAAAAGCTTAATGATTTAATTGAATGGGCTTTTCACAGAAAAGATTCTCTCTATCTTGCATGTAATGTCAGAAATGCATTTTTCACTTCTAAAGATCACAAGAATTATACACTTTGGTCATGTCAGAAAGTGTGTGATGCCCTCACTTTTCTGCTTGACAATATTTATATTAGATTCGGTACTAAGTTATTTAGACAAATTGTGGGCATTCCGATTGGTACGAATTGCGCACCTCTTGTGGCTGATCTATTCTTGTATTGTTATGAAAGAGACTTCATGCTGTCGCTTTCCATTAATAACCAATCTGAAATTATTGAAGCTTTTAGCTCCACTTCTAGATATTTAGATGATTTATTAAATATTAATAATACCTATTTCGATGGTTTGATCAGTCAGATTTACCCCCCCCCCCCCCCCACAACTTCAGTTAAATAAAGCAAATTCTTCTGATACCGAGGCCCATTTTTTGGATTTACATCTATCTATTGTAGATGGGTTTATTTCGTGCAAATTTTATGATTAACACGATGACTTTGATTTTGAGATTGTAAATTTTCCTTTTTTGGATGGTGATGTTCCTCGAGCGCTATCCTATGGCGTTTATATTTCGCAATTAATTCGATTTGCTAGAGTGTGTAGTCATGTAAGTGACTTCAACACTCGTAATAAATTATTAACGGCTAAACTTCTTAATCAGGGTTATCGGTACCATAAACTACGCAAAGCCTTTTCAAAATTTTATAGACGCCATTCTGATTTAATTTCAAAAGTCAATATTGGACTTAAATCTCTTCTGCAACAAGGTCTATCGGAACCCGAATTTTATGGTGACTTAGTATATAAAATCAGAAAAATATATAACCGCAATTACTTTAGCACCCAATTTCGTAAAATTAGTCTGTGTGTATCACTTGTGTCTTTTTATTTTGGACGGCCATATGGCCATTTTGTGGGAAAGTCACTGCCCTTTTGGCCTTCCGTTGTTTAGGTTTCAATTATGGTCTGGTCGCTTAATGTTTGTGTTTCTTTCCCTTTGGTGTCTTTGATTGGTGGAGTAAGTTAATTGTATCGATTCCTGATCTTTGTTTTACTTCTACTTTGAAGAGAAGATCATCTTTTGCGTGTTGCGAATGTACTTTGATCAGGTAGTCAGGAGCTAACACAGCTTGAATCTTCTTGTATTCGTCAATTCCAAATGTGGAACTTGTACTCGATCCAACAACTTCTTAGCTTCACTGGTCTGGAAAGCTCTTGCTGATTTTCGTATATGTTCCCATGTCTTCTTTCAGGTCGGGGATTCATCTTTGTCAGCATGACATTTGCCGACAACTACAGCTCTGGCTAGGCACATGGAGTCTTCTGTATTGTTGATATTAACAATACTTCTTTTTATCTTTCTCATGTTCTTAGAATTAAAGTAGAGGCCATAGTTTAGTTGCTTTCTATTCTGTCCACTTCCTACAGGGAGTCTTGTATGGGTCACTTCCAATGACATCTGGCCATCATCGATTCTGAAGTCTTCATTGAACTGTAAGACTTTCTCAATTTCTTGTGACAAGGCTTCTCCAGTTAATGAGGGTACATCTGTGAAGGGTATAAAGACCCAAAATTTAAGTCCAGGATGGTAGATACTGATTCTTATTCTATCATTGCCCTGTACCCCAGGTTGTCTCTTAATGTCATCCACCAATTATTGAAATAATCGTGGTACAAATTCTAATGGTGATGGCTTTTCAAGAAATTTTTTCATGTCAACGCTATATACATTGGCTCTTGTTCTAAATCTGCTCGACTCTGTTACGAGCCAGGCGTAGCAGAAAGAAAAAGCATACAAACCTTTTGGTAAAATTTAAAAAAAAAATTATTTACAAGTTAACTTTAACCTGTATAGAAGTAAGAAAATTAAATGTTCTTAGCTCTGTTATGAAATATCCTGAATGAATCTATTTTCCTTTATCCCACATAATTCACAGTCCGACATGAAAAGTAATATCCTTTAACAATCCAACACAGAATTTAGAAATAACTTTCCTTATAAGCCCAAATATCAAACTCCAAAGTCTGACTCAATAAGAAAAATCAAGCTCTTTTATAGACCCTAAGATTTCTCTAGAACATTCCAGAGGGCTGTGGAATAAGCTGAGGTAATTTTCAAAAAAATAATGCAACCCAGAACTTTCTGGAAGGTTCTGAAGTACTTTTCCTTGTAAACATGTTGTTTACAAAAATGAAATTAATCTGTGACTCAGTTTTCGAGAATCTTCTATAAGAAGATTAACAAGATATTTATAGCACTATTAGGTCACCAGTGGGGTGAAAGTGGGAATCAGAAAAATAAATTCTTATGCATAACACTCCCCACTCTTCGAAGAAAAGAAAGATTTGTGGAAGCTTTCTTTTGCTTTAAGAATAATAAAATATTGAACACAGCATATAAAATTACATGTATCTACAATCCACTTCAGTATGAAAGAAAAACACAATTCCTCACACTGCTCAAGCTCTTGAAAAGGCATCAGGGATAATGTTATCTCTCCCCCTGATATGTCTTATGTCTAAATTATACTCTTGTAGCATGAGACTCCATCTGAGCAACCGCTGATTTTTGTTTTTCATTTTTTTGTATGAAAGTCAGTGGATTGTGATCACTGAAAACAACAATCGGTGCAGCAGTAGGAGTAAGATAAACTTCGGAATGCTGCAGAGCAAGAATCAGAGACAAGCACTCTTTCTCTATGGTAGAGTAGTTTCTCTGATGCTTATTAAACTGTTTGGAAAAGTAGCAAACTGGATGATCCACACCATTCTCATCTTCCTGCAACAAAACACTACCTGCACCTAAGTCACTAGCATCTACAGCTAGCTTAAACTCCTTTTCCAAGTTTGGTGCTAAGAGAACTGGTTCACTTTTGATTATGGCTTTAAGCTTATCAAAAGCATTTTTGGCATATTGCATTCCAATGGAATGTTGTTCTTTTGCTGAGCAATATTGTCAAAGGCTCAGCAATGACAGAGAAATTGTTACAGAATTTTTTTTGAATAACCAGCCATACCAAGAAATCGCATCAGCTGTCTTTTGCACGTGGGTAAGGGAAAATTTGAGATAGCCTCAACTTTAGCATCAGTGGATTTCACATGACCTTGACCTACAACATGACCTAGAAATGTCAAACTTGCATGGCAGCATTCAGTTTTAGCAAGATTGATTGTCAATTTGGCATTACTCAGTCTATCAAAGAATGCTCGAATAGTCCCAAGATGTTGATTCCACTGATCATTGTATATGACAGCATCATCGATATAAGCACTGCAGCCTTCCAGCCCCGCAATTATCATGTTTATTAAGCGCTGAAATGTTGCCGGAGGGTTTTTCGTGCCAAATGGCATAACTTTATAGTTAAATAATCCGTCTGGTGCCAAAACCTCCTTTGCTCTATCTGTGAGTGGAATTTGCCAAAATCCTTTCAGAAGGTCGAATTTCGTTATGTATTTGGCATTCCCGATGTTATCAATGCACTCATCCATTCTTGGAAGCTATCTGTTTTACTTAAGGAATTAACTTTCCTAAAATCTGTACACATACGATATGTCCCATCAGGTTTTGGTACAAGAATACAAGGAGAACTCCATTCACTTTGGCTTGGTTCAATAAAGTCATTGTCCAATAAATACTGAACTTCTTCTTTAAGATATTTTTGTTTCATAGGATTCATCCTGTATGGATGTTGCTGTACAGGGTTAGAACCATTTATGTCCACATCGTGAAATATTTTGTCTGTCCGTGTTGGAATGTCATAAAATAAGTGTTCATATTCAAAAATCAGCTGTTTGAGTTCATTCCGCTGCTTTGGCTCTAGATGTGACAGTTTCTGGTCGAGATTCCTTAGAATGTCAGAATTCTGAGGTTTTGATGATGCGGGATCAGATTGCACTGGATTAATATCTTCACAGTCATTGTCTCATGAATTAAGTGGAACAGAGCTAACTAGATTGACTGATGTTAAAGATGCATTGTTCCTATCAATGTTTTTCTTAAGCATGATAATATGACACAGCTGCTTTAGCTTGCGCCTCCCAGGAGTGTTTATTATGTAATTTACGTCACTGATCTTTTTGTCTACAGTGTATGGACCATAATACCTGGCTTGCAAAGATTTTCCAGGAATAGGTAAAAGAGCTAGTACCTTATCGCCTGGTTTAAAATTCCTTTCTTTTGTCCCTATGTCATATAACTGTTTCATTTTCCTTTGGGCTGTCTGAAGATTTGTCCGAACAGCCTCACAAGCTTTTTACAGTCTAGTTTTGAAATCCGACAAATACTGAAGTAAATTCAAGGAAGTGTCATCATTAGAGAGAAATTTCTCTTTGAGAAGTTTCAAAGGACCACGAACAGTATGGCCAAATACTAATTCAAATGACTGAAGCCAAGGATTTTTGCACAGATTCTCTAACAGCAAATAAAAGCAAATGGATGCCTTCATCCCAATCCTTCTCTGTGTCAAAGCAATATGATCTTATCATGCTTTTCAATGTTTGATGAAATCTTTCAAGGGCGCCTTGACTTTCAGGATGATAGGCAGATGACTTATACTGTACAATGCCAAGTTCATGCATTACTTGTTGAAATATTCCAGACATAAAGTTCGAACCTTATTCTGACTGAATAGATTTAGGAAGACCAACAAGGGTGAAATACTTCACTAAGGCCTTGACGATTGTCTTAGTTTTGATATTTCTTAGGGGAATGGCTTCAGGAAAACGTGTGGAAGCACACATAATAGTCAAAAGATATTCACAGCCAGACTTAGTTCTGGACAAGGGACCTACACAGTCTATAATAATTCGACTGAAATGTTCATCAAAAGCAGGTATAGGCTGCAAATGAGCCTTAGGTATAGTCTGATTGGGTTTTCCTACCATTTGGCATGTATGGCAGGACCTACAATGCTGAGAAACATCTGATTTTAACCCGGGCCAGTAAAAATGATTAAGAATCTTGTGATAGGTTTTATTGACACCTAAATGTCCTGACATGGGAGTTACATGTGCCAAGTTTAATATTTCCGGACGGTAAACCCGTGGAACCACTATCTGTTGGTTGACAGTCCACTCATCTTCTGCTGAGACGTCTGGTGGACGCCATATTCTCATACGAATGTAATTTTTGACATAATAACAGACTGGGACCTGAGATACTTCCTGCTCATCTAAAGCCTTTCAAACAAAGGCGAAATTTCAGGATCCTTATGCTGTTCTATAGCTAGTTGAGACCCGGACATTTTGTCATGGCCTAGATCGAAAGATGAGTTATTCTCATGAAAATTTGTCTGCTTATCAGGCAGGTTTGAAGACAGACACCTTGTTATCTCGTCATTAAAAGACTGAACCAAAAAGGTATCAGTAAAATCAAAATCCTGTTTCGCATCAGTTTGCTTGGCCTTACGTGCCATAGGCTAGCCCTTGTGACTGCACAGGACGGATAAAGATCAGGAATTTCCTGCTCAATGGGACCAGGTGGTTGATCAGTGCAAGGATAAGAAGTCAAAAGTGGGTTTACAACAACCTTATCTCCAGCTAGGTCATTGCCTAACAATAAATGAACACCTTTAAAAGGTAAAGAAGGTCTAATACCAACAGCCACTGAACCGGATACCAAGTCTGAAGACAAATAAACGTTATGAAGCGGAACATTAACAAATCCACATTCCACACCCTGAATAAGGACACTTTGGCCCAAAGAAGTCTTCTCAGAAAAAGGCAGAGTATCTGCTAGAATAAGAGATTGAGAAGCTCCAGTATCTCGTAAGATTTTAATAGGGGTAGGTTGGGCATGACTGTCACCATTTAGTGACACAAAACCATCTGATAAGAATGGTTCATAAATCTCCATAACGGAATCAGTCTCAGATAATTTGGTATCAGAAAGAGTTTCCTCCCTTACACAAGACTGTGGTTTTGGCCTTATAGAAGGCAAACCTGTAGGCTTAAGTTCCTCTTGTCTTTCTCTTCCTTTTCGTCGCTTTAATTTCAAACACTCAGAAATCAAATGACCTGTGTATTTGCAATAGTTACAAACTACTTGAGATTGAGTTAATGGATTCTGGTCTTTGTTTTCACCAGAAGGTTTGGAATAATTCTGGCTTCTATTTTCACCAGAAGGTTTGGAAGGATTCGGGATTTTATTTTCACCAGAAAGTTTGGGCATAGAACTAGATGTATGGCTATAACTGCCAAATGGATTACTAGGATAGAATCTTGGACCTGTCTGTGGATTGTCAGGTTTTCTAGGATAAGGCCTGTTCACAAATGAAACTTTATGAGTCAAAGCATAATCATCTGCCAAACGAGAAGCTTCCTGCAAAGTTTCAACCTGTTTCTCATCGAGAAAAGGCTTAATGTCTGAATTTATGCACCGTTTGGACTCTTCAACAAGGACAAGCTGTCTAAGTTTTTCATGATTAGAGCCTACTTTTTAGAAGAAGATCAACTATCAAATAACTGTTCTTTGGTTCGAGCAAATTCTACATGGGTCTGGGAAATTTCTTTTTTACAATTCCTAAATTTCTGCCTGTAAGCCTCAGGGACCAACTCATATGCCTTAAGAATAAACTCCTTAACCAAATCATAGTCTGAGCTTTGCTCGACAGTCAGCTGAGTGTAAATGCCTCGAGCCTTTCCGACAACAACGCGTTGCAAAAGTAAGGTCCAATGCTCTTTTGGCCATTTTAAATTTTCTGCAACTATTTCAAAATGCAAAAATACTTATCTACCTCTTTTTTTCTGAAATGGCGGAACTAATCTTATATACTTTGTGGCATCAAAGTAACTACCAGAGTCAAAAACAGGGGTAGGTTTCACCCTATCTTGACCCTGGAGTTCCAGTTCCTTCATCTTTAATTGAAAATGCCATCTTTCTCTTTCTATTTCAAGTCGCTCTTCTTTTTCTAATTTTTCTTTCTGAAGGCGTTCCTCCATTTCTCTTTTTGCCATCTCCATTTCTCTTTTTTTTTCCTTCTCTCTTTCATCCATTTCTAATCTTTCCATCTGCATTTGTCTCTGCATTTCTCTTTCTTTTTCTTCCTTTTTATTTTTTTTCTTTCTGTATGCGTTCTTCCATCTCTAACCTTAATTTTTCTAATTCAATTTGCCTTCCTATTTCAATTTGTCTCATTTGTAATTCAGTATGTGAAACCATAATGAGAGACAAAGCAGATGGATCGAATAGTTCTTCATCAACAAAAAACTAAACTGTACCAAAATATTCTTGATTCCATGTTTTTTTTCATGCTTGTTTTAACAGCAGTGACCCTATAATGGGAAGCAATATCTAGCAAATATGTCCTTTTGGCCAGATTAAACATCTCCTGAGTAGGCTGAGCCAAAAAGCTTCTCAAATCAAATGACATGTTTGCTTTTTGTTTGTTTTATAAAATTATTATGGTAATAAAGATTGAGGTTAATTTTGACATTTTTTTTGAAATGACAAGCCCAATTAGAATTTCACATGAAATGACAAGAACTATTTCACGTGAAATGACAATTCACATGAAATGACAATCCCCTATATGCCTATTGGGAAAAACCAATCTTTTGAAGCAACTGCCAAGTCTATATTGGATAAGAAATGACAATTACTTGCCTACAAATAAAATGTCAGTCCTAAAATGCTCCAGATGTTTTTATCCCGGACGAGCCCCCAATTTCTGTTACGAGCCAGGCGTAGCAGAAAGGAAAAGCAAACAAGCCTTTTGGTAAAATTTAACAAAGTTTATTTACCTGTATAGAAGTCAGAAAATTAAATGTACTTAGCTCTGTTATGAAATATCCTGAATGAATCTATTTTCCTTTATCCCACAGAATTCACAGTCCGAAATGAAAAGTAATATCCTTTAACACTCCAACACAGAATTTAAAAACAACTTTCCTTATAAGCCCAAATATCAAACTCCAAAGTCTGACTCAATAAGAAAAATCAAGCTCTTTTGTAGACCCTAAGATTTCTCTATAACATTCCAGAGGGCAGTGGAATAAGATGAGGTAATTTTCTAAAAATTAATGCAACCCAAAACTTTTCTGGAAGGTTCTGAAGTACTTTTCCTTGTAAACATGTTGTTTACAAAAATGAATTTAATCTGTGACTCAGTTTTCGAGAATCTTCTACAAGAAGATTAACAAGATATTTATAGCACTATTAGGTCACCAGTGGGGTGAAAGTGGGAATCATAAAAATAAATTCTTATGCATAACAACTCCCTCTGTGTCACTGGCTTCATAGTATAATATTGTTCATATGCTTCATCTTCATCTTCCGTATCAGAGTAGTCTACAAACTTAGGCCTCTTAGGCTGCATCTCATCATCCGAACTGGATGGAGTTCTTATTCGCTTCCAATGTCTCTTTGACATGTTGTTTGTTTGGTGTTCAATGCTGAACTATGAAGCGTCAACCTGAAAAATCCGTTTTATACCGCCCTCAGGAAAATTTTTGCAAGAGGAAATGTGATCAACTTGCATTGATTAAACAGAGTAGAAGGTAGCTTCGCTCAGGCTGCTTTAAGGGGACCCATGCTCACGGGAAGCCTCCGCTCTGGGAATCACTCTCCCCGGTACGCTCGTGAGTTGCATAGTGGGCTGCCCTACACCTTAGGACTCCAGGCGATTTTAGATTATCTCAAATAAACTTTAGAACCACCTGAATGTCTCTATGGACCAGAGTGATTCCCAGAGCGGAGGCTTCCGGTGAGCACGGGTCCCCTTAAAGCAGCCTGAGCTTAGCTACCTTCTACTCTGTTTAAGCATATATTCGATAACCTCGCATCTACGGACTAAGGCGGAAACAGCACGCATGCATTATTCACAGACCAGTAAGCTAGATCACTAGCCTGTTTGTAACAAGAAATCACTTTGTATATATAGTCAACCCAAACCAATTTTCTATGAAAATGGTTTTGTGATTTGCATATGAAAACTATCTTTCTTTAAATTTAAGAAAGTAAGACTATGTTCTATGAATTATGTATAAATTTATAAAATTGTATATAATTTATTTCGAAAAAAATATTTAACCCCATTTGAGCTATAAATAGCCAAATGACAATGATTTTAATCATTTTTCATATGTTACTATTTTTAGAATTCCTATTGAGAAAAACCAATAATGCTTATAACTTGCGAATGCCTTAACCGATTTTCAAAATTCTTGTTTCAGATTAATCATGACTACCAGCCATATTCTACCTTTGTAAATAACGGAGATGATTTTGACATACAACATGTACAACTGTGGAAAAGGTCAAGACTTTACAGAACTCATCGAAGACAGTTGGTTTAAAATAAGAATGAAGAATTTGAAGAACACTGGATCTCAAAATATCTTACCAAGATGAAATGATTCATTTACTATTGCTCATTGATGAACATCCTAATTTGTCAGATAAGAAACGATTTGAGTTTCATAGACAGATTAGCGGTTTTCATCACCAACAGCAACCTACACTTAAGAAAGCAAAAAGATGGCTTTTTAACTTTACCACGCGGGAGTTGTTTTACATGTCTGAGAAATTTCATCAACACTTCCTACATGGTAATGTGTCATCTAGCTTTCTCTATAGAGATACGTTTTCGGGATATCTGATACTGAATGAGGAATTTACCAAAGCTCAAGTCAAACAGTTATTCTGTATTCGGGACAATTAAGATCTTATGATATTACCATCGGGATGTTTGACTTTCAACGACTATTGGTCGGAATATTTAAATGCCAAAGAAGGATATAAAGTGACATTAGGCAGCGAACAGTTCAGAAAAGAACCTAAGATCGCACTGAAGTTCCCAACTAAATATTCTAATTGCATACTTAACTAAAAATCATGATTAAGACCAAAAAGTCTACCTGTGTCTTTAGATCAAATTCTAAAATTGATATCTACAGACTTGCACTTGAACAAACTTTGCCATTAGAGCCAGATAATGTAGATTTCTTGAAAACTAAAGATGACATTCATATTTGGTTGAGAAGATACGATACATTTATGTCTTTTTGACATGAGATGAAAAGAACAGCTTGGCTCATGAGTAACATACTGGATGAGTCACCCGTGAAACTGGATCAATGGCGTTTGCATGTAGCTAACAACGATGAGGTGATCAGTTACATTTTCAACATGATAATGGATATTGAAAGACCTTCATCAGAACAACCGATGGACTGCTCTGAAACCCGTCATGAGGAACCGATGGAAACTGATACCGACACAGATGGATTCTTTGACCATATAAATTGACCTGATACACAGATCATCATTGTTTCATCAACAACATGGAGAAGAAATGGTTTGAAGTACCTCTGACACAAGTGGTAAAATTCACCAAGTTTGCTGTGTGTGTTACCGAAGGCCAAGACGGGCTTCCTACGCTATACTGGTTACCAAAACTTCATAAAAGACCTTACAAAGCACGGTTTATTGCAAATTCTAGCTTTTGCACTACCTCTGAACTTTCTAAATTATTAACTTCCTGTCTTACTGTTATTAAAACGCATGTGATTAAATATTGTGATAAAAAGTAGAAGTAAAACAAAGATCAGGAATTGATACAATTAACCCACTCCACCCATAAAAGACACCAAAGGGAAAGAAATACAAACATTAAGCGACCAGACCATAATGGAAACCTAAACAAAGGAAAGCCATAAGGACAGTAGCTTTCCCACAAAATGGCCATATGGCCATCCAAAATCAAAAGACACAAGTAATACACACAGTAAGTAACAAACAACAACATAAATAAATCGCCACAGAAGAGCCGCCTTGGAACGGTCAGTGGAAGATTTCCACTGGGGGGCTTAAATCGATTTTACGTGGCCACAATCCTCGCCCTTACTTCCGTCGCGATTTAGACAAGTAATTTGTTCAGTCCGCATGAAGGCCTCCTAACTCATCAGTGCAACATCTCCGTGAACACAAAAATCAAAGAACCACAGAGGTGAGACAACGGTGAGGACTCGACAGCAAGAAACCACTGAAATGCTGGAGCAAAAGAAAACCAACAGTTAGGCTCCGATGAGCCCGACCAGCGAAGTCTTTAAAAGATCAGGAAGAAATCTGTTTTGGTCTATAAAAAATTCTAATGAGGTTTTAAATAAATTGAAATCGAGACATTTTCGTGCTTCAAGTCTGTCTACTTACGATTTTTTCACTCTTTACACTACACTTTCTCATAATCTTATAAAAGAAAAGCTTAATGATTTAATTGAATGGGCTTTTCACAGAGAAGATTCTCTCTATCTTGGATGTAATGTCAGAAATGCATTTTTCACTTCTAAAGAGCATAAGAATTATACACTTTGGTCATGTCAGAGAGTGTGTGATGCCCTCACCTTTCTACTTGACAATATTTATATTAGATTCGGTACTAAGTTATTAAGACAAATTGTGGGCATTCCGATGGGTACGAATTGCGCACCTCTTGTGGCTGATCTATTCTTGTATTGTTATGGAAGAGAATTCATGTTGTCGCTTTCCATTGATAACCAATCTGAAATTATCGAAGCTTTTTGCTCCACTTCTAGATATTTAGATGATTTATTAAATATTGATAATACCAATTACGATGGTTTGATCAGTCTAATTTCCCACCCCCCCCCCCCCCAGAACTTCAGTTAAATAAAGCAAATTCTTCTGATACCGAGGCCCCGTTTTGGATTTACATCTATCTATTGTAGATGGGTTTGTTTCGTGCAAAATTTAAGATAAACGCGATGACTTTGATTTTGAGATTCGATCCATTTTTGGATGGTGATGTTCCTCGTGCGCCATCCTATGGCGTTTATATATCGCAATTAATTCGATTTGCTAGAGTGTGTAGTCATGTAACTGACTTCAACACTCGTAATAAATTATTAACGGCTAAACTTCTTAATCAGGGTTATCGGTACCATAAACTACGCAAAGCCTTTTCAAAATTTTATAGACGCCATTTTGATTTAATTTCAAAAGTCAATATTGGACTTAAATCTCTTCTGCAACAAGGTCTATCGGAATCCGAATTTTAATGGTGACTTAGTATATAAATTCAGAAAAATATATAACAGCAATGACTTTAGCACCCAATTTTGTAAAATCATTCTTCGATATAAAAAGATGGGGTACAACATGGATATTATACGACATACTGCATGCATGGTAGTTAACCCAATCACGGTTGGCAACTTTGCTTCCCTCTTTAATTGCACGCCGGTGGGTCAGGCCTCAGATTCTATGACGGTTCCAACGTAAGGGCTTATTGAGAATTAGAGAGATCTTATTCAAGGTAATGTTGGTTGGTGCCTGATGCTCTGTCTCTGGTCGGCCCCATCGGTGTCTAACTGTTGGTTTTCTTTTGCTCCAGCATTTCAGTGGTTTCTTGCTGTTGAGTCCTCACCGTTGTCTCACCTCTGTGGTTCTTTGATTATTTGTGTTCACGGAGATGTTGCACTGATGAGTTGGGAGGCCTATATGCGGTCTGAACAAATTATTTGTCTAAATCGCGACGGAAGTAAGGGCGAGGATTGTGGCCACGTAAAATCGATTAAAGCCCCCCCCCCCCCCCCCCCCCAGTGGAAATCTTTCCACTGACCGTTCCAAGGCGCTTCTTCTGTGGCGGTTTGTTTATGTTGTTGTTTGTTACTTGCTGTGTGTGTCGCTTGTGTCTTTTCGTTTTTGATGGCCATATGGCCATTTTGTCGGAAAGTAACTGTCCTTATGGCCTTCCTTTGTTTAGGCTTCCATTATGGTCTGGTCGCTTAATGCTTGTGTTTCTTTCCCTTTGGTGTCTTTGATGGGTGGAGTAAGTTAATTGAATCGATTCCTGATCTTTGTTTTACTTCTACTTTACAGAAGATTACTACTTTGCATCTGCATACTGTTTTCTCATGAAGATATTTCTATGGAAGAAATCCAGATGAAATTGAACTTTTTGAAGATTTCAAGAAATTGTGGTGGACTTGTGCTAAGTACAACTGTTAGAAGATTCAGTCATCACATTTGAGAACTGGAAAAAAATCTGTAGCTGACAATCCAAAGGTGATCGAGTTTCTACATTCAAAGACACGAGGCAAGGGTGATATAAAAGGAAGTGATCTTGAATAGAGCGTCACTTTAGCTCTGACTTCAACAGTGAAAACTTCAGAAAAAAATACCAAGATGGAATTTAATAGAGATCCAAGAACAAAGAAATATAGTGATCCTGAAAGTATCTACTACCATTGTTCAAGTTTAAAGAAGTTATTGAAAAAACAATATGATATCCACCTTCTACGGACATTCGAAAAATCACTTCTAGATCAAAACTGATGAAAACACCTTATGGTCGTTGCTTCAGATGTAATGCTACTACCCACTGGTCACGAGATTGTACATCGGGGTTCAAGCTACCCTACGGACATTGTTACATATGTTGACTTCCAGATCATTAGGCACTCGAATGTCCACAGAAGCAGTTGATACAAGATGGGTTGGACATAGCACCTGCTACTGACACTTCTGCAAAAATATTACCTGACAATCCTCAGGAAAAACAGTCTTGTGTCGAGGAGAAACAGTCTTGTGGCGATGAGATACAGTCTTCTACTGAGAAGAAACAATCCCAGACTAGTGTTAAGAAATCAAGAAAAAGAAAGCGACTGACTTCTAACACTCGTGGTGTGATGAAACCAAAGACAAAATAGACATTTGAATAAGATAGTTATAGTTAAGAAAGATATAGTATTGTATTAAGAATTTTTTAAACACATTAAAAACAGTAAAAAATTACCAGTCTTTGTTTGTTTATTATAAAAGGTTATTCTTTAACGAAATCCATGGGTTAGCCCTAAAAAGGACTGTACTATGTAGCTAGTAACTTTAACAGTTACTAGCTACGGAATGGCTCCACTATAGCGATCGGTTTAATGGTAACCGATCCAACACCTCTCCGAGCCAGGAACTGCTGAAAAGCCAGTCCGCTTTGCAGCCTCTCCACTTTCTTCCAGAACTCTTACTCAGTACATAGTTGTTGTGTTTCAACCTCAGGCCGTTTCCTTCGGTGGAATATAGCACGTAATTTCTTAAACCAAGTCATACTGAAACAATATGGAGAGAACACAAAAGAAGGGCTTTTATACAATGTAGTAGGATTGACCTACTTTAATCGAAGAACCAATCAAATTGGCTAACGAAATAGCCAATTGTGATCATCCTAAGAGAATTCTTCGTCTTTGGTATAGCAATGATGGTCTATGTTTTTCGAAACATAGATCATTATAGCAAATATCAGACCTGGAAATCTTTTGTACGATCATCAAAAGGTACTCTTTCAAGAATAAGTGGTGGCCCTGAAAAGGTCCATTTTGGTCTAGAGAACCATCAGAGGTTCAGTTTTTTGTTCTAGACACTCATCACATATGGATATCTTCAAAGAACCCATCGTCATCATCAGGGCAGTTGTGCAACATACCTTAGAATGCAGTAACACTTACCACATTCAAGATAAGTTGGAGCATCACACTCACTGCAGATACCAGACTTTTTAGTATGGCCCATCTTCTTTTTTATGAATGTTTTCATTGCTCTTAAAGGAACTCATTTTTTATTTTTATTTGGGTATTCATCTATGGTTATGAAGTTTGTAATAATCATGAATGATATATATACAAGTGAAATCGGGTTGACCTACTTAAAATGAACAACCAATAAAATTGACCGATTACACGGCCAATCATGATCAGAGAATTCTTCGTTTTGGTGTAGCAATGATGTTTGTTCTTTCGAAACATACGACATCATAGCAAATACCAGACTTAGAAATCTTGTGTATGATTAAACATTATCAAAGGACATTCATTCAAGAGAAATGGTGGCCCTGAAAAGGGCCGTTGGGTTTTGTTAGTTTATAAAACTAACTATGAGAGCAGGTTCTCCCACCACATGCTGGACATCTGGTTGCCCGGGACTCATACGTTATCCCGAACCCCGTCGACAAGTAAAACGGGGGCTCTGTAACTTCTTGGCTCCAGTCTTATGGCTGTGTGGCAGCAGAGGGCCCAGGCACAAAACCATTCATCTGTTGAGCATGGCTCAACTCTGCAGCCCTCTTAGTTATCTTTATCACTTGATCCAAATTGTCAAGCGAGGAAAACAATCCTTCTACTCTCTTGACCAAATCAAAAGAGACCATCAGGTCTCTCACCCCACTCCTCACAGACCCCGTCTGTTCTTCCAACGCTTTAAAGTAAATTTGACTGTTGTGAGCTATTTGGTATTGCAAGGAAGTAGGTCATTGCACCGATATTTATTCACTGAACACGGACGTGAAAGAAAGAATTTTTGCAACTAGGTCAATCCCTCTCCAGAGTATAAAAAGGACTTGACCTATTTCAGATTTCTAGAAAAAAAAAACAATGGAACAGTCAATATCATTAGATGATCTCTTGCAAAACCCAGATCTTTTAACAACCGCTATCAATGAAACATTTGGTAGTGATGCCACCTTACAGCAACAACAATATACAACAAAATACCATCTAACCAACTGATCTATGCACAGCCCCCAGTACAACAATCTAAACCCCAACCCAAAGTTATTGAAGTCTTAGTGAAGGAAATCAATGAGCTCAAAAATAGAGTCAAACAGTTAGAAGATCGTCCTCAACAACCATCATCACTGGAAATGAGTCCTATTAGGATTCCACTTCACTTCAATATCGTGGCAAATGAAGATGAACAACTGATGCAGTCATCACCATCAGCTATTGGCCTTGGAGCTGCTATCAAACCCATACGGAAAAAGAAAACCAGATAAAAGAATAAGATACAAATTCAAAACCCAAACAGCCCTTTTCAGGGTACCAAACAGTTAAGAAAAAATAACCATAATGTCTTAAGTTTAAAACAATTATATTACATACAAAATATATCTTGGCACTTTAGCTCAGTTGTTAGAGCGCCTGTCTGATAAGCAGGAGGTCATAGGTTCGACCCCTATTCGTGCCAAACATTTTTTTCAATTTCAAGACTAAGTTATTTTCAAGCTTCACCACGTTTGTCTCTATAAATTTCAAAAACTGAAAATTTATAGGGACAAAGTCAATCCACACAAACACTAAGTCATTTCTACTTTAGTCAAAAGCAAATGTCCATATAAATTTCAAAAACTGAAAATTTTATAGGGACAAAGTCAAACCACACAAACACTAAGTCATTTCAGGCTTAGTCAAACACTTTGTCACTATAAATTTCAAAAACTGAAAATTTATAGGGACAAGTCAAACCACAAAAACACTAAGTCCATTTGGTTTAAACATATTTATTACAAAATTCATCCAATAACATGGTTACAAATTTGACATACAAGCAATATAGGATTAGAACGAAAGCGTAAATTACTTATAGAGTTTTTCTCCTCTACAATGTTAGCATTGTTAACTTGATGGTAGATTGCCTGACAGCTGTAATTATATGTTGTGATAGTTATTTCGTGTAATAAAATGAAGTTACAAAACTAATTCATTATACTAAATAAATAAATTTATAAATAAATAAATCAGTCAAATGAAATTTTCATGAAATAAAGTGAAGTCACAAAACTAATTCATGATACTCAATAAATAAATAAATAAATAAATAAATAAATCTAATGAAATGAAATAAATTAGCAATAGGAACCAAACAGTGTATAATAATATGTATGTATATGAAAAAGGCTTTCTGGAAGAGGAACGGCTAAGCTTTCATCCACTACCAGGTAGTACATATATAGTTCAGGACAAGTTATACTTGCAACATGTATTTACCAGAGGTTTAAAAGAGTTTAGTGGCCAGTATGAATTTGTGTACTTTGTCAAAAATGACATTGTTTATGTCTACAGAGAGGTTTGAATTTCCATACAACAGTAGGTTCAAAGAAGGTGTTTGAATTGTAGATATAGCATTCATTAAGGATGTGCGTTGACTTTGATAGTGCACGCAGTTAAAGAAATAATGCTGCGAGTTCTCGATGCAACCACAACTACTAAGTGGAGTTTCAGAGATATTTTTCATGAACAGGTCTAGATTTAAAGAACTGCAGTGAGTACGCAAACGAGTGTGTAAGATCTGTGCACGGCGACTACCAGTGTAATAATATTTCGGTGTGTGTTCTTTTTCTTTGTTTAAGTTGTACTTGAAAGAAGTTACAGAATTACATTGTTGGAGTTCTAATGGCAGATTATTCCATTCTTTGGTCGTCATTGGCAGAAAGGAATGTTGATACTGATTGGTTCTAGCATTGATTCCTCGCAGATTATTTGAACTTCTTAAATTATAATGAGATACATTGCTAATAGATTCAGGTACCAAAGAAGTTAGATACTGAGGAGCTAAATTGTGTTTCATTTTAAAGAACAGAGTTAATCTGTGATTCTTGCGTCTCTGCTCTAGACTCTACCATCGAACTTCAGAATAGAGTTCGTTTATAGAAACTAGCTTTGTTGCGTCCGTTGCTATTCTGGCAGCTTCATTTTGTATTTTGTCTAGTTCTAGTTTTTTCATATTGGGTACAGTTGTCCCATATGACATCGCCATATTCAAGTAACGGTTTTATAAATACAATATAGATGGTTTCAAGAGATTTCCGGTCAAGTTGAAATTTAAGTTTCCTCATATTGTTTATTCTTGTCCAGGCTTTTTCAGCTAAGTAATTTATATGTTTGTGCCATGAACAGTCTCTTGAGAATACTATTCCTAGATGTTTATGTGAGTCAACTTCGGTAATTTGTACATTTTGCATAAATAAAGGAGGGTGATGGTTTCTGTTCAATTTGCGCGAAACTAACATAGATTCAGTTTTTGGAGGATTGAAAGTTACTAGCCACGCTGCAGCCCATCGGGTTATTCTTTCTAGGTCAGTTTTAATACAATCAGCTGCAGTGACAGGGTCTTCGACAACAATAAATACACTGGTATCATCTGCAAAAAGTCGAATGTTGGAGTCTATGTCAAGAACAATATCATTGATAAAAAGAAGATATAAGAGGGGTCCTAAAATCGAGCCTTGGGGAACACCAGCGTGCATGAAAGTCCAATCTTAGACGGCACCAGCAGAACAACTCTTTGTTTCCGATTAGATAGATAGCTCATAAACCATTCGAGGACATGGCTTGTGACACCAGCTGCTTCAAGTTTTAAGAGTAGTCCCGCATGCCAAACTCTGTCAAAAGCTTTGCTGATGTCACAGAAGACGACTCGAACTTCTTTGCCGGAATCCAGTGCCTGACAAAAAGTATTATATAGATATGTGAGCTGGTTGACAGTTGAGTCACCAGGCAGGTATGAAACCTGACTGTAGCGAAGAGAGCAGGTGGTTGGTTTGTAAATGATTATATAGATATTTGAAGACGAGACGTTTAAATAGTTTGTTTTCAGAGTTAAGAAGAGATATTGGTCGATAATTAGTTACAGCAGACAAGTCACCTTTCTTCGGAACAGGGCAGACATTTGCCTCTTTATAAGAAGCTGGTACAACACGTTTGTGCAGAGAATAATTAAAGAGAGAACAAAAAGGAGTAGCTAGTTGGTGCGAAAGTTCCTTGAGGATACATTTGCTTAGTCCATTTGGTCCAGTAGCTTTACCTAGAGGCAACACTTCGAGTACTGATTCAACCTCATCTGGAGTTAAAAGAATGTAGAATCGACAACAGAATCGACAACAGCTGCCGGTAAATGAGGAAGAACAGCATTCTGTTCATCCAGGAGCGTTTGACTTTGGAAGAAGTTGTTTAAAATATTTGCTTTTTCGTGCTCATCTTTGATTATATTGTTGTTTACCTCAAGTGGCGGAACAGAAGTTTTTGAGTTTGGGGCGATTATTTGTTTTAATGTTGACCACCAGTCTTTTGAGGAAAGAGATTCGGACCGTAATTTGCCTGCTAAATTTTCATTATAAAGTTGTTTACATGTGCGTGTCATTTTAACTGTTTGGTTTCGCAATTTCTTGAATTTTCTCCAGTCAATTTCAGTTCCTGATCGTTTTGCTTTGTAATATGACCTTTTACGTTTGCGGATATATCTTTTCAATTCTGAAGTTATCTAAGGAGAATCTGAAGGGCGGATAGTAACATTCCTGTTCGGAATACATTCTTTGGGTTTTTCGAGTATTTTAGAAGTAATATTTTCGGAGTATGTGTCGATATTGTTATCGTAAAGAACAGTTCAGTCAACTGAGGATACTTTTTCGCGTAATAACGCATAGTTACCTTTATCATAGTGCCAAATATGCCGTTTAAAGGATTTACATTTTGGTTTACTGAATTTGAAGATTTCATACACAGGACAATGATAACGTACGTCTTGTTTCAAAAATGGGTCACCTACACCACTTATTATCAAATTACGTTTGTTACTGACTAACAATAAATCAATTAAAGACGACGAATTTTCAGTGAAATGAGTGGCTTCTTCAACAGTTTGAAACAAAGACAACTGGGTGCACAGTGCACTGATTTTTCTAGATGTTGACAAATTAAACATGTTGTAGTTAAAATCTCCCATGGCAATTATATCTCTAATATTGCTATCTACCACAAGGGCTATAGAGTCTTCAATATTGGAATAATAATTGATATTCGAGTTAGGCGGTCGGTAAAAGAGACCAAAGAGTATGTGCTTGTGGTTATTGGCGATCTCAATCCATATATTCTCCAAACCTCTAATTTCTAGGTCGTTCCACCGTATGTAGTGGATACCCTCCTTGACATAAATAATGACTCCTCCATGAGCATCACCTTCTCTGTCTTTGCGCTCTGGCACCTGGTATTGCTGAAGGATAAGATCTCCATTCTCAATAGAAGGGTTAAGCCAAGTCTCAGAGAAAGCAAGAACGTCAAATTCGTGAAGCTCTGCATGGAGTATTTCAAGCTTTGGGAGGATACTTTGGACATTGTAATGAACAAATGATAAATTTTGATTGTATGTAAGGGAGTCGAAGACTGTAGTAGACATGCTCGAAGATGAGGTAGACAAGATGAATTTGTTGCGGGTCCTGGGTTCGGATGAATGTCACCTGAACAGAGCAAGATGATGGTGAGCCATGTTGAGAAGACAATATGCATTAGTGTTCCTAGTAAAAGTAATGAGAATCGTAAATTCGCCTGTGTAGCTTTGCTTTGTGAGACGTGAAGGACACGTCTAATCGTATTGATGCGTTGATTTGATGCAGTTTGGCTATCGTATGATAGAACAAGAGAGCAGCAATGTAGAATATTAAAGTAAATGTGAAGTATCATGATTAAGTGCAGAAGAAATTTGAAGTTGCAAATACAACTGTATTCTGGCATGATAGCATGCTTGCTAGAGCTTAGCATGGTTGTCACGTGATTGAATACAGTTCATGTAGGAACAAGAAAAAAGCTATCATGCCCATTCTGATCAGGCATCCATCTGCAGACAAGCCTGGTCGTCCCTCTCTAAAAGCCAGAAAAAAGGGTGCATATAAAATAAAGCATAACGTAAAGTCGAATCAAAAATGGAGGATTAAACATAGCATTAGAACAGAGAATGTACAAAGCATAATAAACATCACGAAAACACGCCTATACTAATACACTGCAAACTTTACCGCCAGAAGGAAAAAGAAATTTTTAAGCTGAAAATTGTGACATTCCCCCAATCTCCGCCCAAATTACAGACCGCGGGTACACGTTAGAACCACCTCAATGGGGCGGCTCCAACGAGCACCCACAATCTGCACCCCAGATCAGAAACAAGAAACAACAAGGTTCACCACCTGTAAACCACAGTTTTACTATAAAAAAGTGGGGTTCAAGGGAGTCAAATTATATAGGTATGTTTTCGCGTTGGTAACAGCTTCAATAATATAGTTGTTATAAGAATGAAATTATTTTCAAAAAGTACGTTAAGTTTGCATTAAACAACGCTATGAGAAACTTGTTTCAAAGGCACAATTCCAAATTGTTTACATGTTTATATACAAGACAAGAACTAACAAAAAAAACAACAACGGTAAACTAATCTAAAAGTAGATATCGGAGCACTATTCAAGGCAAGGATAGAATGATGAGAGGAACAGAACAACCTGAAAGCTGGTCTATCTAAGATTGACTCCTAGTTCGGACTATAAAAGTCGGCTGTGACTATAATCGCAGGTTTTTTTTTTCTAATTTGAACAAAAAAAACATACAGGTTTACGTCAAAGACAGTCAACATTGTGTTAGAAGACATATACATTCACGGTATTGTTATGTCCAGGTGCCATTAGCGATCAATATATATATATATAAACATTGAACTACTTAAAGTAAGAAAGAATCCACTTAACAACTTCATGTGACAGTTCATCCCAGCAGGCACACGTCGGTACAACGTCAAATCAACGCCGATGCAACGATGTAGATTTGACGTCGCATAAACGCCCTCACGTTGAACCGACGCAGATGTGACGTCACAATTACGTCATGTGCCTACTTGGATATTTGTTGACACGCGGTACCAGGGTAGATTCGAAGGTCAGAATTCGCCAATGTGCATGGTGATTTGCGCCTTTGCTAACTAGTTACATACTGGCACGTATTGTTTTAGGCAGCTTTTCTCACGAATCAGTAGCATGCTTTTTAGTTTCGGTTTCACTGCCATTTCAAGTTTATTCCACTTAATTAGAGGCGGATGAAAACCGACACTTCCGGAGAAGAAAAAAACACACACACACACACAAAGAGAACACAACCGACCTTCCGCTTTTGAAGGTAGCCCAAGCGAGGCGCAAACCACAGCGGCGAGTCATGTTTACATAATGACTACTGTTACAGTTTAACTATATATATAACATATGGAACAGTATTAAGGTAAAAACTCAATTATGCAATGTGAAATTACAATATGAATTATTGAAACCGCACTTTGCATTATGAACCTTTCCATATCTTACTACTTTATTCGAATATGCAACATGCACATTCTAATTTGAGACCTTTGTATTTAAATATGCCATTTGGACGTCCTATTTTGCAATATTCAGTTTCGATTCTGCTGTGGTTAGACGGGGTACCAGTCATTGAGGTGACGGTTACGTTCGGTAATGTCCGTGGTTTTGCCTTATTTTTTTCCGATGACAAGCGTCCGTTTGAGAAGATCGCATTCGCTTTTCCAGGGGCCACATTAAAGCCAGCAGCGATAAATTTTATCCAGGTATATAATAATTCGGATGTTTACAATAGTGTACGTTTGCATCTTTAAAATAAATTTTACAGCGCTGTTCCTTATTTATATATTTATGAGAAACAGGATTTTTATTTAAAAGTTAATACTTGTTTGACGAAGGGGAAAATACTCTATCGTTGAATATTTACTAATATAAATTACCATGAGGGATTAGTTTGTGCCGAATCCGTGGATTTGAAATGAACATTATTGTTAAAATTGATTAATTCATACAATTTTCATAAATCTGAGCCTTCTGAGGTGTTACTTATAAAGATATTAGTTACTAATTGCAACCTCACCCAAAACTCAAATGTTTGGATATTATAGAAGTATGTATACGTCCCCACAGGGAATTGTTAAGCGATGGTCTCCCTTTCCGCCAGCATGGATTCGTTTTCTGAGACCTTACCAGCTGACTTGGAAAACAACAACCAGTGCCTCAATTCCCATTGTAACTCTGTTATAAATACTTCATCTTCACTAATATGAACATTACTTACTCATTCTCAGCCCCGACCCACAACCATAGAAACGCACCTGTGGTCACAATGACAGCTGTCGTATTCATATGTCCGTCTGTCTTCATAAGTTAGACTGGGGCATGATAGCTTTCATCCAACAGAATCACAACGCGAAAATATTAGCGGGTCGTCTTCCAGTTCGTCCGTCCGTCTGTCTTCAGCCAGCAAAACCTTGCTGAGCTAGTGTCCGACTGTCTAAACCAGCCTACTACATATTTCTTCATGTTCTACATGTAACGATTTGGCAAATGGAGTGGCTGAATCCAAACCATTTTGTACTTAAATGTATTTCCATGTATTAGGTCTACGCCAAAGTTTTTTTTCTTCTTCTTGTTTTATTACAGTTAGACCGCGTACAGCGTACCCAGGTTTACCTGGCGGAACTTAACGACATTATTTATTTATTTATTTACTTATTATTAAAGTGTACAGAATCTAGAAAAAAAATGTTTTTGATGCATTAGATTTGTACATTTTACCGCCGAAAAATACATCAACAAAAATTGTAAGATGAAAAGTCGTGATGATATTTTTCTGACTGTTGCTTAAAATATACATCATTTTGGGTACACGTTAGAAGCGCCTCTTCGATGCGGTTCTAACGAGTACCCACAATCTATATTTTGGAGTAGATATGAGAAAAATAATGTTTACTCCTGTAAATCCCAGTTTTACTCTATAAAAGTGGGGATCAAGTGTGTGTGTGTGTGTGTGTGGGGGGGGGGGTCAGAATTATAAAGATGTGTTTTTACGGTGGGATGCGCTTGGTATGTGAGTGTGTTTTTAGTTTTACGTCTCACCAACAGCTAAGGTCATACGGAGATGGGACCTGGGTTTAAAGACTCATCCGAAATTCTTGAAAAGCCCGGGGTCGATCCTGCGATCCCTGGTTAATGAGGCGATTAGCATAACCACAACACCACAGAGGCTTCCAGCGCTTGATATGTTACATTGTAGCAGGTGCGGGTTTTCCACCTGCATTCCGGTATGAAATAATTTGCTTCGCGTTGTGTTTTGTCAAAAGTGTGTGTGTGTGTGTGTGTGTGTGTGTGTGTGTGTGTGTGAATTCGGGTTTAACGTCGCTTTCAACAATTTTTCAGTCATATCACGACGGTGTCTGGTTGCGACAGGGAGCTCAATGCTCACGTTTATAGTGCTGCCTCACTGAAGTATCATGTCCCAGACACATTACATGATACCACACCCAGTCACATTATCCTGACACTGGGTCGACCAGTCCTAGCTCTTCCCCGTAAATCTGAGTGCCAAGCGAGGAGCAGCTAGTACCATTCTTAACGACTTTGGTATGTCGCGGCCCGGGATCGAACCCGTGACCTCCCGTTCCCCGGAGCGGACACTCTACCAACTGAGCTATCGGGGCCGGTTTTGTCAAAAGAGGGGAAACCTTTGCGTTTTGTCACTTGAAGCCAAAAATCTAGTATAAAACGTCAGATAGTTTTCTATTTTCTTATAAGTTAATGAATGCATTTAACACAAACAGTTACGAACATCTATATGAATATGTGACAAAATAAACAGGGAATCAGACCCCCGGCCATCGGGGCTTGAAGAAATAGATGGGCTGCATGAACTGAAACCAACCCGCACACCAGTACTGGTAAACCGCTTTGAGGATCTAAGTCTACCGAGCCAAAGCGGTGCTTACAAACCCTATTGGTTTCATTGGGCGACAGGACTTTGAGGTGTCATTTCATCTCAGTGTCGGGTAAAAGCCCCACAAAAGAGGAAGCAACGTCTCCAAAATGACCTATATTGTGTTGACTGTGACGTTAAACATCAAATCAAACAAAGACCAGAACCAAAATGCCAAGTTTTAGAAATTCCGTTGGATATGCCCTAAATCCGATATAAATGTTAGAGGGAACGTAAGTCGTAGTACATCTGAAAGCATTTTCACGATAGAGAGTTGTATCTATGTTTGCTTTCAGGTGATCATAAAGGAGCAGTCTCACGAAGGTCTACACGACATTGGACAGGGGCCTCTCTGTGTCCTACAAAATTATTTTAAGTATTTACAACAAATTCATATTTTAGAAGTGCAATGGCCTGAACACATTTGCGATATATTTAGATAAAACTTGGACACAAAACAAACACAGCAAAGCTGATTCCTGGTCTGACATATAAAATAAAAATTATGTGTAAATGATTTTATCGGGAAGGGTGTAGTGTCCCCAAATCGTCCGTTTTATGCCAAAAATATAGTTCTCTCGTTTCTTTCACTCCTCCCGTGTCACCAATACGCTTGCAGATTTTTTGGGTATCTGCCGAATACAGGCGGACGTTTACGGGAACGGTACGAAAGAACGATCACAGCGCCACTGAACGAGAATAATGGGAACTAGAAGAAGCAGAAGCGGAATTTCAAGTTGCAAAATAGGACGAGAAACAGAAAGAAAAGTACACAAATTCCAAAAGCAGACTACAAAAATGAATATCATAATGCAGTGTTGCACAATTGTAACTGAATATAGCACAACAGAATATCAAAATTGCATATTGCAATCTCAATGTTGCATAATTGAGTTTTTACCTAAATCCTGTTCCATAATAACATATATATGTAATTTTGTCAAGGCTTGTCTATATCAACCCTTCTTGTACCAAATGGAATTTTCCTCCTTATATATAGTTAGAGTCCATTTCAAAATTAATTATTAATTATTATTAAATATTAATTCAACTAAACGTTATTATTGAGATTATCCATATATAACTGATGAGTGTAGGGTGGTAAATTCAATTTTTCAGTATTGGCCGGTATTTTCCAGTATTTGCTGGTATTTACTGGTAAATGCCACCGGCATGGAAAATACTCATATTTGCCGGCATTTTGCCAACCTTGCAATTAAAGGATGAACTTGTTATTTGTTCTGTAAATCTGATGATAAGATATACTGCAGAGATTAAGTTCTTGATGACGGTCTCCCAAAGTATTGCTAACTTTACATCAAGTCAGTAATACAGGTGGTAATAGGCAAAACGTCAATTAAAGTAACGTAAATAACATTGGAATAGGTCAACTATGCCCTTATAGGTATTGAAAATTACTTGTCTTCTAGAAGGCGTATTCATCAGATTAACAAGTCCATGTAATGAACACCCCTCTAAACGCCCCTTTATACACAGAAAAAGTAAGGTTTACGGGGGAATTTATTATTTTCCTTATTTTGCTATAAAACATAGATTGTGGGTACCCGTAAGAGCCGCCAAATTGAGTCGGTTCTAACGAGCACCCACAATCTTTATGTGGACAAGAATTAAGAAAAATATCAAACAGTTTATCTGTCGTATGATCATAGCTTTAAATGAGGAGGCTTTTTATTTGTCCGTTTGTTTTGGATTTAACGACACGTCAACCCTTGTCGTATCCCAGAGAAAGGAAGACTGGAAAACAAAACATGACAAATGTAGACGGACAGACAGAGTGACGGACAGACGGACAGACAGGACGATTACTTAGGGCACCCACAATACATTTCATCGGGGCTTGAAGAAATATATGCGCTGCACGGTGCTTTTACTCAGAGCTGAAACCGACCGCACATGAGTTCTGGTTTTGTTTTGTTTGATTTGAGGTTTAACCCTTTCCCACTCAGGAATTTTTTGAATTTCGCTTATTTTCACAGTGTTGCACCTGACATCAACTTCAACTAGCCATTGTTTCATAATGGATGGTCTGTTTTCACCAAACTTTTTTGGGATGTGATGGGGTGGGGGGGGGCCTTTCAATCCCCCCCCCCCCCCAAGAATATTTTTAGTGGGGTGGCGCGCGAAAAAACAGAGCACTTTTATGCCAACAAATCCTAAAGCAAACATAACTATCCAGGAGTAGGAAATGCAGATTTTAGGTACTTCTGGGTCTTAAAATGGGGGGTGGGATGCAGACACGTAAAAACACGTATCTGAGTGGGAAAGAGTTAACGTCCCCGTCATCACTGTGTATGTCATTCTTCAAATGACGTTGCTTCCAATTTTGGAAGGGTTAATATGCATGGACTGTCCTACATGCTCCCGCTTATAAACCCTATTAGTTTCATTGGGTGACAGGGCTTGAGTTGTCATTTTATCTCAATGTCGGGTAAAAGTCCCACAAAATTGAAAGCAATGTATCCAAAATGACCTATACAGTGTCACAGTGACGGATACGTTAAATCTTTTCTACGGTCATTTTGTGCCTTCCGCTGATTCAAGAATGGCAGTTGTCAGTTTCTGGCGAAAGAATGTACACGATACTTGTTAAACGCTTATGTGAAAGCCTGCCCAGGAAAAGTGTGGATAGGTAAACAGCTCGGCTCAAAAATGACCTTAAATAGTGTTGACTAGGCTTTTTATCTCCAAAACAAACAAACAAAACAAACTTGACTATCGTAGTAGCGAGACACTTGGAAAAATTTAAGGGTGAAAAAGACGTGTGACCAACGAACACACGTATTCGCCCGCGAAGGCGCAGTCTGATCAGACTCTTACCTGCATGTGTTACCCTTCTATTAAAAAAGAACAACTCTCTAAATCCCAATTTATATATATTAAAAACTGGGGTTTACGGGGGTAAATATTTTTATGCTCCCCGAAGAATTTCGGAATCGGAAAGTAAGAAAATAAACGTTGCGGTTCATATGTTCTGCATATCATCTCATCGTGCTCTACTTATCTGTGAAGTGTCGTGAAAATATCTCAAATTGTATCAGTTTTATGGAGCAGACACTATGAGGCCCTGACGTACGGACACTCAAAACTTGGGAGTGCATGACAAAATACCCGGCCATTTTTGAATGGTGGGGCTTAAAAAGGGCCGCTAGGCATATAGGCATATATGGGTTAAATATGCACACTCAGCCAGATGATAGGGATAGAAGCATAACCGTGTCCTAGTTACTGTAGTTTCCGTGTATTTCGAAGACAACCAGAAATCTGATAAAATAACTTCAAGTTCATGCACACTCCTGTTTAATCTTCTCTATCTCTTTCTCCACCTGGTCCACGAGATCAGGAAAGGTTGGGTCAACTAAACACAGTTTCACCACCGTGTTCAGTGACTGTAGTGACATACTGGAGCATCTTTGATAAACAGAGGGCAGTTGGCTATTGTCTTCTCTCAGGACCGCCTGCAAGAGAACTTGGCAGTATCACAGCAGGTAAGTGGGGGCGTCGTGTCGCCATGGTAAAGCTTGAGGTACATATGTTGATACCAATGAGTACCACATGTTTTTTCTTTGACCAACACTATCATTGCCTCGTACGGTCGAACTCCAATACCTAGAACACCCGTTTAGGACCATGAACATTTGGTCGGGTCGAGACAGGGGTAGTTCGAATCACTGTTGGTTATTTATAGCACCTGGTCCCGAGGTTATAAAACTTTTTTCATGCTCAACTCACCTGAGCATAGGATTTGTCCGGCTCATACATTTTAAAATGCCAACATTTTATGAGCAGGACAAACACCATACTTTGCTGATTTGAGTTGGATTGTTTGTATATTAATACTTGTGAGCATTACACATGTCATGCTCAGTTGAGTTGAGCATGAAACCCTGGGCCTAATTGTATGTTGTGTGTACTCAACGAGACGATCATACACACAACATACATATTCTGAGATTAAAATAGGAAAATTATCCCAAATACATATATATCTGCAGTTATAGAAAATGTTTACGAGTTTAAAAAACAGTGCTGAACGAGGTATGTGTGTTTGACCCATCAGAGTTTCACCGTACCTTAGGAGACCGGCTGATAATGAAGCAGTTTGAATATCAAAAACTATGCTGTTGTACTATTTAATCGATATTTATAGATATTCATAATTCGAATTATAGACATCCATGAATCGAATTATGGCTATCAATAATATTATATCGGGTTGTTTTGTTTGTTTGTTTGATTTGAGGTTTAACGTCCCCGTCAACACTGTAAAGGTCATTTTGGAGACGTTGCTTCCAATTTTGTGGGACTTTTACCCGACATTGAGATGAAATGACATCTCAAGCCCTGTCGCCCAATGAAACCAATAGGGTTTATTAGCATGGACGGTCCGCCTCGCACCGCGGTTCCTGGACAGGCTTAGATCCTCTAAGCGGTTTACCAGTACTAGTGTGCGGGCCGGATTCAGCTCTGCGTGGAAGCATCATGCAGCCCATATATTTCTTCAAGCCCCTATGGGCGGGGGCTATATATCGGGTTGAATTATGGATATCCATATTTCGAATTATGGATATCCATAATTCACCGCAAAAGCCTTTGGCTTCAGTCATTATTCATTATATTTATTCGCCAAGACGAATTATGGATAAATCCATAAATCGAATTATGGATATCCATAAATGAACCGAATTATGGATTATCATTATTCGAATTATAGATATCCATAAATAATTATGGATATCTATAAATATGGAATAAATAGTAAAAGGGCACCCCTGAATACAATATCTATCAGTGTTTTAAGGGCACAGCCACAACTTCAGCGAAAGCATTTTGATTCCTTGATTAATAGGGATCTGCTCTGATAAGAATTTGCTCTTAAGATGCAAATTTTTGCCTAGCAAAAAGGAGCAAATGGTTTCCTTTTTGTTTTATAAAGATTATTTTACTTGTTTTGGGCCGACCCGTGTAAAAAAAAAAGCACCTGACCTTCCATTACAATTACCTTCCAAGAGTTTCACAAGTGACCCGAGCGAGTCTCGAAGCCGTTGATTACATTTACATCCTAAGCATTTGAATGGAATTTAAGATTTCGCTCCTAAAATAGGCTACGAGTAAACCTATTTTGGAGGGAAAGCAATAGGGAAGTCTTGTTTTATTTGTTTAAAATTGAGATTTAACGTCCCCGTCAACACTATTTAGGTCATTTTGGAGACGTTGCTTCCAATGTTATGGGACTTTTATTCGAAAATGAGATGAAGTGACATCAATAGGGACTGTCTGCGTCGCGCGACTTTGCCTGAACAGGCTTAGACCTCTTAGCGGTTTACCAGTATTCATGTTCGGTCGTGAAAGCATCATGCAACCCAATCTATCACTTAAGGGGAATGGGAACACCTGGTAGACTTTTCCGCCATTTATCAAAGGGAGATAACTTTCGGGGCTTCTTGTTCGTTTTTCTATAAGCAATGACACGCCTACGGAACGATAGAATGCGTAACCATTGGTTAAGAACGTGAAGCAATTAGAGCGACATCCGGTTAGGAATTAGATCGCTAAAAAAGGTAAAGAAACTGTGCAGTTTCTGTGTTTCATAAGTTATATAATTTTTACGAGGAAGTTATTTAAAAAACGGGGAATTACATTCAGGAGCCCATTGATATCGGCATCTTTGGAGTAAATACCAAATCCCGTACTTCACACATTTTGGCTAAATTTAGTTTCTCCTGCTGAAGGTGAACTCAAGCCTTAGAAAACGAGTGGTTTTTCGAGGTGTTTGTTGCCTTTTATTTATTACTGCGCTTTGCTACAAGTTCAGCATATTAACATGCACACACAATAAACATATATGGTTATATGTGTTGTGGATATTTTGCTTGTCAATGCAGCACTAGCGAGAAATCACCACGGAAAAGGTCGAAAATAGTTGGTTACGCATTAGATCTATAGAAATGATAACAAAACTTGCAACTATAAAGCGGATCTGCTTTCATCTTCACGGCCCCAGAATCACCCGCACCTTGTTCTACGGAACCATTTTTAGTCAACCTGATAAGCAGTGCGCTATTGATTCGATAATGACATAGTATTTTATGGAAACATTTTCAGTCTCCAGAATCATAGTACCGAATGATTTTCACTGACTTTTACGCTGTGTTTGTTTTATCAATGGTCCGGTAATTGCCTGAAATGAAATTAAACAGGTTTTGGAGTTTTAATTTCTGCGAAGAACTCCTCATCTGCCAAAATTTGCTGGTTAAGCATTAGATCGTCTGGTTAAGCATTCGATAGCCAGAGAGGAGAAAATCTCACCAGTTGCTGCCTAAGTAAATGCCAGCAGCTTACTACAATAAAAGGTGGTCTACATATGATTTCTAAATTATGTTAAAATCACCAGAGAAAGAAAGCCGTGATGAAAAATACTTTTCTGGACAAGACCATTAAATGTCTGGGTATCATGCTTATCTGACCGAATGACGCACAGATTCATAAATAAGAGGTCATTACTTGCTTTTGTAGAAAACAAAATGGCCAGCTTACGCTTTTTAATGGCGATTAAATCTATATCGTGTTTCTATGGTCAAGCATTAGAGAGCCAGGTTGAGCATAAGACACTCATGATTATAAACTTGGTGCTTATAAAAAGTAGAAGTAAAGCAATGATCAGGAATCAATACCAGCTGGCTATCCAAAATGCGATACATACAATCAGTGACAAACAATAACATAAATAAACCGCCAAAGAAGAACCGCCTTGTAACAGTCAGTGAAAAGAATTCCACCGGGAATTATTTGTCAATCGACCCAAAGGTGCTCAGAAGAAAAGCTGTTCTATGCTTAAGTGCACGTGAATATCACTGACTTGTCGGGAAAACTATTAGAATGAAAATAGTCGCAGTGAGGTCAGAGTGTTGTGAAAAACTAAAGAGGGTTATCTTGGAAAAATAGGATGGGCTTGGCAAAGAGTGTAGACCCTGATCAGACGCTGCAGAATCCGGCGTCTGGTGAAGATCTACACTATTTGATTGGACACTGGAATTTAAGAGATTAATGAAACAGTTTAAGACTATTTCTCCTACCTACAGTCGGAGGCAATAGACCCACCAGTCCTTTGTTGTTGTTTTTTAAATCACATTATATTTAGTGCAGAAATGAGAAAAATATCACAATTTTTCATCTTAAAATTTTCGTTTTTTTGGCGATAAAGGTTACATTGTATTTGTATAGGCGTGTTTTCGTAATGATTATTCAAAGAAACAAAATGATGTGGAGAAAACAAATGTCTACAACCTTTTTAGTACTAAATACAATATTATCAACAGTCGGTCGATAGTGAACAAAAAACTGGACTTTTGGCTTAATGTAAACTGCCTAATCACTGCCTAGATACATCCGTGAGAAAATATTGCTCCATATTCAAAACGGTTTCAAAAGTTCCTCATATCTAAACATGATACTGCAGATGGAAGAAAATATTATAACTTGTATGTTCTATCAATTTATTAAATCTATATTTTTTCCTCATATCTAAAAATGACACTGCCGATGAAACAAAATATTATAGCGTGTATGTTTTATTAAGAAGGAAGATTAGATCATGGACGATTAGCTGAGGGCCTCGTGGAAGATTAGCTATTACATGTATTTTTGTATGTGCTAAATGTTGCTACCCTCACTAAATAAAGTCCTTACTTACATACTGACTGACTGACTGACTTACTTACTTACTTTCTCTCAATTTATTTAATGAACGCACCTGTCCTCCTGTTTACTTAAAATTTATAAATTTTACAAATGGATTCTAGTTCGTCTTGATTAACATGATTACGAATACATGGTGTGTCATTCTTGCGCTGTTTGTATTAATAAGAAGTTGGTTTTAGACAATATCTTTATCTTATCGTTTTGACAGTAGCATAGAACTCACGGGATCTCCGATCTGGGTTATCGATCATGATACAGACATATATTTTGGGGGCATGCGCAGTCCCAGGAGTAGGATATTCCGGCTACCTATTTGCTTTGCAGAGGCGAGCTAAAACAAATACGCCTTTCTTTTGCGTTACTATGCCTTTTTTCGCATTACTACGCCTTTTGATTCGCGTAAAAACGCCTTTGATTCGCATCACTGCGCCTTTCTTTTGCGTTACTACGTCTTTCTGTTGCATTAGTATGCACTTTTGCGCGTTACTACGCCTTGTTTTTGCGTTACTACGACTTTTTTGCGTAGCTTCGCCTTCTGATTGGCGTTACTGCGTCTTTTGTTTTGCGTTTCTACGCCTTTTTTGCGTTATTACGTCTTTTGTGTCGCGCTACTCCGCCTTTACGGTATTTTATTTTCTCCTACATAAGCCAAATAGACTTTCGTATCTGCAGTGTTAACGATCTTACCCTTAGCCTTTCACGCCTGAGTTTCTTAAACGGGTTCTCTCCATTTTTTTATTTTGGGCAATTCTTGTTAATAGGAGATTTAGTCAAATTCATTTACAGGATGGCGAACAGCTTTGTGGCCACGGCGAGGATTGTGGCCACGTAAAATCGATTTAAGCCCCCCAGTGGAAATCTTCCACTGACCGTTCCAAGGCGGCTCTTCTGTGGCGATTTATTTATGTTGTTTGTTACTTACTGTGTGTATCACTTGTGTCTTTTAATTTTGGATGGCCATATGGCCATTTTGTGGGAAAGTAACTGTCCATATGGCCTTCCTTTGTTTAGGTTTCCATTATGGTCTGGTCGCTTAATGTTTGTATTTCTTTCCCTTTGGTGTCTTTTATGGATGGAGTAAGTTAATTGTATCAATTCCTGATCTTTGTTTTACTTCTACTTTTCATTCTCGGATGAGACGGTTCATTAATGGCCGTCCCATCCGGATATAGATTTAATCGCCATTACAAAGTGTAAGCTGGCCATTTTGTTTTCTACAAAAGCAAGTAATGACCTCTTATTTATGAATCGGCGCGTCATTCGGTCAGATAAGCATGATACCCAGACATTTAATGGTCTTGTCCAGAAAGGTATTTTTCATCACAGCTTTCTTTCTCTGGTGATTTTAACACAATTTAGAAATCATATGTAGGCCACCTTTTATTGTAGTAAGCTGCTGGCATTTACTTAGGCAGCAACTGGTTTGATTTTCTCCTCTGGTTATCGAATGCTCAACCAGACGATCTAATGCTTAACCAGCAAATTTTGGCAGATGAGGAGTTCTTCGCAGAAATTAAAACTCCAAAACCTGTTTTATTTCATTTCAGTCAATTAACGGACCATTGATAAAACAAACACAGCGTAAAAGTCCGTGAAAATCATTCGATACTATGATTCTGGAGACTGAAAATGTTTCCATAAAATACCATGTCATTATCAACACAATAGCGCACTGCTTATCAGGTTGGCTAAAAATGGTTCCGTAGAACAAGGTGCGGGTGATTCTGGGGCCGTGAAGATGAAAACAGATCCGCTTTATAGTTGCAAGTTTTGTTATCATTTCTATAGATCTAATGCGTAACCAACTATTTTCGACCTTTTCCGTGGTGATTTCTCGCTAGTGCTGCATTGACAAGCAAAATATCCACAACACATATAACCATATATGTTTATTGTGTGTGCATGTTAATACGCTGAACTTGTAGCAAAGCGCAGTAATAAATAAAAGGCAACAAACACCTCGAAAAAACACTCGTTTTCTAAGGCTTGAGTTCACCTTCAGCAGGAGAAACTAAATTTAGCCAAAATGTGTGAAGTACGGGATTTGGTATTTACTCCAAAGATGCCGATATCAATGGGCTCCTGAATGTAATTCCCCGTTTTTTAAATAACTTCCTCGTAAAAATTATATAACTTATGAAACACAGAAACTGCACAGTTTCTTTACCTTTTTTAGTGATCTAATTCCTAACCGGATGTCGCTCTAATTGCTTCACGTTCTTAACCAATGGTTACGCATTCTATCGTTCCGTAGGCGTGAATGACCTATTGAAAAAGGAAGCAAATTCTTTCCTTTAAGAGTTGACTCCTATCGACTTGGAAGACAAAAACACTTTTGCAGGAGTTGCCTTCCCTGAATGAAGGTGTATCCATTAAAGAGCTACATGAGCTAATCAGACTGATTATCAATTGAGCCAAAGTTACAATGTTGCAGTGTACCCATGTGGTTTTAACTGACCAATGCAGTTTATCTGCTCTGAGGTTAAAAATATAAAAAGTGCAATGACAAGAAATGACCCATGTCTACCTGAAAGTGTTTTTCAATGCTGTATTTGTTGACACAATGAGGTTTAGCATCCCCAAAACGAGACACTGGCTAACAGTGTAGGCCACAATCAGGTGCCAAAGAATGCGGCGTCAGATCAGGATCTGCTCGATACGAAACATCGCATTTGCAGCTTCACTGCCATTGTATTAGCCTATACTCTGGGAAAATCGACTCACCTGTCATTGCCTTGATTTCAGAGAGAGAGAGAGAGAGAGAGAGAGAGAGAGAGAGAGAGAGAGAGAGAGAGAGAGAGAGAGAGATTACCTCAGCTATTTTGCCAAGGGTGACTTCACCTTCAAGTACTTTTGCGGGGTCTGGAGTGAACTGAAATGAAACATTATTTTACCATAAATATTATACCCTGAACATCACTTCACAGGTTTGTCTCCTAGCTTCGGCAAAAATTGGTCATGGTGAGCTTTTGTGACTGTTAGATGTCCGGCGACGTCGTGCCTCGTGCATCGTTCGTCGTGCGTGCGTAAACTTTTCTTGTTAACACTCTAGAGGCCACAGTTTTGATCCAATCATCAACTAACTTGGTCAGAATGATCATCATGATAATATGTCGGTCAGGTTCGAATATGGGTCATGTCGGGTGAAAAAGTAGGTCACCAGGTCAAATCAAAGGAAAACCTTGTTTAGACTCTAGAGGCCACAATTTTGGTCCAGTCATCCTCAAACTTGCTCAGGATGATCATCGTGACAATATCTTGGTCAAGTTCGAATATGGGTCAACTCGGGTCAAAAGGTAGATCAGTAGGTAAAACCACACAAAACCCTTGTTAGCAATCTAGAAGTCACAGTTTTGGTCCAATCATCCTCAAACTTGCTCAGAATGATCATCCTGACAATATCTCGGTCAAGTTCGAATATGGGTCATGTTGGGTCAAAGAGTAGGTCAGTAGGTCAAATCATAAAAAAACCTTGTTAACACTCTAGAGGCCACAGTTTTGGTCCAATCTTCCTCAAACTTGGTCAGAATGTTCATCCTGACAATATCTCGGCCAAGTTTGAATATGGGTCATTTCAGGTCAAAAAGTAGGTCAGTAGGTCAGATCATAGAAAAACCTTGTTAACACAGTTTCGGTCTAGGCATCCTGAAACTTGCTTAGAGTGATCATCCTGGCAATATCTCGGTCAAGTTCGAATATGGGTCATTTCGGGTCAAAAAGTAGGTCAGTAGATCAAACCGCAGAAAAACCTTGTTAGCACTCTAGAGGCCATAGTTTTGGTCCAGTCATCCCCTAACTTGCCCAGAATGATCATCCTGACAATATCTCGGTCAAGTTCGATTATGGGTCATGTCAGCCAAAAAAATAGGGCAGTAGGTCAAGTCATAGAAAAACCTTTTTAACACTAGAGGCCACAGTTTTGGTCAAATCATCCCCAAACTTGCTCAAAATGATCATCCCGACAATATCTCGGTCAAGTTCGAATATGTGTCATGTCGGGTCAAAAAGTAGGTCAGTAGGTCAAATCATAGAAAAACCTTGTTAACACTCTAGAGGCTACAGTTTTGGTCAAATCATCTTCAAACTTGCTCAGAATGATCATCTCTACAATATCTAGGTCAAATTGGAATATGGGTCATGTGGGGTCGAAAGTAGGTCAAATCATAGAAAAACCTTGTTTACACTCTAGAGAATGCAATTTTAGTCTAATTATCATCAAACTTGCTCAGAATGATCATCTTGACAATATCTAGGTCAAATTCGAATGTAGGTCATGTAGGGTATAAAAGTAGGTCAGTAGGTTAAATCATAGAAAAACCTTGTTAACACTCTAGAGGCCACAGTTTTAGTCTAATCATCATCAAACTTGCTCAGAATTTTTTGTGATACCTTGGTAGGGAGGGGTATTTTATTTGACAGAAAATGCTGTTAGCAAACAGTGCAGACCCTGATCAGATGCCACGTTCTGTGACATCTGATCTGGGCCTATGCTGTTTGCCAGGCTAACCCTTCAGGGTTTTCCCGTCTTTTAGGGGTTATTATAACTTTAAACAAATATACTGTATGATAAAACAGTATCTCAAGCAATTCAGAAACTACGTAGTATGACCCATCTTCTTTCTTATGAATGTTTTCATTGCTCTTAAAGGAACTCATTTTTGATTTTTATTTGCCTTCACTGCAGCTGGTGTTGTGCCGTGTGGCGGCCGTAAAACGTCTCCCCGTACATCAACCATAGTGCAGTTTATATTTTACTTTTGGTCCTTTAAGATCAGCGTGAATATTCTGAGAAATCAGAAATAAATTATTGGTTTAGACTCATATTCTAGACAGGTTTTTAATTATTTGGACCCCATTTTAATATATCAGTCTTTAAATCGACTGCCTATTCGAAATTCGCAAAATTGCAGTACGTTTCCTCTGGCTTTCTTTGCCGGATCATTACAGGGTCACTGATGAGGCTTTATTAGCCGAAACTACGTAGTATGACCCATCTTCTTTCTTATGAATGTTTTCATTGCTCTTAAAGGAACTCATTTTTGATTTTTATTTCCAGGGTGTTTGGATCAAGGTCATAGTTCTTTTGGCTATTTTTAGAAAAATCATTGTCATCACTCGACCTACTTTTATTTCATAATTTCCCCACCATAAGCATGCTACAGATTAGAAATGATTGAAATCAACCTTTAGGCTGTAGAAATATAAATGCTGTCAGACATGAAGGGGCGGACCTTTCATCTCAATTTCGGGTAAAAGTCCAACAAAATTGGAAGCAGCGTCTCCAAAATGACCTAAATAGTATCAACCTCAAATCAAACAAACAGAATTGGTCAAATCATACTTGAGACTGCATTTTTGGTTCAAGCTTCATGAAACTTGCCAAGAATGTTTGCCTTTATAAAATCTTGAATATGTTTGAATATGGGTCATGTGGGATAAAAAACAAAGTGATTAATAGACTCAGGTGAGCGATACCGGACCATCATTGTCCTCTTGTTTTGTTGTTGTTGGTTTCGGTTTTACGGCCCTTTCAATGTTATTTCACTCTTATCAAGCCGATCGTTAATCAGAGGTGGACGAAAATCGGTGAAAAACCACCTGACCTTCCGTTACAGAACTTGGCGTCTCACATTTTGCCCAAGCCCGGGGGCGGCATGTGTCAGGAAAGTGGTCAACCATCTAAGGTCGGTAGCCTTCTTCTAGAACCTCGGTTTCCTCCATTCCGTATGAACACATAACACCAACGTCCGTGCATTGAAGGGCGTGTTTAGTTCTTTCAACTTCTTTGAGCTTCTGGGTTACAACTTTAAACTGTGAAATCTAAGGGGATGATTTTACAACTCAGAAAGCGTAACAGGTGAAAACATGGACATTCAAGCTAGTCAGAAACTGACAGTTAAAAGTATCTCAGATCAACTCCGCATTCCTTCTGTCTTGCTAGACTGTTCAGCCTGCACGGATGAAAAGAGTCTTCGCTAGATCTTTTTGTAGCTTTAGATATAGAGGATCTTACAAGAGTGTTTATGAATTATCAAATTTATTAAACGAGTTGAGGAAAAGAGATAAAATGCGAGGCTTTGCCGAGCATTTTATCCCTTTTCCTCAACGAGTTTAATAAATTTAATAATTCATGAACTTGAATGCACGATTAAGCCTACCCAGGCAAAACAGTGCGAGTCGGACCATCCATGCTCATAAACTTTATTGGTTTCGTTGGATAGCAGGGCTTGAGATGTCATTTCATCTCAATGTCAGGTAAAAGTGCCACAAAATTGGAAGCAACGTTTCCAAAATTACCTATACAGTGTTGACGGGGACGATAAACCTCAAATCAAACAAACATCATTTAAAACGCATTTTATTCAAGATTTGTTCTTCCTCCAGTAGTAAACGCGACGTCGTTAACTAATTTGTATATTTAATCCACTAGTGGATTACGGAATTTATTGCATGGCGTTATTACACCCTCAAACACGACGTCATATGGTAAACATTTTATCTAAAGTCATGGCCCAACTCACTTTCGAAAAAACAAGAACTCCATGACGCTTGTGACGCTGCCAGATTATGAAAACGGCATGTATTGGATAGCTGTAAATGGAGACTCACCTGTTGTGATTCTGGTTCAGAGACAGTCAGTTTCATTGGAAAATACTTTGTGAGAAGGTCTACACAATTCCGACACTGTGCCTCAGCCGAAAGCTGCTTTGTTGGAGAAAACTTCATTCTGATTCTTCTTGTCTCATTCTGAAAACAACAACTGCAACTACATTCATTGGAAAAGCCTTTCTATTACATTTTCTTGAAATAAGGGATTGTTATTTAAATCCGGTCCGACGATTTACTAAGTGGAGGTGTGGGCATGGCCCCGGCGCAACCTGGAGACCCTCCACTTCGTAAAAGGCCCAATATCTCAGAAACCTTTCAGATCCCCAGCGATATATCACAGAAACTATTCAGATCCCCACCCCCTTTAACCATATATATTCTTGTTTCTTAAGATAAAGCGCGTTCAGTGACACAAACCTGGGGGTCCCATTGGATGCGCCGGGACCATGCCCCAACCCAATATCTCGGAAACCTTTCAGATCCCCACTCCTAAACAATATATTTTCTTGTTCCTTATGATAAGACACATTCAGTGATACCAACGTAGGGGTCTCCCGGGGCGTGCCGGGATCATGCCCCACCCATCCACTTCATAAAATGCAATATATCACAGAAACTGTTCAGATCCACACCCCTAACGCATGTATATTTGTGTTCCTTATGAAAAGACTCAATCATTCACATCAACCTGGGGTCTCTTCGTGCTAGGGCAATGTGCTGATGCCATGGCCCGAAAGGCCATATATCTCAGACACCATTAAGATCTCCACCTATTGTTCCTTATGATTAGACGCATTCAGTGACACCAACTTGGCGGTCCACAGGGGCCATTCCTCTCCTCTTCACTTCATAAAAGGGCCTCATATCTCAGAAACAGTCCAGATTCCCACCTCTAAACAATATATTTTATTGATCCTAATGATAAGACACATTCAGTGACGACAATCATGGCTAGGGTTTGTTAGGGCCATACCTCAACCCTTCCACTGGCCACCGCTCATCGGGGCTTGAAGAAATAGATGGGCTGCATGATGCTTCCATGCAGAGCTCAATTCGACCATGCGAATCGGGTCGTCCATGATTATAAACCCTATTGTTTTCATTGGGCGACAGGGTTTGAAATGTCATTTCATCTCAATGTCGGGTAAAAGTCCTACAAAATTGGAGGCAACGTCTCCAAAATGACCCATACAGTGTTAACGGGGCGTTAAACCTCAAATCCAACAAACAAAAACCAACCCCCTCCCCCACAGCTTAACAGGCCTTAAATCTCAGGAACTCTACAGATCCCCACCCCTTAACCATGTATATTCTTGTTCCTTATGCTAAGACACATTTGGCGATACCAACCTGTGCTCTTTGGGTCCATGTCCCACCCCTCCACTTCATAAAAGGCCTGATATTTCAGATACTTAATCCATATGGGTGCTCATTTGGAAATGGGGGTTTGTTTTATTAGATTTTATAATTGATAAACTAAAACCATACATGGCTGCCAGTGGGCAGTGCCCGCCTGAGCTATGGTGAGCATAGGTTTTCTCGGCATTTTTATTCATCTCTTCTTTCATTCTTCTTTCTCTCCATAAATACCAATGTTAAGTTTTTCGTCAAAGATTTCTCAGGAGCTATGAAAGCTAAAATCCTCAAATTAACCCATTTAGTACCAGAAACCCCAAAACGGGTACCCTGGCAAACAGTGCAGGCCCAGATCAGACACCGCAGAACGCGGCGTCTGATCAGGGCCTCCACTGTTTGCTAAAAGTTCAGTCATTTTACAAATGAATTTTGATGAAAACACAACCTGACACCTAGTCAAGGTACTTTAATTTATAGTGGCTTAATGTATTCTCGCGGTTTATGTATTCTCGCGTTGATTGTATTTTTCGGCCATAACAAACCGCTGCGCCGCCTAGCGAATGTTTTCATTGGATAATGCCTGTCACAGAGGGTCACGCTTCCATTGGCACACTTAGATTGAGAAATGTATCATTTAAACATGTTGAAGGTAAGTTTTCAATGTGACAGCATTTTATACACAATACGAACATCATCAGTATTACTAGCCGGTATACCCATCTCCTTCAGAAACCCCATATTCAGTCAAAAATATATACAATCTCATAACGAAGACTGACCTTAGTCATGTGCATAATGAGGTTAATGGTTAGATTTGTTTCGAGACCTTGACTATCCAATGAGCGCTTCCGCCTGACAAAATATTATAATTAACGCGAGACCACATGACTCTCCTTTCAAAAATGGCGGAGGAGCAGTAACTGTCTATCGCAATGCTGCTTTCTTCTAAACATGAACGGACTGGAAATATTGTTTGCTGGAAAACTACATTAGATAACAAGCTAAGAGAATTAAGCATTGTTGATTGAGCTTATGTTTCTAAATTATTTAATTTATTTTTTTCTGTCTTAAGTACCGCGAGAATACATAACACCGGGCTATATGGTCCAACTAATTCCTTGAGAAATTCTTTTAACACCAAAACACAGGGCTATGTTATATTAATTACCCCAAAAAGGTCCTCAAAAAATATCCGTGCCAGTTCTGAGAAAAATAGGATTTAATCCGCAGAAAAAGCATTAAATAAGTAATGGCCAGACAACAGCACCATACACTGTTTTACCGGCTGTAAGGCTCCTCACGCGCAAACAAATGACGTCATCAAAAACAAAACTTACGTCAGAAATTGATAAAAAGTGCAGTCTTTCTACATTCTATTTTTTTTAATACATGTCATTTATATTTTCCTTGTATGCTATTGATAAATAAGATCTATGTTCAAGTTGTAAGAATAAACATTTCTTTTTGGTCGGAAAATACATTTGTCAATGTCTCGTGACAAAATTTTAATGTATGGAAGCACATTTGTGCCATCAGAATCAAATGAATTAATATCGTAAATATGTGCATACGGTGTATTCCGGTAACATGGCACACGTAAGATTTTGATACCTATGTGTGACTTTGTGGAAGCAACCACTCAAAAATCACAATCAGAACAATTGCAACACTGTTCTATCTACTTACTGCAATAGAGATTGGCCGCTGACTTTTTAACAGGCAGGAAAAATAATAGGGGTGTACCCCCTTGAAATTGATTTACAAAGTTTGTCTCCCAACATTGCGCACAATAACTGTTTTGAGCTGACTGAACACAAAGCACAAAGGTTGACTCAAACAACCTTAAAAGGGGCAAAATCCGGATGAGAAAAATATCTTTCAGCTAATTTGCTATGAGGAATCCATGTATGAAATTTCTAAAGTTTTGCTATGCATCACAAAGCATAGGCCTAAAATGTACCCAAAGTGACAAAGGGCCATTAGCCACAAAGTATTTTTCGGAATTTAGTCAAAAGGTTATCAGGATATCTACTCGTCACCAACTTACAAGGCTCTAGCTCCTAGAAGCCTTCATGGTGCAGTGGATAAGCTACTACCTTCATAAACCAGAAGTCGTGGGTTCGATCCAAGGGCTTCTCCAGACTCTCAGATGAGTCTTTAAACCGAGGTCCGGTCTCCGTATGCAGGGGTTTCATCAATAGACGGGTAGTGGGGATTTTCCCGTTTACTTAGACATTATTCCCCTGCTACGCTTGATAAATTTGTAAGGGCTTTATTCAGATAACATTGAAAATCACACTCCTATCTTTCCTTGAAATCTAGATGCCGAAATGTTTTTGAAACCACTGCATATGACATTTGCTGTTGACGGGATGTAAACCTCAAACACACTCACTCACTCACTCACTTATTACTGCTCAAAACATAGATGATGCAGTCCTATTGAGTATCAACAATCTCAGAAGCTATGTTTTTGAGCAGAAAAAATAAAATATAACCCCTAAACCCCAAGTAATGATTTCATGAAGTTAAGTACCGATGTGGATTTACTTTTAAGATATATGTCAGTGATATTAATTTTTCTTGTTTTAAGCGACTTTCCTTTATTGTCTACGCCCACGGGTGTAGACAATCTTAATGATAGCTTTTGTTCCGGAAGTATTTACTGAAAGGTCATGACTGGTATTCTGTTGACTGGTTCTACTTTTCATTTTCCATCTGGTTACCCCCAGGACACCCCAACTCTGGTCATACTTGAACGCCCACTTGCATATTGAAACCCAGCAATTACCTGAAAGCTGCCTAAAGTTAATCACATAGATATGCACGATTGCTCTCACACTTGCACAATTAACATATATAAGCCCTTATCTAGTTCTTCCCACATCCAATTCTTAATGTTTTCATTTCTAGACGGCAATCTTGGCAGATTGTTTTTTCATGACGTTAACCAAGAATGTAAAATGAAAGTTTAAACTAAAATTCGAAATGAAGAAACCGTAAATGTAGGTATGTAGTACAATTAGTTGTAATTGATAGTGAAAAAAAAAAGATTGGAATGGTTGTCTTATGTGACATTGGCGATAAGATTTGGAAATCCTCATTTGATATCTGTGACTTTTTTTTACACTTTGTGGTAACTGGCACATTTCAGTTCTACACAAATTAATGTGTGCTAAGCATAGACTCAAGGTTTTTATGAAAGCTAATACTTGGTTTTTCGAAATTTCACACAAAAAATATACCAAAAAAAAATATTAAAGGAAAACTTTTATCTTCAGAATTTTTAGTATTTTTCCCCTGATAGAAATATTCATTTTGGATGATTTAATGAAGTCAAGTATTAATTGTTTAACATACGCCTGTTTTTTTATGATTTTTCTTCATTTTTCGTATTTTTTTTCACCCCCCAAAAATACCCTTTCCCCTCGGATTTTTTTTTGAGGACTTTTTTTCTATAAATCAGGACACCTTCCTGATACTAAAACTGCTGATAACATTTCTCAAGGAATTAGTTGTGGGTCAAGGGTCATTTCCGGCTAAATATACTGGCCTAACCCCTAAATTTTGAAATGATCTCCTGCTATATATAAGGAGGAAGATTCCATTTGGTACAAAAAGGGTTAAACTTTTCGTGAAATATTTCACAGGAACAACATAAGTTAGAAGCCTCAAAGTTGAAACGTGGTATGTAATATAATGCCATAATGATGACTTATATCATGGGCTTTTTCAGCTTAGAAATCCTTTCATTCTCCTTTCTCTCCTTATAGGCCAATGCTAAATTTTTCGTCAAAGATTTCTCAGGAACTACAAAAGCCAGAGGTGTCAAACTTGGTATGCAATGCAATAATGGCGGCATAGATGGTGTAAGAAATTTATGGTGTAAGCTTGCTCTGCTGTTCTTTCATTCATCCATCTTTCACTCCATATAGCCCAATATTAGATATTTCTTCAAAGATTTCTCAGGATCTACAAAAGCTAGAAGCCTCAAACTTGGTATGCAATGCAACAATGATTGCGTATATCGCGTAAGAGATAATGGAGTTTCTCGGCTTATTTGTTCGTTTGTTCTCTCATTCTTCTTTCTCTCTATATAAGCCAATATTAAACTTTTCGTCAAAGATTTCTCAGGAACTACCAACGATAGAAGCTTCAAACTTTTTTCCCATTTTGTGGGAAAGTAACAGTCCTTATGGCCTTCCTTTGTTTAGGTTTCCATTATGGTCTGGTCGCTTAATGTTTGTATTTCTTTCCCTTTGGTGTCTTTGATGGATGGAGTAAGTTAATTGTATCGATTCCTGATCTTTGTTTTACTTCTACTTTGGTATGCAATGCCATAATAATAGTCGGTCCCAGTCTAGTACATCATTCATCTTTTACGGTTCTTTTTTCTCCTTTTCTTTTTTCAATCCGCATTATTTTTTACGTATCCGACCAAATAAAAATAGATAAATAAAAACTGTAAATTAGGAATCTTCCAAAAACGTCACGATGACTGCTTCTCTATTATTGATCCATGTTGCAGAGACGCTTATTGCATTTTCATTGACAAACTTTCTGACAGTTGGCGCAAAATAAAAACATCAAGTACCGGTCTTCTGTTTACCTTCCGGCTGCGTTGCTATTTGAGAAACAGCTTAGTATTCGTTTATTTCCAGTATTTCCATGGTAGTTCCGACTCGCAGTGCGTGATACTATCAAGCATGAAGTAATGCCTAATGGGGCCTTGCAATTCCTTTTTTTTCTTTTACTGCAACACCCTCACACGAGGATTGCGTGCAGGTGTACATTACATACACTCCAAAGTAGAAGTAAAACAAATTTCAGGAATCGATACAATTAACTTACTCCACCCACCAAAGACAACAAAGGGAAAGAAACACAAACATTAAGCGACCAGACCATAATGGAAACCTAAACAAAGGAAGGCCATAAGGACAGTTACTTTCCCACAAAATGGCCATATGGCCACCCCCCCCCCCCCCCAATAAAAAAAAAAAAAAAAAAAAAAAAGACACAAGTGATACACACAGTAAGTAACAAACAACACCATAAATAAATACTCACAGAAGAACCGCCTTGGAACGGTCAGTGGAAAGATTTCCACTTGGGGGCTTAAATCGATTTTACGTGGCCACAATCCTCGCCCTTACTTCCGTCGCGATTTAGACAAATAATTTGTTCAGTCTGCATGAAGGCCTCCTAACTCGTCAGTGCAACATCTCCGTGAACACAAATAATCAAAGAACCACAGAGGTGAGACAACGGAGAGGACTGGACAGCAAGAAACCACTGAAATGCTGGAGCAAAAGAAAACCAACAGTTAGACTCCGATGGGGCCGACCAGAGACAGAGCATAAGGCACCAACCAACATTACCTTGAATTAGATCTCTCTAATTCTCAATAAGCCTTTACGTTGGAACCGTCATAGAATCTGAGGCCTGACCCACCGGCGTGCAATTAAAGAGGGAAACAAAGTTGCCAACCGTGATTGGGTTAACTACCATGCATGCAGTCTGTCGTATAATAACCATGTTGTACCCAATCTTTTTATATCGAAGAATGATTTTACGAAATTGGGTGCTAAAGTCATTGCGGTTATATATTTTCCTGAATTTATATACTGAGTCACCATAAAATTCGGGTTCCGATAGACCTTGTTGCAGAAGAGATTTAAGTCCAATATTGAATTTTGAAATTAAATCAGAATGGCGTCTATAAAATTTTGAAAAGGCTTTGCGTAGTTTATGGTACCGATAACCCTGATTAAGAAGTTTAGCCGTTAATAATCTATTACGAGTGTTGAAGTCAGTTACATGACTACACACTCTAGCAAATCGAATTAATTGCGAAATATAAACGTCACAGGATGGCGCACGATGATCATCACCATCCAAAAAAGGAAAATTTACAATCTCAAAATCAAAGTCATCGCGTTTATCATAAATTTTGCACGAAACAAACCCATCTACAGCCGATAGATGTAAATCCAAAAACGGGGCCTACATTGTAACTGGACAGTTGGGTTGGCAGTAAGCAGAGATAGGTAATTTTGGTAGGGATCTTTTACTTGCGCAGGGGATGGTTCTCCCTGTACAAGGGGCCTCCAGTTAACGTCCCGATCCGAAGGACGGTGCACTTTGTGGCATTCATCCCTGCAAATGATGCCAGTGTAGCAGTTCGGACACCACGATGTTCTTACCGCTGCCCGGAATTGAACCGGGGGCCTCTAGCATGATAGGCAAGTACACTGAGCTACCATGCTCCATAGGCAAACACAGTTAATTCCCTTTTTTCAATCCATTCTGTGGATCGTTTATCTTGTCACTTTCTAATTTCATTGTTTCTTTCACGTTGTATAGGAAGCCAGTCTGCACTGAGGGTATTGATTACTCCAAATTCAAGGTACCAGGTGATGGGAACTGCTTTCTCAGTTCTTTGAAAGTGCAGCTCTTAATTGGAATTTCTCCAAAATCATCATTACCGAAAAATCATATGTACACATATTGTAGATAATTGTGGCCCCCGCCCATCAGGGCTTGAAGAAAAAGATGGGCTGCATGATGCTTGTAAAACACGCAGACCTAAAACCGACCGCACATGGGCACTGGTAAACCGCTTAAAGGATCTCGGCCTGCCCAGGTAAAGCGGTGTGAGTAGGACCATCCATGCTTATAAACCCTATTGGTTTCATTGGGTGGCAGGGATTGAGATGTCATTTCATCTGCATGTCGGGTAAAAGTCCTACAAAATTGGAAGCAACATCTCCAAAATGACCTTTACAGTGTTTGTTTAGTTTAAATAGATGTTATTTCAGTTTTCGGTTTGAAATACAGGATTTCTTTCCTGAGGGGGGTACAAATCTGATAAACAAAAGAGTGTGTAGTTGAATCTATATATTCAATTTTGTCTTTCGGTTAATTTTTATGGGTTTAATGACAGTTAAAGATAAAAGATAAAGAAGCTTTATTTAACGTCGCATATCCGAAACAAATAACTTATTTACTTAAGCTCTGTAGAGCTATTATTGCGACAAACAAAGTATCCTTAAACAAATACTTACCTGCCTTCATTTATCTTCCTAAGAATATCCCTGATAATGCGAGCGTCAGCCAAGGGAGCTCCTAGTACCATTTTTCACGCCTTTGATATGGCGCGGCCGGGGATCGAACCCACAACCTCCCATTCCCGAAGCAGACGCTCTAACAATGAGGCCGGTTAGGTTTTTCTTTTAACAGAAAACTTAGGAGTATCACCCCATTTGGAGCCCCAGCCATTTACCGGTCAATCACACTGATGAAAACACTCAGAAATCGATTTCCAATTTCGTGATCAGCCGCCCTTTTGTCTGGTATTTGTGAACGTGGGAAGGATTATTCACTAATTTTTAGCGTAATTCAGTGTGTGTGTGAATTCAGGTTTAACGTCGCTTTCAACAATTTTTCAGTCATATCACGACGGTGTCTGGTTGCGACAGGGAACTCAATTCTCACTTTTATAGTGCTGCCTCAAAGAAGTATCATGTCCCAGACACATTTAATGATACCACACCAAGTCAAATTATCCTGACACTGGGTCGACCAGCCCTAGCTCTACCCCGTAAATCTGAGTGCCAAGCTAGGAACAGCTAGTACCATTTTAACGACTTTGGTATGTCGCGGCCACGGATCGAACCAACTGAGATATCGGGGCCGGTTCGCGTATTCCAGAGTTGATAATATTGTTTTGGAGTGGAATCTGGAATTAATGTTTTCATTTGACGAATATTAATATATCCCTGATGAACTGAATTGATACCAAGGTAAGAAAGTAGAACGATTTGGTAATAATTTGCCTGATCAGCTGATTTGTCTATTAATAGATGATCAGATGATGGTCTGATCATGAACGAAAACTGTGCCAAATGAGTGTAATGGATGGCAAATTCGATTGATAGCCTTTTCGAACAGCAGACTCATTATCTGGATGAAGAAGAGAGCAGTTCGAGCCTGACTTGGGACCAACGGCGATAGATCAGGACACATCCACGAAAGACACTGGTTGCATGTCATTTGTAAACATTGTCAGTTAAATAAGTGTTTCTTTGACATGCTTCTTGTGTACCCTTAAGGCAGCTAATTTGATTTGGATCTGTTCATGGACAACCAGAATGAGTCGGATGTTCGTACAACCCTGCAGAGCCCAGCACATGACTGGCAGATGTAGGTGACTTGGATAACAGACAAATTTACTGTCCATGGGATCTGAACTCATTCATAGGCTTATACAGGTGAAATCTTTAAATACATGTATCTTCTTCCCTTAAACTGCAAGATATTTGGTGTGAAGCTTCAACTAGTGGGCCTCTATCAAGATTGTTCAATTTATAGCACTAGGGCCAAACATGCTCCCGCCCCGGGGCCCTTTGGTTTTTTCATACACTTATATAGGGAAATATTTAAAAAATCTTCTTCTCTGAAACCACAAAGCCCACGTTTTTGATATTTGGTATGAAGCTTCATTTAGTGGACCTCTACCAAGACTGTTCAAACTATAGCCCTGGTGCCAAAAATGCCCCCGCCCCAGGGCCCTTTGGTTTTATATAGCTTTATAGGGAAAATCTTTAATAATCTTCTTCTCTGAAACCGCAAGGCCCAGTTCTTTGATATTTGGTGTGAAGCATCATTTAGTGAACCTCTATCAAGATTGTTCAAATTATAGGCCTAGTGTGATAAATGCCCCCGTCCTGGGGGCCTTTGGTTTTACAAAGGCTTATATAGGGAAAATCTTTAAAAATCTTCTTCTCAGAAACCGCATGGCCCAGGTTTTTGATATTTGATATGAAGCTTCATCTAATGGACGGCTACCAAGATTGTCGAAATTATACCCCTGGGGCCAAAAATGCCCTCGCCCCAGGGGGTTTTGATTTTGCATAGGCTTAAATATACATGTGTATCTAGGGAAAATCTTTAAAAAATCTTCTTCTCTGAAACCGCAAGACCCAGGTCTTTGGTATTTAGAGTGAAGCTTCAGCTAGTGAACCTCTATCAACATTATTCAAATTATAGCCCTAGGGCAAAAATGCCCCCCCCCCCCGGGGCCCTTTGGTTTTATAGGCATATATAGAGAAAATATTTAAAAATTTACATCTCTGAAACTATAAGGCCCGGGGCTTTGATATTTGGTATGAAGCTTCATCTACTGAACTCCTACCAATATTGTTCAAATTATAGCCCTAGGGCCAAAAATGCCCCCGCCCCAGGGCCCTTTGGTTTCATATAGATTTATAGGGAAAATCTTTAATAATCTTCTTCTCTGAAACCGCAAGGTCCAGTTCTTTGATATTTGGTTTGAAGCTTCATTTAGTGAACCTCTATCAAGATTGTTCAAATTATAGGCCTAGTGCGATAAATGCCCCCGCCCTTGGTTTTACAAAGGCTTATATATGGAAAATCTTCTTCTCTGAAACCGCATGGCCCAGGTCTTTGATATTTGGTATGAAGCTTCATCTAATGGACGGCTACCAAGATTGTTGAAATTATACCAGAAAAATGCCAGAGCCCCAGGGGCCTTTGATTTTGCATAGGCTTAATAATACATGTGTATTTAGGGAAAATCTTTAAAAATCTTCTTCTCTGAAACCGCAAGACCCAGGTCATTAGCGTGAAGCTTCAGCTAATGAACCTCTATCAACATTATTCAAATTATAGCCCTAGGGCCAAAAATGCCCCCACCCCGGGGCCCTTTGGTTTTATAGGCATATATATGGAAAATATGTAAGATTCTACATCTCTGAAACCAGGATGCCCGGGTCTTTGATATTTGGTATGAAGCTTCATCTACTGAACCTCTACCAATATTGTTCAAATTATAGCCCTAGGGCCAAAAATGCCCCCGCCCTGGGGCCCTTTGGTTTTACATAGACGTATATAGGGAAAATCTTAAAAAATCCTCTTCTCATTAACATTGGCTTATACAGGGAAAATGTTTAAAAATCTTCTTCTCTGAATCCGAGATTGTTCAAATCATAGCCCTTGGGCCAAAAATGCCTCCGTCCTGGGCCTTTCAGTTTATACATTGACTTGTATACTGGGAAATTTAAGAAAATCGTCTACTCTTAAACCGCAAGGCCCAGGTCTTTGGTATTTGTTGGACCTCTATCAAAATCAAGTGGACCTCTATCATAATTGTTCAAATTATAGCCCAAGGAAATAGAAGTCAAGGCAATGAAAACATTTGAAATCTTCTTCTCTGAATGGAGAATGCCAAGGTCTTTGATAATTGACATGAAGCTTCGTCTTGATGATTTCTACCAAGATTGTTCAAATTCTCAGTGGGAATTATTTCTCAGTGAGATATCATTTTTCTTTTTCATCAGGTGGGTTAAAACACTATCATCTTTGCTTTTAAACTTTAACTGACTGGTAATCTTCTTTCTTTAAGAGTATTTTCCTCCAACCGCTGGGAGCACCCATAAAATGGTATTGACTGATCTCCGTTAAGAATGTTAAGGTAAAATAGGTTTTAAAAAGTTTAAATACATGACTATACAATGACGTATATAATATACATATGGCAGCAACCAGATAATGGTGTCGTTAACACCGGTCTTCACCCCTTCTTTAACTTATTTAGCCTTTTTGTGTGTAACGCGAAGCACAAGTTTCTTGATAGTCTTCATTAATAAGGGTATGGATTTTATAGATTTGTCCAGTATCTTCCGTGAGAGATCGGTGCTTTCTTCCATTTCTGCTTATTTTCAAAACACTGAAACACCTATAATTTGCTATAAATATAACAAACCTGTTAGATCTATCATTTTTAATTTCAATAAACTTGTTTCAGATCTTGATATTGATACTAATACTCCTGATTCATGTGATTGTAAAAACTCAAAGTATTGCTATCCTGCTGCTGGTCATGTAATTACTGGCAATTTGAAAATTATTCCTGATTCTAGGATAAGGAATATAATTTCTAAAGGACCGAAATATCGGTTTCCTTCTAAAATTGATTTCAGTAAATGTAGAGATGAAATAGCTGCTTCCTTGAATGAATTCGGTATAAGCGAGAGTATGTTGAGCATAAAGCCCTTAAGGACTGGAAACTTAGCATTTTAAAACTAGTGAATAAACGCATTTCTTTCTATTCGCAAAATACTAACTTATTACCTCCTAAGCCCAAGACGTCTTTACGTCATCTTAAACTAGGTATTCAAGAATTTCATAAGAAGTTTGTTTTGGCCCCTGTAGACAAGGCCGCTAACAACGTCGTCGTTGTGTGACTGCTCCACTATGTTAACACGCTTAAGCAGGAGCTTGGTGGTACTAAGGCCTATGAACTTCAGCCTTTAGCTGAAGAGAGAGCTATAGTAGATAAACATGTTTGTCTTTCAGCCACCAAGTTTGCTGTGTGTGTTAACGAAGGCCAAGACAAGCTTCCTACGCTATACTGGTTACCAAAACTTCATAAAAAAACCCTACAAAGCACGGTTTATTGCAAATTCTAGCTCTTGCACTACCACTGAACTTTCTAAATTATTAACTTCCTGTCTTACTGCTATTAAAACGCATGTAATTAAATATGTGATAAAGTCATTGAAAGATCAGGAAGAAATCTGTTTTGGTCTATAAAAAAATCGAATGAGGTTCATAGTGTAGATTATATTTTCTTGTCCTTTGGGATCATTGATTCCATTGTGGAATTTGAAAATATCTGAGGGTCACTGATGAGGCCTTATTGGCCGAAACTAGCTAGTCTGGCCCAGAAAACATGTACACTCCATATTTTTCACTTCTGTGGTGTATTCCTTGCTTCCAAAGGATAACCCTTTTATAGAACATATTCAACTTCACTACAGCTGGTGGGTGGGAATGTGTGGCGGCGGTAAAACGTCTCCCTGCCCTACATCATAGTGTAGATTATATTTTCTTGTCCTTTGGGATCATTGATTCCATTGTGGAATTTGAAAATATCTGAGGGTCACTGATGAGGCCTAATTGACCGAAACTAGCTAGTCTGGCCCAGAAAACATGTACACTCCATATTTTTCACTTCTGTGGTGTATTCCTTGCTTCCAAAGGATAACCCTTTTATAGAACATATTTAAATAAATTGAAATCTAGACATTTTCGTGCTTCTAGTCTGTCTACCTACGATTTTTCCACTCTTTACACTACACTTCCTCATAATCTTATAAAAGAAAAGCTTAATGATTTAATTGAATGGGCTTTTCACAGAGAAGATTCTCTCTATCTTGCATGTAATGTCAGAAATGCATTTTTCACTTCTAAAGAGCATAAGAATTATACACTTTGGTCATGTCAGAAAGTGTGTGATGCCCTCACCTTTCTACTTGACAATATTTATATTAGATTCGGTACTAAGTTATTTAGACAAATTGTGGGTATTCCGATGGGTACTAATTGCGCACCTCTTGTGGCTGATCTGTTCTTGTATTGTTATGAAAGAGACTTCATTTTGTCGCTTTCCATTGATAACCAATCTGAAATAATTGAAGCTTTTAGCTCTACTTCTAGATATTTAGATGATTTATTAAATATTGATAATACCTATTTTGATGGTTTGATCAGTCAGATTTACCCCCTAGAACTTCAGTTAAATAAAGCAAATTCTTCTTATACCGAGGCCCCGTTTTTGGATTTACATCTATCTATTGTAGATGGATTTGTTTCGTGCAAAATTTATGATAAACGCAATGACTTTGATTTTGAGATTGTAAATTTTCCTTTTTTGGATGGTGAATTCGGTAATCGATGGTGTAAGCGAGAGTATGTTGAGCATAAAGCCCTTAAGGACTTGAAACTTAGCATTTTAAAACTAGTGAGTAAACGCATTTCTTTCTATTCTCAAAATACTAACTTATTACCTCCTAAGCCCAAGACGTCTTTACGTCATCTTAAACTAGGTATTCAAGAATTTCATAAGAAGTTTGTTTTGGCGTGCGCCATCCTATGGCGTTTATATTTCGCAATTAATTCGATTTGCTAGAGTGTGTAGTCATGTAACTGACTTCAACACTCGTAATAAATTATTAACGGCTAAACTCCTTAATCAGGGTTATCGGTACCATAAACTACGCAAAGCCTTTTCAAAATTTTATAGACGCCATTCTGATTTAATTTCAAAATTCAATATTGGACTTAAATCTCTTCTGCAACAAGGTCTATCGGAACCCGAATTTTATGGTGACTTAGTATATAAATTCAGAAAAATATATAACCGCAATGACTTCAGCACCCAATTTCGTAAAATCGTTCTTCGATATAAAAAGATTGGGTACAACATGGATATTATACGACAGACTGCATGCATGGTAGTTAACCCAATCACGGTTGGCAACTTTGCTTCCCTCTTTAATTGCACGCCGGTGGGTCAGGCCTCAGATTCTATGACGGCTCCAACGTAAAGGCTTATTGAGAATTAGAGAGATAATGTTGGTTGGTGCCTGATGCTCTGTCTCTGGTCGGGCTTATCGGAGTCTAACTGTTGGTTTTCTTTTGCTCCAGCATTACAGTGGTTTCTTGCTGTCGAGTCCTAACCGTGGTCTCACCTCTGTGGTTCTTTGATTTTTGTGTTCACGGAGATGTTGCACTGATGAGTTAGGAGGCTAACCATAGTGCAGTTTATATTTTACTTTTGGTCCTTTGAGATCAGCGTGAATATTCTCAGAAATCAGAAATAAATTATTGGTTTAGACTCATATTCTAGACAGGTTTTTAATTATTTGGACCCCATTTTGATTTATATCAGTCTTTGAATCGACTGCTTATTCGAAATTCGCAAAATTGCAGTATGTTTCCTCTGGCTATCGTTGCCGGATCATTACAGGGTCACTGATGAGGCTTTATTAGCCGAAACTACGTAGTATGACCCATCTTCTTTCTTATGAATGTTTTCATTGCTCTTAAAGGAACTCATTTTTGATTTTTATTTCATGCGGACTGAACAAATTATTTGTCTAAATCGCGACGGAAGCAAGGGCGAGGATTGTGGCCACGTAAAATCGATTTAAGCCCCCCAGTGGAAATCTTCCACTGACCGTTCCAAGGCGGCTCTTCTGTGGCGATTTATTTATGTTGTTGTTTGTCACTTACTGTGTGTATCACTTGTGTCTTTTAATTTTGGATGGCCATATGGCCATTTTGTGGGAAAGTAACTGTCCTTATGGCCTTCCTTTGTTTAGGTTTCCATTATGGTCTGGTCGCTTAATGTTTGTATTTCTTTCCCTTTGGTGTCTTTTATGGGTGGAGTAAGTTAATTGTATCAATTCCTGGTCTTTGTTTTACTTCTACTTTTCAACATTTGAGGTATCCATATTGGCAACTGTTTGTAATTCTGTGAGTTGACTACAGTCGATTATCAATTTAATAAGGTTCTCTTTATTTGAGAAAAATGATCTTCAGAAATTTATGTCTGTTATGCTGACAATATAGTCTTTAAGTTTCTTAAAAGGTTCTTTTCTAGTACAATGAAAAGCTGAACAACGTAGAAGCATATGCTCGATATCCTCATCTTCAACTCGACACAAGGGACATGTGGAATCAATTTGGTACTGGTTGAATTTTGAGCGTAGTGTTTGTACTATGTAAGTTCCTGTAACAATACGACACTTTATAACTCCACGCCGTACTTCCAGCCTTGTAGATTCAATCGAGTCCCATACATGATGAGTCTGTCCGATCCGCAGACATGGGATATTATAATATTTGAGTGTTGATTTTTCATATGCATCAAAGCGTAATTTCTCAGACCAGTATTGCCTTATTGTATATTTTGTTTTAATTTTCCACTGATCTTTTGAAATATCCAGGTTACATATAGAATCTATACCTGGTAAGCCCATACTTATCCAACATACAATGTACTCTCGTAAAAAAACTTCTTCCTTCAGCGTCATAGAATAAAGATTGTCTTTTTGCCAGGGAGACAAGTTTAGAGTTACCAGATTTTAAACAGGAGAACAATAAGCTTAAATGTCTCTTATCTAGTTCAGCCTCCAGCGGCAGAACACCTAACAATAGGAGCACTGCCGCACAGGATGTTCTATTTGGAAGAGCTTGCAATTTTCGAAGTGTGTCCAAATGAAAATCTGATAACATTTTGATATTCTTTTTAGTAGCAATATTGTTTCAAGACCAAAAAGTAGTCTAGGTAGGACATAACACTGATACATTTTATAAGATACCTTTGGGTTTAGGCCATTGGAACCATGCATTCCTGTCTTTATAAGAGAGTACAAAGTGCGTCTTGCCAAACTGATTCTATTGGTCACATTGGCCTGACCTTCAAACGAGCCACCACGTATAAGCCCTAAATGTTCAGAGTTTTCTTTTACAGACATTGGGTTAGTACCCAGGGTCCAAGTTGATATTGTTTCAGATTTCAATTGCCTTGCATTGACATTATGTCTTATAATACATCTTTTACATGGATGAAAGGTGCACTTGTTTCTGCCAGAATTTCTGAAACATTTACTTAACATAAGCTGTAACTCAGCAGGGTAGTTCGACATTAATAACAGATCACCAGCACACGTGGGACAACCCGTGTACACTGTCCCGATGAACACGCAAAGGTTCGCCATTTCCAGGTCTAACAGGAGTGGATGTATGTACATCTTGTATAAATGGGGAGATAGAACACCTCCCTGACGTACACCCTGCAGTACTGGGAATGGTTACTCACTTCTTCCTGCAATTTCACTCTAGATGTTAGTCCCTCATAGAGGTCACAGACTACCGTCCATAAATTCCCTCCCACCCCTTATGCATATAATTCGCACAAAGTAAGTTTATGATCCTGTTTATCAAAAGCTTTCTGACTGTCCATCGGGGCAATGTACAACGGAACCTGCCGAATGTGTGCATCATAAGCTGCCTCTGACAGGAACAGTGACCCCAGACCTGGACTGAGACCCTCACTGAAGCCGATCTGGAGCTCTGATTGATTACTATTCATTCCTGTTTCCAGTAACTTATCCAGTAAGGCATATTCAAAGATTTTCCCAAGGGTAGCTGTGACTGTAATGCCTCTATAGTTATCAAGTAAAGTTGGATCCTTGTCTTTTTTATGCACTGGGGTCAAAATTCCTGACTTAAAAATCTTTGGGATTGAACCACTTCTTAAAATATCATTAAAAAGTATAACCAATAGAGGCACCACAACCCTACCAGCTGCCTCAAAGTGTTCTGAATGTAAACCAAATTCCAATTTTCCAGTATTCAATTTCGAGATTGCTTTTTCTATATCAGATGCAGTAAAAAGGACCTCAGTACCAGATCCGGACTCTTTACATAGTAACTTTATATGTTCATATTTAGTTGCTATCTCATCAGCATATTCTTGATCAAAGTGTGACTCTTGTTTAGGCATAGCTAGATCCTCATAAGAGGCCTTAAAGGCTGACACTTGCTCTATAGGATCATATAGCTCATTTCCGTTACATTTAATATATACTAAGTACAAGCAGAAGAGCCGTCTGACCTGTTACGTCTCACGATTTTATGAAATAATTTGTAGCTGGGATTAGACATTAGTTCTGAAATCATGTTTTCCTTCTCTTGAGATTTTTCAAAGCGAACCCGAGTCCGTAAGGCTTTTTTTGGCTAATTTTCTTTCCAAAAATAAGGACTCAGCATGTAATGCTCATGTCCGTATCTAGGCTGTGCCTAAGTTCATATTAACTGTAGTGTAAGAGGCAATGACCGACCGGGCTTTCTCAGCTTAATCTTATTTATTATTTTATTCTTCTTTTTCTCCATATTGGCAAATGTTAAGTTTCTCACGAACTACAAGAGCTAGAAGCCGCAAACTTGGTCTGCAGTGCAATAATGATAGCTTATATGGTTTAAAAGACAATGAGCTTTCTTTGCTTATTTTTTTCATTTGTTTTTTTTTTTCATTCTTCTTTCTCTCCACATAGGCCAACACGAAATTTTTCGTCAAAGATTCCTCAGGAACTACTAAAGCTAGAAGCCTCAAACTTGGTATGCAATGTCATAACGATGAGTTATATCGTATAAGGGACAATGGGCTTTCCACCTTATTTGTTCTTGCATTCTTCTTTCTCTCCATAAACGCCAATGTTACATTTTTCGTCATAACTAGCTATGAACCTCAGACTTGGTATGCAAGCAATAATGATGGTTTATGGTGGAATAATAATGTCGGCTTATTTGTTCGTTTGTTCTTTCATTATTCTTTCTCTCCATATAAGCCTATGTTAAACGTTTTTGTTGAAAATTTCTCAAGAACAGTAAAGCCAGAAACCCCAAACTTGGTATGCAAGGGCGTATTTGTTCATTTGATCTTTCATTTTTCTTTCTATACGTACAGACCAATGTCAATTTTTTTGTCCAAGATTTTTCAGGAAATACAAAAGCTAGAAGCCTCAAACTTGGTATACAACACCATTATGATGACTTATATATATGGGCTTTCTCATTGCTATTGTTAATGTGTTATTTCAATCTCCTTCCCCGCAAGTCAAAGATACTGGAATTTCAAAAGTTGGAAGTCATCAGCTTGGTATACAGTCCAGTAATTGTGACTAATATCATGTAAAAACAGTGGGTTTTATGGCTGATGACAAAGAGGTGCGTTCGGGGAGGGTGGGGGGTGGGGGGCAAAGTGCGCTAAAATGGATATATAATCAGAGCTTCTGATAGCCAGAGTTCAGGAAAAAAAAGTTGGTCCAATTGATAAGGCCATAAATTGAATTTCAAGAATATTTAGACACAGTTTATTTAGAATACATAAGAAAGAAAGAAAGAAAGAAAGAAAGAAAGAAAAAAAGAAAGCAATACTTGAATACTTGTATCTTGTAAATGATGAGAATACTGTCTCCTTTACAGACGCCTCTCATGGTTCGATCAGCATTTCTCAGAGATATACTTTCCTGAAAAAAAAAGAAAAGATTTAATCAAAGCACTGAGCGTGCTGATGGGGCGATAAATCGTGATCAATGGATAGGGTTGGGCAAATTTAGCGCCTGGAGAGTATTTTAAATCAGGCCCATAAAGAATATGTTTTTAATAACATTCAATGAACATAGCTGTTTGAAGCTATTCTGGGCCAGAAGTCGTGTTAAGTATTGCAGAACAGACACTATGAGTAAAAAAAAAAGTGAGCCTGTGCTCATGGAACAGTACGTGCTGTCCTGTGCAACCAGTAAGGTCTCAGGTCAGGCTGCGCTCATGTCCAGTCTGTTCTTTGCAGCAACTGAGCACAGACTGATGATGCTGAAACGGCTCACGTGGTCAAATATTCCGATTTCAATCTTTCCCAGTTGTACCTTTTGCGTGCATAAGTACATATTGATTGTGTTGAGGTTTCAACCCTTTTGGGTCATTTTGTGTCGCCCCAAGAGAAAGGGAGAGAAGATATAGAAGAGATTTTGTTTGTTTGTTTGTTTGTTTGATTGATTTTATGTTTAACGTCCCCGCCAATTTTGGAGACGTTCCTTCCAATTTTGTGGGACTTTACCCGACACTGAGATGAAATGACATCTCAAGCCCTGCCGCCAGAAGAAAAAAATAGGGTTTATAAGCATGGACGATCCGACTCGCACCGCTTTGCCTTGACAGGCTTAGATCCTCTAATCGCTTTGCCAGTACTCGTGCGCGGCCGGCTTCAGCTCTACGTGGAAGCATCATGCAGCCCATATATTTCTTCAAGTCCCGATGGGCGGGGCCGGATATAGAAGAGATAGTAGAGGATATGAAAGAGAGGGTTAGGAAATGGGGGTAAATGTATGAAAATGAAGAAACTGATTCAGTGAACCCAGCAGGCAAATGACGTAAAATTTTGTGACGCCACATCGACGTCATGACGTTGCACCGACGTTGATTTGACTTTGCCATGGCGACGTGTGCCTGCTGGGAAGGAATAAAAACATTCCCCGCTACCTTACCTGCTACAAGGATAGCAAGCCTTGCCCAACTGTAAGCCAATATCAATTGAAAACCCCGAAGCGTTAGATGCACGACATGTTTACCACACTAAAGCACCTGCATTAAAAGATCATTTGTTTTTTTTTTTTGGTTTTGGTTTTACGGCCCTTTCAAGATTATTTCACTCATATCGAGCCGATCGTTAATCAGAGGTGGGCGAAAACCGGAGTACCCGGAGAAAAACCACCTGACCTTCCGTTGCAGAACTTGGCGTCTCACATGTGACCCGAGCGAGGCTCGAACCACAGCGGTGAGACATTATAAGATGATAACCACACTAGTTCATGTGATACAAAGTGGCTTGGTTGCCAGCCAGGCCAGGACAAAACAACGAGCCGACATCGGGCCGACATCATTGTGACGTTGAATTGCCTCTTAAAGACTGATTACAGTAACTAAGAGGTTCATGATTGGCCTAAATAGCTCACCTGAGGCAGAATCGGACTTGGCCAAGACATCATCGAGACAATATTCTGGTAAAGTTTCATAAAAATTGAAGCAAAACTGTAGTCTCTAGAGGTGAACAATATTTACAAGCGATTTGGCCTAGTGACCTACCGTAGTTTGTAAGCCGACATACTCATATTTGAACTTGATCGAGATATCTTCCAAGTAAAACAGTGTGGTCAAGTTTCATGAACATTGAATCAAAACTATACATGTATGGCCTCTAGATGTTGAACTGAAAATACAGGTGCCACGTCCAGCGGAAAAAAGGTCTTCTAGCATGCGCACCCAGTGAAGACAGTTCTGAGTCTGCTCCCTGTGTTGTATGGAAGCTTCTTCGCTCAAGCTTGGATGAACGTATTCTGTTTAGATAAGTACGGAGGCTGATTTTGTTTTTTTGCTGAGCGCACGTACTTGATAACCCTTTTTATCTTGTTGTGGCCCATATGAAAGCCTTTTAATACAAAATACACTTTCTATATAGCAAGGGCAAAGAAAATCAAAGCACTGGCAGCACTGCTGGGTTAATTGTGTCTGTGTGACCGAGTTGGAAAAACTTCCTCAACCTGGACTTATACCATTAGAAATGCGCATCTTCAGGTCATAAGAAGAAAAAAAGCAACATTGTCAGATTAAATATATGTTCAAAGGCGAGTTATGGAAAGTCCAAAAAGAACCATGATTCTGCCAAAAGGGTTGAAAAGAAAATCTAAAATTTTAGCACATGCTCATATTCATATCAAAAACTACAATAGCTATAACTCATACAAAACAAGTGTACAAAACTATAGTTCCAGACGCTTTTACCACATTTCTAAGGGCTGTATTTCAATTAAAAGGACCGAAGCCCAGTTCATTTAGCAATCGAATGTACATGTATTAGGTTACATCAAGCATTCAGTACAAAAGAACTAATATTTTCGCTGTAAAAGCATATGTTTTTCTGTTTCTATTTCGCAAAATACCACTGGATTACAAAACCGCTTAGAGGATCTAAGCCTGTCCAGGAACCGCGGTGCGAGGCGGACCGTCCATGCTAATAAACCCTATTGGTTTCATTGTGCGAAAGGGCTTGAGATGTCATTTCATCTCAACGTCGGGTAAAAGTCCAACAAAATTGGAAGCAACGTCTCAAAAATGCCCTTTACAGCATGACGGGGACGTTAAACCTCAAATCAAACAAAACCACTGGATTACAGAACAGTTTACGTTTGGCACCCTAACGAGTATTGACCCAATTGACGGTGGCTTTGATTTGATCGATTGTTTTGGGTTTAACAACATGTCAATCCTTGTGAGTCATTTTGTGCCTTCTCCTAGAGCAAGGGAGAAAAGAGAAAGAAGGATAGTAGACTAGTAGAGGAGATAAAAGTGAGGGACAGAGTAGAAAGAGGAAAATGAATGGAAGAGCAGAAATGAAAGAAATAACAATGTGTCCCATCTACCGTTACCTGCTGCAAGGAAAGCAGGGTTTGTCCAACCAGAAGCCAATATCAGTTGGACTACTAATATCAGTTGGACGCAAGAAACACGTCACCTTTGAATCACCCAACCGCCCTCGATGGTGGCTTTGAACAATAATGCCCAGTTCGAAAATCCTAAATTTTATTACATATGCAAACCCTCGGGGTGGGGGCGGGGTGCACAGATACTTGCCTGTTACATAGGCTGCGCTAAGATTAGTTGTAAATTTTACTATTTTGTGAGTTTTAGGAAAAAACATGCTATTTCAAGAGGTCGGGGATAGACCATCTGGTGGCGGTTGGTCGTGGTGGTGGTGGAGGAGGGGGGGGGGGGCGTGGATAACTTCCAAAACTAAACTATTTTTGAACTATCCAAATTATTTTACGTCTTTCAAAGACAGTGTAGACCCAGATAACAGTGTCTTATCAGGATATTCTCTGTTTGGTGGTGGCGGAGGCGGGGTGGGGGGGGGGGGGGAGTAGCTTCCAATACTAAACTATTTGTGTAACTATCCAAAATATTTTACGTCTTTCAAAGACAATGTAGCCCCAGATAACGGTGTCTTATCAGGATATTCTCTGTTTGGTTTAAAAGTACAGGCGTTTACGGATTAAGTGAACCAGGATCACATTGGTAAAGGCAAGCGCGTAGGGTAAGGAACAAACCCACAGGATAAGGAAATTTTTCCGCTCAGCATAAGGAAGAAAATGGCGGAATCGGCATCACAAGTGCAGGTTTGTTGTTGTTCTAGATCTCGTGTTACGGTTACTAATCAATACGGCTGCTCACATTAGCTTCACGGAAGACACATATTAGTCACAAATTTATCTTCGATGTTCCGAATGCGACAGTTACAGCCAGTCAAACTGAAAACCGGACACAGTGGAGCTACTCAACCACGAAATCTCATTATTTTACATGAAACGCTCTTCTGGGAAGATTGCATGCACTTTTTCGTTGGTTGTAGACAGACACATGATAAATCGGACTGATGCAAATATGATTTAAGGAAAATTGGAAATTGGAAGGCCCACAGTGAGAAATCCTAGTTCCATTTTCAGTACAACGCCCACGGGCAAGGAAATGGGTACAACGCATATGATAAGACACAAAATTTTCCGGGGAAACTGGTAGTTTTATGGTCGTAGCTCTAGTAAATTTCCATCTCAGATTAGGTTTTCCGATATTAATAATTAGTCCTACATAGTTTAAAGCACTAGTTGTGACCTTTAGTAAACGTTCAAAGTTTGTGTGCCTTGTCTTGGCATGTGCATTGCTCTGGTTCTAGGAATATAATACCCCCCCCCCCTCCCCACTATGAATCCAGGACGATGTGGCCGGGACGATTTGCCCTAAGACAATGCGGCCTAGGACAATTTGGCCAGATAAAAATATTTGGTAGGACAATTTGGCCAGGTTAATATAACGTCCAGTTTAAATTGACAATTTATTGTTTTGGGTTTGTTTTCAGTAATGCTTGTGAAAGGAACATTTTAAAGAAGATTGTAATCAAAATCTATTAGAATTTTTATTTTGTTTTTAAACTATATCTTAACGGCCCCCCGCCCATTGGGGCTTGAAGAAATAGATGGGCTGCATGATGCTTCCACGCAGAGCTGAAACCGACCGCACACGAGTACTGGAATACCGCTTAGAGGATCTAAGCCTGCCCAGGCAAGGCAGTGCGAGTCGGCCCGTCCATGCTTATATACTCTATTGGTTTCATTGGGCGGCAGGGCTTGAGATGTCATTTCATCTCAATTTCGGGTAAAAGTCCCACAAAATTGGAAGCAACGTCTCCAAAATGACCTATACAGTCTTGACGGGTCAAACAAAAACTATATCTTTAAACATGTGATAATATGACTGTCGAAAATCGTTAGTAGCAAAGACATAATAATTGATAACTGTGCAAAAAATAGATAAAATGTAATGGTTTTGTTTAAACTTGTTGGAAGACAAGATCAGTTAGCACTTGGTTAACTGGCTGGCTGATTTGTTGACTGGTCATGTTTCCTTGCTTTCTAAATTACCCTTTTCACACTTAAATTGTTGGTTTTGTTTGTTTGTGTATACATTGTGATATTGTTCATTAACTCTTAACATGGACCCACAACATATTTTTAGGATTTTGTAAAACAAAACCCTTGTTAGGATGTGTTTCAAAGATAATTTGGGATAAACTTTCTTATTTCTTGTCAGTAGTATATGTTGTGGCTGCACATTATAATCGCCTCGGATGAGGCAACAGTTTACTCTGTACCCACAACAATGTTTTGAATAATAAGTGTGGATCAAGATCACTCTGCACACACGTTTGAATGAAATACACACAATTTAGTTTGGCTGTACATTAAATGAATTGAAGGTATCTGAGTACTTTCTGTTTTATTTTATTTTTGTCTCCTCTCTCTCTCTAGGCCGGCCTCGGTAGCTCAGTCGGGTCCGCGTCGGACTGGACGTGGGTTCGATACCTACCGGGGTCGGCAACATTCTTTCGTGGATAATGATCGAGAATGTGCACCGTTCTGGTTAACCACTTACGTTTAGGTAAACTGACCTGCTCATTTTTGAGTCGGTCAGTTTATTTATCCATATTTTTCTGGGCAAGCGTATACGTAAGCGGTTAGCCAGTACAGTGCACATTCTTTCGCCAGAAATTGACAAGTGCCCTTCTTGAATCAGCGGAAGGTAGAGAATGGCCGTAGAAAAGATTTCATGATCAATCTCCGCGAAAGATGGTTGCCGACCCCGGCAGGTATCGAACCCGCGCCCTCCTGGTCACCAGTCAGACGCGCATCCGACTGAGCTACCGAGGCCGGCATAAAAATTCAGTTACCAGTACATGTACATACTTAATTGTTTGCCTTATATAAAGGGCCTGGTAAGATTTCACATTATATCTGCCCGCTCCCCCCCCCCCCCCCCCCCCCCCCCACTGAATATTTGTTTCATAAATGTT